>CM069164.1:17743856-18313856 GCA_035221665.1 Okamejei kenojei
ATTTTATAGGCAGTGTGTCGTGTGCTTTGACTCTATGCAGTGCATTTAGTGTTTCTGGCCAAGAATGGTTTTCCAGGCAAGCCATTTCTCGGGAAAATGAGAATCTACAAAACCCATAAGGCCAGACAAAATGTAATTATCAGTTAAAATGTCACTTACTCATTACATTTGTCCTAAATTTTTCGCGACCTTTAGTGGAATGGTGGTTGGTAAATATCCTCATTACACATGGCTCTAACCTCCACTGTTGATTATCTCCAAGCACGTATCTCTGGCGGCTTCTTTAATTCTGATTTGTTCTCCGGACTCTGGTCCATTATTATCTTCCTATCAATGTTAATGGTGTTATCACCGAAACATGCCCTTGTACATGATTGACAAAGGCAACTGCTCCCATTCCTTGGATCTTTTTATGAATATTTTTATAAATATGTTATAATCTTGTTCATTCTTACCTATTGAAATATATATAGCATCCTGCCTTAAAAATAAAATGTGTTAATTTATATTATGTGTTTTTCAGTAGGCCCCATTATGGTACGTGTTTATCTTTGTCATGGTGATAGTTCAAGTCCACAATTTTCATATAATCTCAGCAAGCCAGTCCAAATTATTTTAACAAATTTGCATTGTTGAATTGACAAATTTGCAGTGAATCATTTTGAAAAAATGTTGTTGTTGTTGGTTTCAGGGGCACTATCCGAAGGTTACAATGCCTGTTTTGTATAGTTCATATATGCAAAGTCTGCATTTCATTTTGTGAACTGAATTATATCAGACAGATAATGAATATACCCTACTTCAAATTCAAAATACAGCCAATGCTGGAAATCTAAAATAAGAACTGAAAATGTTGGAAATAATCAGCAGATCAGGCATTGTCTATGGCGAGAAAAGAAAAACGGGGAAACAAAGATATTAACTCTCTGTACAGACATCAGAAGAAAAATAAGCAAGCTCATTTAGAAAGCCAATCCAATCATCCAAAGTGTTCAATAATACTCTTGTGAAATGATTTCATCATTTTTTCATTTGAAAAGATTGATAATGATTTTAAAATTGTAGAGAAACCAATGGTGATTTTATTGAGCCTCAATATTCAATAATCTACTTGAAAAAGATTACATTTAGTATCAACTGAAAATAGATACTAAAAGTCGATAAACCTTGTTTCTCAGCATTGCATATGAATGTTTAATAGAGGCAATACCATTTTCCAGAGAGCTATGAAAGTGACTATAATAGAATAAAAGTGAAAATGGCCTCTGTAGCTGCATGTTGGAATAATATCAATAAACCTCTTGGTAAACCAAGTAAACAAGTTGAACTACTTTAATTAGCTTGGGATTTGCTACAACTACTTCTAATTATAAGTCCAATAAAATTTTAAGTGCAACTTTCTTCATGGACTTAACAGCATACTCAGTCTTGAGTTGCAAGCTAACTATTTGTCTTCCTTTTTCTGTACAGCCACATCCAACCTGTTTCTTCGAGTTCATTACTCCTTTTCCAATTCATTAATCCTTTTAATAATAAAACCATTTATTGGGGGAATATGAGAAAGAAGCAGAGTGTGCATGTTGATTTCAACAGAAATCCACTTTATTTATGCTTAATTAGTTTAAAAAGTATATCTCCAGCCTCTCCATGGCTCATGATGAGCTAGAACATTAATGAAACAAAATAAATTCCGGTCCTGCAGAATCACAAAGTCGAACAACTTCCCAAACGTAGTCTCTGCCAGCGGCAACAATTCTCCTGACATCTCATTTGTCTCAGTCTCAAGTAATTGTTAAAGAAAAATTGCAGTGATGGAAGAAAAATGTTTTCCAGGTTGCAGTATGCAGGTAAACACATTATGCAAAAGGTTGTTAATAGAAGTTAATTCCTCTCATATAAATTTAATTCATAATCTGATGAATTGTTTCTGAATGGTGCTCAGTCAATAGAACAGAATTCCTAAATTAAATAAGATAAAGTGATTTATTAGATGGTGATCATTGCTGAACTGTACTTTGTATCTACTATCTTTTTAATTTATGTACAGTGAGTGCCATAATTCCACTGATAGAATAAAGGTTAGAGTCTGGGATGAAGATGATGACATCAAGTCTCGAGTTAAACAGCATTTCAAAAAAGAATCAGACGACTTTCTTGGACAAACAATTATTGAAGTCCGAACACTGAGCAGTGAGATGGATGTCTGGTATAACTTAGGTATGTGGTTATTTATTGCTGGCTATTTCTGGGGCACACCATTGCATCTGTTTGATCTGTGGCTGGAGTGTAATATGTACAAGAAATTTGTGTCCTCTTCAAATTTTTTTTTTTTATCCATGTGATTGGGGTTGTGGGAATTCGCTGGCAACACCAGCATCTAATTGTTCTTCACCGAGTGCCTAGGGTATTTCCTTGTCAGATAATCGTGACCAGAACTGCACACAGTATTTCAAGTGTGGTATCACCAATGACACTGTACAGCTGCAACGCGATGTCCCAACTTTGTAGTAAATACCCTTCCCATTGAAGATAAGCATGCCAAATGCCTTCTTCACCTCCCTGCCTTTCTTCACTCAAGCCTGAAAACTCTTGGTGAAGAAAGGACAGAGTGGATAAGAAGGTCCTCTTGGACTAAGCATTGACTTGGCGACTGTTGCAACAAACACTTACGCTTGTTCTGCCATGGCCTGTTGGATCTCCTGGAATTAACTATTTTAACATTCCCATACTAACCTTCCTGTCCTGGGCCTCCTCCATTGCCAGAATGAGGCACATGCTAACTCGAAGAATAGCACTTCACAGTCCACTTGTGTAGCTTACAACCTAATGGTATGAACATTGAATTTTCCAATTTTAGGTAACTAACTAACCTTTCTTCCCCATTTATCCCCCTCTTTTCCCAGGGCCCCTTTATCTGGATGTGCAACCGTGTTTCCCTCTATCCTGCCCCTCCTTTCCCCTGATCCTTTCCACCTATGTCCCGACCCCTGGCTTCACATCTTCTCTCTTTATCTCACAGTCTTTAGCTTTCCTTTCTTATCCGGCCTTTGTCCCTACGTTTGCTAACAAAAACCCTCTCGTCTGTATCCAACAACCATTTGCCAGGCTTTGTTCCATCACCATCTCTCTGCCAGCTTTCTCTCCCCTACTACAATCACTCTGAAGAAGGGACCTGACACAAATTGTCTCCTACCCATGGCCTTCGAGATGCTGACTGACCTGCTGCGTTACTCCAGCACTTTGTGTCTTATTGTCTGCTGTTAGTATGGATGAGTTGGGCTGAAGGGCCTGTTACCGTGCTGTACAACTGTCTATACAACAACCCATTTTGTTCAGTTTAATGATTTCATATTTGGCAGATAAGTCCAAGTTGGAATTGACATAGGTAGGTGATTGCACGCTGAAGTATTCTTAATCCTTGTGTTTATAATTAGATGTACTATTCCTAAGGATGCATTTAGAAAAATACTTGATTGTTTTTTCTAGTTGATATCTGGCCATATTGTTTCTGCATAGCAACCCTAGTATATACTCTGGCCCTGATTTTGTTTTTGAAACCGATTGTGTATTTTTTTTCTAATTCAGTCACATTTTTTTTGTTGTCTTTTGTAATTATTCCTTCCCTTCGTATCAAGCTCAGTGTGATTTGTCAATCCTGCTCAGTCCTCACAGGGTCCCACATTCTTTGTAAGGACATAATGCATGACATTCTACTTGTGATTTATTCCTGGCATTACACAACAACACATAATTAATTATTTGATCAAATGTTTCTTTTACGAAACAGAAAAAAATAGAGCATCTTCCTACTCACCACGAGGAGTGCCTGAAATATCTTATATACCATAAATTGGCATCATGTCAAAATCGGCAATTTTATTTTCGTTCAGATGGATTTATAAACTGTTTTAATCTATTGGTTTTGAATATCTTCTGAACCATCCATCAGATTACAATCTTGTAATTCACTTCCAAAATTGTTTGTTAGGTTTGAATTTTCAATTTAGGTTGGTAATGCAGTCAGAATTTCATTACATCCGTATAAATGTTTCAGCATGGCCATGGCAGTAAACTATAACTTAATTTGTTTTTGCTTGTTCACCCTCAGCAAACTGTTTTTTATCATCACACCATGTAAACCTTTGGAAACATATTGACAATTTGCAGGTGATAAATGTCTGTCACAATGAAATTAATATTGAACGCCAGGTGACTTACAAATGTTACATGAAAATCAAAATTGGAAAAACTTTCAAAACTTTACAATAAAATTGAAGATGGCTGAAATAAAGTTAATAATTTCATCAAATACAAATTAAGGCACATTTCCACATGAGCCTATTTTCTTTTTCTTTTTAAATTTCAAATGTGCTGATTATGTTTTCAAATCTCTGAACAATGTTGTTAATGTAAAATAGAATCAGAAAATGTTGGAAATACTCAGCAGGTTAGGTAGTATACAGAGAGAAAGAAGCAGAATATTTATCTCAGGTTGACGTTTTCTCACCTGAACTGGAAAATGTTAGAATAGTGAATGTTTTGGGGATGTGGAGAGCCAGTGGTAAAAAGAGAAATATTAAATGATAAAAGTAGGTTGTGAAAGAAATTTCAGGATATATTGAGACAAAATAAAGAAATAAAAATTGGTCTGGGAGTCCATAACCAATCTGTTGATGATTTGAAGAGCCATATGATCCATCTGACCCAAATGAGAGTTCCGTGATGAATTTACGCAAGAATTTAAGTCGGATTTCCAAATTGATATGTGACCAAATATTTCTTTTACATTCAGTGCTAAAACGAAATAATGAACGGTAAAGTGAATTCAGCTTATCTCTGTTTTGCTAAACAGAATGAAAATGCCCTTAAATTTAAACTGTATTACCAATTTAGTTGCTACATCATCCCAATGTTTCTAATTCCATTAATCCATTTAGGGTCTGAGTACTGGTGTTGATCATATGTTGTGGGAAATATATTTGTCCTTATCCCTGCCAGCTCCAGGTATCTGTAATGGTCAGCACATGTCTGGGGTGGCATACTTACACATGGATACTGTCTGTGGTGGCTGTGAATGAGACCAGGGCTGTAGATGTGAAAGGGTTTTATTTAGCAGACATTCAGGAGGAGACCCGGTGGAAGATTCTCTCCTGGGAGGGGCTCCCAGTAGAGTCTCCCTCAACTTAGAGTACATTGATTTGTTTTGTAATCTGAAAAACAAAGATAACAGCAGGTGGTTGAATACAATTTCACAAGTCACGATTGCGCAGCTTGCTTCCGAATTTTGAGTGCAGACAAAAGGTTTCATTGAATGGGAGCACATCATAACTAACAATAAACTTCTGAAAGTTCAAGCACCTTTGCTAAGACAAAATGATTCACATGGATGGTTTTAAATCTTCTCAGGACAGAGACCCCAGATGCACAAAATTAATGCAGCCAGGGCCGAGCCACTAGATACACAAAGTACCCCCAACTGTTGAGTAAAAACAAACTGGCAGTGGAACTGAGTAAGTTCTGTGGAAGGTAATGGACAGACGATGTTTCATGTTGTGACCATTCTTCACACTGATGGAGTAGAGGGAGGATGACGTGAGGAGAAGGAGTGGAGCAAGCGCTTGCAAGCGATAAGTTGGCAGAAAACTCAGATGGGTAGGAGAAGTAGGATTCTGATAAATCTCCTTTGCGCCCTTTCTAAAGCCTCCACCCTTGCTCAGATTAAATTCAACAGATGAAGCCATTTTCACCGGCCACTTCTGTGGCCGATTCATCTCCCGTTGTATACTTTGACAGCCATCCTCACAGTCCGCAACCCCAGTATCTTAGTGCTATCTGCAAATTTACTAACCATGTGGTTAATTAGGGCAAAGCCATAGATGTTGCCTATAGACTTCAGCAAAGCATTTGGAGCATGGCAAGATGCTCTGGCAGGTTAGATAGCATGGGATCCAGGGAAAGCAACGGTCTGGATAGATTGGTTTCATTGAAGGAACCAGAGGGTGATGGTGGAAGATTGTTTTTTAGACTGGAGGCAATTGATTAGTGGTGCACCTCAAGGATCAGATCTGGGCCCATTGCTATTTGTGGGTTATATCATTGATTTGGATGAGATTGTAGATGGCATGATTAGTAATTTTGTAGATGGTGCTAAAGTGGGTGAAGGTGGTTATCAAAAATTACAACAGGATCTTGATCAGTTGGGCAAATGGGCTGAGGAATGGTTGATTAATCTTAATGCATATAAGTGTGAGGTGTTTTATTTTGGCAAGGTAATCCAGGGCAAGACATACACAGTGAATGGCAGGGCCTTGTGGAATGTTGTAGAGCAGAGGGATCCAGGAGTGCAGGTACATAGTGCAATGAAAGTGGTATTACAGGAGGTTCGGGTGGTCAAGAAGGCTTTTAGTCTTCAGACTAGTGGGTCTCAAGAAGGGTCTCGACCCACAATGTCACCCATTCCTTCTCTCTAGAGATGCTGCCTGCCCCGCTGAGTTACTTCAGCATGTTGTGTCTATCTTCAGTTTAAGCCAGCATCTGCAGTTCCTTCCTGCACAAATGCAGCTTGGATGAAGGTTGGTCCAACAGATACTCCCTGTTTTTTTTTTCCTGAAGGACAAGACAGCAACTAACTCTGGTCAGATATGTTAAACGGGGGAAATTTTGCTTTGTATAGTTGATTTACATGAAAAGACAGAAGCAATTAGTTCAATTTTGGAGGAAAATGTATGAAATCATATTAGTACAATGTGACAATACTGTTTTGTATTGCTGTGGCTAACTAACTTGAATACCAAGTAGGTTTTAATATTCAGTGGCTGATTGAAATATTAAGCAGTTATCACTATGTAGAGTGAAATGTCATCGCCCGCAATAAATGTTGAAGATCCATCAATTCCCAGCTATGGTTTTGTGTTAAGTAACTTTCGAATTTGAGATAAACAGAATGACAAATCACCATTTAAAAATAATTATGATTTCCCTAAGGGTCTAACATGCGGTATTATCAATGAGAATGCTAAGTATGTTCCTCACACATTTTACGATCAATCAACAAAATTATAAACAAATTGATTATTACTGCTGCCCTGATCTATCAAAGAGCAGTTCATGTCTTCAATCTTTGCCATGTCATCGATTGATTCTGTGTTTAATGAGACATATGACTTCAATTCATCCTGTGAATGATAGTTTGGGAACAATAATTGTCACCAATAATTTTACAGAAGGAATTAGCCTCACACAATAGCAGATCTAGACTAGGCCCACATCTCTTTAGATGCATATATTTTTACCTCGTATTATTTGGATTAAGTCAGAAGCAGATTGTGATGAGCATTTCCTATAACTGCATAAATTTAATTGAGATTAGTTTTTTGTGTGTCTTGGTGAGTTTGGGAGAGTTTCCCAACTGGATCCCACATTTACCATGTCTTAGTATTGGGAAGCTGAAGAGCAAAATTATATTAATTATCTGAAGAGTTAATGTAAAGGACTAACTAAGTTATCCAGACAGTAAGTTATTCCTATGCTACCTCCTTATTGTGAAGATGTAGTTGTGAGTTGTAGCTAAGTGGAAGCCAGGATCTGTCTGACGCATTATGGAGTTTATAGTAAGCTGGAGAGAGATGGAGACTGGCGTCACCATTGTGAATGAAGGAATGTAACTGAGCCAGGGCTCATTGATGGAGAAGACGCAAACTACAAAGAATATCTACTTGAGTGAAACTGGAGGAGTGAGGATTAAATGCAAAACAACTGAGAGCAGTATTTGTAAGATAAACCTCATGACCAACTAAAAGTTCTCCTCTAAGTAGCAATGTTACAAAATTTTGAGATTTTAAAAATCAAGTCTGCAATTTATCCCATCAGATAAAGCATGCAACGAAGTTTAATTTGACACCTAATTCACTTTCATATCTAAAGTATTAAAAAGGTTATGGCCATTTTCATACTCGGAAATTAGCATCTTGTTCCCCATTGCCTTTCCATTGACTTAAGACAAAAGTTGTGATCAAGGACAGTCAAAAGCCCATAACTTTCTTAAAAATGAAGAGAACTGAAAGAAATGTTCAGTTATTATAGATTGAAGCATTCTGAAACTAATATGAAACAATCTTACTTGGATGACCTGAAATTAAAGCATATAATTAGTTAGTTACCCAATTGTAGCTAATTACAAAAATCAATTACTAGATCTAAACATCTATCCATTTCTTAAGAAAATATTAACATTTTTTTTAAAGCCTAAGTGTCCAAATAACATTCACACAAGAATTCACAATATAACATGATTTTAAAATCTAATTGTCATTAATTTATAGGCCAAATTGAAGAATATTTGTGTTTAATGCCTGTAAATGAATGGGCATTTTAATCAGCTTGTGAGTGGGATTTTCAGGAACGCGATGGATTAGAACGTTGCGGTTGAGGTGAATTTAAACCCCATGTCGGCAGGAAAAAATCTGCCGGTTCGTGTGGGGACTAAATCACCGTTTCGCAACATGAAATATTGATTAAAGTCCCCTAAAGAAGCATGTGTATATGTAAGAATAAACAGCTTTCACTTACCTGTCCCCTACGTAAAATCCGTCCCCATTGTCGGCGTTCACGGCATTAAGGGCTACTTTTTATTTTACTGCAGCGCAGAAATAGTCGGGCGATTTAAAAAAAAAATGTACTTACCGGCAGTCGGAACGAATCTCCAGAAATAGATCGCGCTCCGACAAAATATTATTCCGGATGGCAAGGGAAAAACCGCATTTTAACCCCGACACCCCCCCCCCCCTTAAAGGTGCCAAAGTCGCGCACACGGCCAGCGGCAGAACTGTAGCACCGCTAAAGGTAAGTTTTGTAACATACCTACTCTAAGTCACAGAGAAGCAAGCCCCATCTACATGACATGAGTTTGCTTCTGTGTGAGCATCCCACTCAATTCATGGAGCTCAAATTAAGATTGTGTTAATTAGGTCAAATCATGCATTGTAAACCATTGGAGCCCAGATGCCTGTGTGTATGCCCTATGCACAAGGAACTCAGAACAAATTTAATGTTCCACAAGAACTGTGCAGTAATGAGATGAAATTCCTCTAGTGTATGCATAAAACAGTTGCTCTGCAGGAAAGAAAATGTTTACAGCTACAGCAACCACAATGTGTAGTTACATGATGCCTTAAATTGTAATGATATGTCCCAATGGGGATTGATGCCATCTGATCACAAAAGGGCAATAACTAAAATCATGGATGTGCCCAGGGATCTTGAGAATTGTAAGGCCATCCTGAACAAGGCCGTTCCAGGATGAGAAATTTAAGACCAAGTCATAGGGGTTTGAAGGTCAGTGAATGTAGGAGCATGAATGATAGACTTGATGTGAATTATGAGAAACAAAAGATGGCATGAAAAAGTTTGTGATGGATGATGAGAGGCCTTAAAATGAGTTCACTGTCACTCGCACGTTTCGTAAATATTATGTTTTTCAATTGTTTAGATAATATTGTCTTCTGCTTTCGAGCAGAATTACCAAGAGGTAAGAATTTGATACTTTGATTCAAACAGGCTAGAAAGGATTTCTGAAAAGGAGGAGAAATGAGCGGGAAGCAGAAATTTATTCCAGCTACAACTGCAAGGAATCGTCTTGCCTGAAATAGAAGTATGATTTAATCAAACATTGACATGGTACTGAAGTCAATTATCAGCGATATTGTTGGAATAGAGCCATTGATAAAGTGCATTTTGCAGTTAGAAGTGGTGGTCAGTCTAGAATTATGGAGACTGAATCGTTAATGATGTTTAAAGAGGAGATAGATCATTTTAAAAATCATGGAATTGAGTGCTACGAGGAACTGTCATAGAGGAGGAGGGAGATCAGCCACGATCGTAAGGAATGACTTGAGTCTGGGGCAGATCAGCCACGATCGTAAGGAATGGTCGGGCAGGTTTCAGGGGCAGAGAGGCTTACTTGTAATATCTTGTTTTCATTTCTCAAGTGTATAAGAACTGGGGTGTAAAATTTGTTGCCACTGCCCCTGGCGTAATTTAATTTAATGCACATCTGCAAAATTCAATTTATGGCAACTTTAGCTCTGCATAATGCAAGCTGATAATGTGACAGCGAGGAAAACTGGGATCTGATGGAAAAGGGCAAGCAATTATGTAACTATTTAATCAGTAAGAGTGAAGGATTGGGAAATAAGCAAGAAAAGTGTTAAGAAGAACGACAATTTCATTAATTGATAAAGTTGATAATAAAGTGGTACTACAAGTAGACAGGATAGTAAAGAAGGTGTATGGTATGTTTGCTTCCATCAACCTAGGCATGAAGTATAAGAATTAGTAAGTAATGTAGCAGCTTTATGAAACATTGGTGAGACTGTATTTCAAGTAATTGTGTACAGTTCTGGGAGCACCATTAGAAAATATGTGGAGGACTTTGGAGAGGATTCAGAAGAGATTTACCAGAATGTTGCTTGGATTGGAGGCTATGATCTATAAGGAAAGGTTAGACAAACTTGGATATTTTCTCTGGAGAGTCGGAGACTGAGGGGAAATCTGATAGAATTATATCAAATTCTAAGATGGATAAATAAGGTTGATGGTCAGAACGTTTTTTCCAGGGTGGAAGTGTCAAAGACTAGAGGGCATAATTTTAGGTCAATGGGGGGAAATTTAAAGGACATGTACGGGACAAACATTTTACACAGAAAGTGGCGGATGCCTGGAAAGTGTTGCCAGGGTTAGTGGTGGAAGCATATACATTAGTAGCATTTAAAAAGCATATGGATATGCATGGAATGGTGGAATATTGATCACGTGAAGGCATGAAAGATCAGTTTAACTTGACATCATGTTGGGCATATACATTGTGGGAGGAATAGTCTGCACCTGTGCTATACTATTCTAAGTATATGCGCAGAAAGATTGTGTCCATGAATTGCTAAATAAACTCTTTCCAATCAGTTAGAGTTAACACACTGTCATATGAGTAACTTGTAAATGCTGGAATTTAACTTGCTGCAATGCCATCCTAGATATGGAGAAACACAAACTGTGGTTCCTATTAAACAGTAAACCTATCACTATTTTTGTTGGGAATGAATGGTCCAGTGGCACAGCAGACAGTGCTCCTGCCACACTGTACAAGCGACCCAGGTTTGATCCTGATTTCTGGTGCTGTCTGTGCAAAGTTCTACCATTTTCCATGGAGCTGTGTTGAATTGCACCAGTGTCCCAACGATGTGATGGTTGGTAGGTTTGTTGGCTGCTGTATATTGCCCCCTCCTCTATGTGGGTGGTAGGAGAATCAGAGGGGCATATTGGGCAGAATAGTTTATGGGTCAGTGGTCTGAGAGCCAGAATAATTTCAGTGATCCATGTGCCATTTTTTCTGTATTGTAAGGAAATATAAAATAAGAAATGTAATTTGCATTTCCAGATTTTCTTTCTCACTTTCTATTTATATTATTTCTCTCTGAATTTATCCTCCCTTACCATGTGCTTTTTTCACAACTCTTCACACTACATAACAAACTATTATATATTTAATTTATTTAAATACATTTCTAGTTTATATAATGAGAATCATGAAACAATTTTTTAGTTTGAAGAGTCAATTTACAGCATTGGCAACGGTGATTATCTGTGATTGGAAGAAGGCTCTGAGCAACCTCTTCCACTTCACTAATTGTACTGAGCTATTACATGTTATTTATAAATCATAACTGTCCAAATAAGCACTCAGATATTTAGTTCCATTCAAAAATAGAAACAAATTAAGCAAATATATCTTTTCCACAGAGAAGAGAACGGACAAATCTGCTGTTTCTGGTGCAATTAGAATGAAAATTGCTGTTGAAATTAAAGGAGAAGAGAAAGTGGCCCCGTATCATGTGCAGTACACATGCTTACATGAGGTGAGGGAACAGAGTAAATATGTGCATTTATATAACATTGCATGAGGCCATCTGGATATTGGCATTGAGTCAGAGAGTGGCCAAGGATGGATGTTGAATGGGGATCAAATCTGGAGGTAGGCTGGCTGAAAACAGGTAAGTGCCACGAGTGATCCATTGAAGTCCTCAGTCTTTTGGTCAGGTTGTGGAGAGGCTGCTTTGGGTTGGATTACAGCAAGGATGAGGTGGCATTACAATGGGTGCAGAAGAGGTTTACCAGAATTCTGTTTGGATTAGAGGCTACTAAGTATGAGGAGCAATTGGACAAACTTGTATTGTTTTCTCTGGAGTAGAAGAAGCTAATGGGAGACCTGATGGGAGTTTAAAAATTATGGAAGGCACAGATAGGGTAAACAAACAGATTATTTTTCCCAGGGTGGAAATGTCAAAGACTAGAGGGCACAGCTTTAAAGTAAGAGGGGGGGGGGGGGGGGGGGGGATATTTAAAGGAGATGTGTGCAGCAAGTTTTTTACACAGGAAGTGGTGATTGCTTGGTACGTCCTCCAAGCATGGTGGTGGAGGCAAATATGATCATGCCATTTAATAGGCTCATAGATAGGCATGTGGCACAGACATTACGGACTAAAGGACCTGTTGCTGTGCTGTTCTATTATAATTAGTGTGTGGGGGTTTGGGGGAAAGAAAAATTAATGGTGATGATGAAGAAAATGTTCATCTGTGACTATTAACAAATAACAAATGTCAGAAGAAGTGAAGTAGGATAGAAGGAAAAAACACTACTTACATGAATGGGGTGTGGCTTTGTTCCCAAACATGCCCTGCGACATTTGTTCCCTGAACCACTTGGTCCAATTTACCTTGCAAAACTCTATAAGAAGTCTAGAATTGGGAATGGCTTTATCCAACACTCAATCGAAGCAGAAATCATATCAGGTGTGGATTGGTGAATCACAGCTGGAAATGCCCAGTTGGATTTCTGGAATGACCCAGAAATGGTCTAACTCATGTTATTTGCTGGAAATAATCAATCTTCAAAGACATAGCTCTGAAAAGAAAGTCAATATGAAACACCTGAATTTCTAGACTCGTAACAAAAATGTATTGAATCTACCTTTTATCAATAATGTAATTTTTTTTTTGCTTTTTAACCACTGAATTATTATCCGCCTGTTGTGTTTGAATTTGTGGTTGAGTATGTCACTTGTATTTTGATCCATTTTCTGTAAAACAATTTGACACGAGAATTTGGAATACCTTGCATCTTCTTGATGTAGCTTTGTTTCCCTTTAATATTCACAGATTAATATTTTCTTTATGCTGCTTTAAAATGGGAATATAATTTGAATAAAATGAACAGTTTTTTATAGACTATCTTCAAAACGGGAATATACAGATTTAACACAACTGTTATTGCCTTCAGAACCTGTTCAATTATTTGACTGAAACAAAGTATAGCGGTGTTGTAAAAATCCCACAAGTGAAAGGAGATGAAGCATGGAAAGTGTATTTTGAAGATTACGCTCAAGAAATTGTGGATGAATTTGCAATGCGTTATGGAGTTGAATCAATTTATCAGGCCATGACGTGAGTAACTGTTTGTGATTTTTTTTCTCCTTGACTTTTCCAAAATCAGTTTTGGCTATAAAGAACCATTTTGTCAAGCCAGTATTGCAGTTGTTATTGGATTGATTATCCTAATGAAGAATTCATATCCTACAATTTACATTGACAATTTGAATTTGGATTTAAATATCCAGAATGAAATGCTGGTGCCAATATAAATGAGCATGATGTGCTATATTGTTGCACAGTCATCTGGTATATCAGTATCCTTTCATGATGGGAGCATGCTATCATCACCTGTTTGGGGCTACACGTGGCATCCGTCCCTTCCTATCATGGTTACTTCTCAGTTCCCAAGAGAGGGTGTAGTGTGCAGGGATGGTAAGTTCAATGGTCGCTGTAAATTGCCCTGAGTGTGCAGGTGGCTGTTCGAATCTGGGGGCAATTGATGAGAATGTAGGGAGAATAAAACAAAATAATTTTAGAGAAACTTGCATTTATTGCTACAACACAGACCTCAGCTAAATGAGTGGGACTATGTATTAACTGAGTGGAAGTGTCGCTGGGGGCTGGAGACAGCGCTGACAAGCAGTGGTGACAGGACTGGACGCAGGGCTGAGCAACGTGCTGACACTGCCCTGGGCACGGTGACGTTACAGCCCCGGGCACCGTGACAACACTGCCTCAGGCACGGGTTGTTTTAACCAAAAATAATTGTAATCAATTATTTACAAAATTGATATGTACAATATAAAACAATACAAACAAACCCACCACCATAATAAAAAGTAAAACAAATATTCTTAAATACTGAATATTAAATAACTATTTCACGCTCCTTGTTCAGGATACATTCCACCCCCACGGTGCCCAACGCTCCCGGAAATCCCCCATGGTGCCCCTGGACAGCACGCAGTCCCTTTCTAAAACCACCCATGCGCGGACGTAACCCTGGAAAAGGGGTAGAGCCCGCTGCCATGACTCGCGGATGGCCAGCTTGACCAGACCCAAGAGCAAGCCAATCAGGACATCTTCAGCCCTACCCACTCCCCTTCGCACAGGGTGTCCAAAGATGATGATGGTGGGTGTGAAGTGCAGCCAGAAGGCAAGCAGCAGCCCCATTAGTTATTGGAAAAGGGCTGCAACCTTACACACTCCATATACATGTTGAACACAGACGCTTCCAGCCCGCAAAAGTGGCAGGCGGCTGGCGAGTCTGAACCGAGGTGGAAACAGGTTACAAGGGACTCCTTGTTGCAGTACCCTGCACTCCAGCTCACCGATGTAGTGGGGGAGAATCCCTGCATAGTGGGACCCCCACTGGGGTGCCCTCTCGTGACCAAAAGGCAACATCGACTGCCACTTTGTGTCCTGGACAGTGGACGAGGAAGTGTGGGGTGTGGAGGAGGATCCCGTACAGGAGACGCCTCCTTGCGTCTCGGAGGGAGTCGAGGAAAGGCGGCTCGGGTTGTGAGGGACCGACTCCAGAGAAGGATTTCCGTGCCCAGTCACAAGTACTCCACACGTTTGAGCCTCCCTGACACCTAGTGGGGCGGGACAAGGACCTGCCGTTCTCACGACCGGGCCGCTGCCCCTGACACGGTGACAACACTGCGTCGTGCACGGTGATACTGCCACGAGCAAGGTGGCACCGCCCTGGGCTAATCTAGTTTGGAGCGGAAGATTAGTTGCTGCAGGGCATTGTTGTGGAAGTCGGGCAGGCGCTGGGCTACTGGTTGCAGGTGGCTGGCTCTATCGTCAGCCACAGCACTGTCCAGTCCTTGACCTGTGATGAGCGTCACTGCTGCAGCCAGCCTGTCTCTGTTTGCTGGCAGCAGGTGAGAAATGCTTATGAATTGATTTTAAATATTAATAAATATCTAAAAAGATCAAAAATGACAGATCCAGTTTCAAATCAATGATTGTATAGACTCACGTTTAAAATTATTTTCAATGTGAAAGTATCATGTAAAATTACTGTTCCCTTAGGCAATTTAAATGTAAAGGCAAGGTGCTTGTGGAAGTTGTAGCTTCAGCTATTGTTTTTGATATAGAGAACAATTCCGAATTTTTTGTTGGTTGAGCTTTTTCCTGTCCAGTTTTCTTGTTTTTCTCATTCAAAGTGTTTATATGTCATCAATGTTACCTCCTATCTAATGTAGATATAAACCATCTTGTCGGAATATGTTTTGTACTAGAAAGCAGGAATGGAAGGGCTGTAAAGAAACATTCCATGGGAATGTCCCAATCTATTAATTGTTTCCTCTTATTCAGCCCCAGTGCCGAAGATTTAGTTTCACCACTTGGTGAAGACCTGACCTTCACATGTGGGAACTGGTCATGAAAGGTAGTGTCAGAGGTTGTGAGAGATGAGTAATGTAAAGGAATAGACATGTAAAATTTCAGTGTATCATTGCTGTGTTTAAATAAGTAGTTTGACCCATTGCATAGGATTTAAGTAGATATAATAATATTTTCTAGCTTTGTTAGGAAAATTCCAGCACAATGAAACTCTGTTTAATTTTCAATGTCAGTCCTCTAGAATTCATTCATGGCATGGTGGTGAGGGAGTTGCCAGGGTTACAGCTACCATTTGCCAGCTATTGGAAAGGTTGCACAGCTAATTTATTTAATTGGTTCTGCAGTTGACTGGTGGGAATGTAGAGAAAGGTGAAAGAAATTATCCAGATATTTTTAAAAGCAATAGTAATTTTAAAACCAGGGGGGGGAGAGAGGCAGGTGGAAAACTCTAAAAATGGGAATTACTTTTTAAATTAATTGCACCAGTGAAATTGGACATGGAGTCATAGAGTGATACAGTGTGGAAACAGGCCCTTCAGCCTAAGTTGCCCACACCGGCTACACTAGTCCCACTTGCCTGCGCTTGGTCCATACCCTCCAAACCTGTCCATGTACCTGTCTAACTGTCTCTTAAACAATGGGATAGTCCCAGCCTCAACTATCTCATTTGGCAGCTTGTTCTATACACAACCACCCTTCGTGTGAAAAGGTTACCCCTCGGATTCCTATTAAATCTTTTCCCTTCAGCTTGAACCTATGTTCTCTGGTTCTTGATTCCCCTACTGTGGGCAAAAGACTCTGTGCATCTACCTGATCTATTCCTCTCATGATTTTGTACACCTCTATAAGATCCCTTCTCATCCTCCTGCTCTCCATGGAACATCCTCATAAATCTTTTCTTGAACCCTTTCAAGTTTGACAAAATCTTTCCTATAACATGGTGCCAAGAACGGAACACAATATTCTAAATGCGGTCTCACCAAGTCTTATACAACTGCAAAATGACCTCCCAACTTCTATACTCAATACTCTGACTGATGAAGGCCAAAATGCCAAAAGCCTTTTTGACCATCTTATCTACCTGCGACTCAACCTTCAAGGAACCATGCACCTGTACTCCAAGATCCCTCTGTTCTATGACACTACCCAGAAGTCTACCATTTACTGGGTAGGTCCTGCCCTGGTTCGACATCCCAAAATAAAACACCTCACACTTGTTTGCATTAAATTCTTTCAACCATTCCTCCGCCCACCTGGCCAATCGATCCAGATCCTGTTGCAGGCTTTCACAACCTTCACTATCTGCAAAACCGCTCACTTTTGTATCATCAGCAAACTTGCTCACCTTGCCCTGTAAGTTTTTTTCCAAATCACTAATGTAGATGACAAACAGGAACGGGCCCAGCACTGAACCCTGAGGCACACCACTAGCCACAGGCCTCCAGTCTGAGAAGCAACCTTCCACCATCACCCTCTGCTTCCTTCCATGGAGCCAATTTGCTATCCATTCAGCTATCTCTCCTTGGATGCCATGCGATTTAACAATACCCAGAGCAGCCTACCTTGCAGAACATTGTCAAATGCCTTACTAAAGTCCATGTACACAACATCTAGAGCTCTGCCCTCATCGACCTTTTTGGTCTACAAAAAAATCAATCAGATTTGTGAGACACGACCTCCCACTTACAAAACCATGCTGACTATCCCTAATCAGACCTTGCCCACCCAAATGCCTGTATAACTTATCCTTCAGAATACTCTCTAGTAACTTTCCAACTACAGATGTTAAGTTCACCGGCCTATAGTTCACAACATTTTTCCTGCAGCCCTTCTTGAAAAGAGAAAACATTTGCCACCCTCCAGTTTTCCTGTATTTAAGGACGACTCGTAAATTTCAACTAGGGTTCCTGCAATTTCCTCTCTAGTTTCCCGCAATGTCCTTAGATATATCTGATCAGGCCCTGGAGATTTGTCTACCTTCATACACGACAGTACCTTCAGTACTTCAGTACTTCTTCGACGGTAACATTGACTGCTCTCAAGACACTGCCATTGACTGCCCCAAGTTCCTCCGCCCTACTATTTTTCACCTCGGTAAATACAAAATACTCAATGACATAATCCAGGAAGTTGCAATACTCCTCAGGCTCTCAACTGCTCTCCTTTCTTGCATTACAAGAATATTATCTATAACTGATGGTTTACAAAAGTGTATTTAGAGGTAATATTGTGTTTGATCTCGTCTGCTCCTGGTGTGCTATTTAAGGGCCTGTCCCACCCACATGTCCCGGGGTGTCACCAGGGGACAGGTCGCCAGGGTGTTGCCTGTATGTTCGTGAAAGGTCTCCTAGTCACCCAAAGAGTCGTAGCGTCTTTCTGGTCGCTGCTGAATTTTCAACGTTGAAAATTTTCAGTGACCTATGACGGGTGCAGGCAGTTGCCGAAAAAGTGGGACAGGCCCTTTACTCTTTGTAGTTCCAGGGGTCAGATTGACCATTAGACTGCTGCTGTTGCCTCATGAACAGGACTGGACCTCAAATGCTGACCCGGCTTCAAACCCGAGGCTCTGCCCCTGCATCAGCCTCTTTGCCTTTTGGTAGTTTGTGCTGAAATAGGCCATTTAAACTGATTTCAGAGTTTTATCATAATTTATTTAAAAGCTTAAGAAATCGATTAAGATATTTGAGAATTTTAAGGTGAGTGGAGAAGATTTAATAGGATCCTGAGGGGTACATTTTTCACACAAAGGGTGGAGGGTGTATGGAACAAGCTGCCGGTGGAGGTAGTTGAGGCAGATACTATCCCAATGTTTAAGAACCATTAAGACAGCTACATGGATAGGACAGGTTAAGAAGATGTGGAGCAAACACTGGCAGGTGGGACTGGTGTTGAGGCATATTGGTCAATGTAGGCAAATTGGGCTGTGCCTGTTTCCACGATGTATGACTCTGACTTTAATTATTAAAATAATAAGAAGGAATTACTTCATACTCCAATTATGGCTAATTAAGAACATCAAGATTGAGTAAATTACGGAATAGAAGTGAAGATACCTTTAGTTTTGTTTTAGTGTAGAGATACTGCGTGGAAACAGGCCCTTCGAGTCCGCACAGACCAGCGATCCCCGCACATTAACACGATCTTACTACTGGGGACACATACACCAAGCCAATTAACCTACGTAGCTGTACTCCTTTGGAGTGTTTCTGCACTTCTGTCTTTCTGCACTTCCCTTTTCATTTCAAGGTGACAAGGATTACAGACCTGCAGTATCAGCAGTTTCTCCTTCTACAGAGGCTGCCAGACCTACAGAGTATTTTCAGCATTTTTTGTTTTTATTTCAAATGAACAAGCTTGTGTTATTACTGCCAGCCTGGGCTGTCGTAAAGGTGAAGGTCCCGATGTGAAATGCATCTGGAGCCTCAGCTCAGCACAATGAGGTATCAAGTAGTGGAGTCACTACTTCCTCAGGTCAGATGTCTGACACCTGCTCTTCAGTGAACACCAGGAAGGAGATTGAGAACCTCGTGTCCTGGTGTCGAGCCAACAACTTTCTCTCAATGTCAGCAAGATAAAGGAGATAGTGAACAACTTCAGGAAGCGTAGCCCAGTTTGCATTGACGACACCGAAGTAGAGATGGTTGAAAACTTCAAATTCCTAGGAGTAAATATCACCACAACTTCTTCTGGACCAACCATAGTGAAGCACTGACAAAGAAAGCACACCAATTACTCTACTTCCCAAGAATGTTATGATCAACCATCACCAATTTCTACAGATGTGCTGTAGATGGCATTTTATCGGGATGCATCAAAGCTTGATTTGGGAACAGCTCCATCCAGGACTGCAAGAAATTTCAGCGAATTCTGGACACAGCCCAGCCCATCACACAAACCAACCTCCCTTCCATTAACACCATTTACACCTCATGCTGCCTCGGCAAGGCCAGCAGCAAGTCAAAGGCGAGTCACACCCTGGCTACTCCCTGTTCTCCCCTCTTCCATCAGGCAAAAGGTATAGAAGAGTAAAAACGCACATCTCCAGATTCAGGGACAGTTTCTTCCCAGGCAACTGAACCATCCCCCCGCAACCAGAGAGTAAACCTGAACTACTATCTACCTCATTGGGGACCCTCAGACCATCTTTGATCAGACTTTACTGGCTTTACCTTGCACTAAGCGTTATTTCATTATAATGTATCTGTACACTGAGAATGGCTCGATTGTAATTATGTATTGTCTTTCCGCTGGCTGGTTAGCAAGCAAAAAATGTTTTTCACTGTACCTCGGTACACGTGACAATTAACTGAATGAACTGAACTGAATTTGGGTATTGCAAATAGCTCAGGGTTCTCTATGTTACCTCTGGGTAGCAAGCCTGATCATTCATGATAAAATCACTAGAATATTTTTTTTAATCTTTAGACTGGGTTTTGCTAACCGACTCTAAAGATTAAAACAAATATTCTAGTGATTTTATCATGATTTTTCTCCATAAAAGTATCAGTTTTTGACCTTGAACATAAGTAACATTGCGTATGAAATTAGAACAAGTACGATTATTCCTGTCAATGTGAGTTTATTATTGGCTGCTTAAATTGGAATTGGCATTTGTTTATTGATTTATTGTTGCATGCGCATTGTTACAGTGAAGAACTAAAAATACTCGTACATGATTACAATCAAAACCAAACACCAGGTTGTGCAAATAAACTAGAATGCAGAAAAAGGTATTGCAGGTAAAGAGAAAATTCAGTTGAAATATGTGTGAGGATTGCAATGAGGTGGATTGGTGGGTTAGGAATACACGAGGTAGATTGGTGGGTTCGGAGGTCTGTTCAGGAGTCTGATAATAATGAGAAAGAAGCTGTCCTTGATTCTGATGATGCATTCCCTCAAGCATTTGTGCCTTCTGTCCAAAGAGAGTGGGGGAAAAAAAGAAATGATCAGGGTGTGAGTGACCCTCGATTTTATTAGCTGCTTTCCCGAGGCAGTGTGATAACGATAGTCAGTAGAGGTAGGCTGGTTTGCATGTTGTACAGGGCTGTGTCCACAACAATCCGTAATATCTTGTCGTCTTGGGTGGAACATTTGATAAACCAACCGTACAGTAGCTTTCTGAGGAAGTAGAGGCACTGGCGTGCTTTCTCGGCTCTAGCATCAATATGTTTGGACCAAATTGTTGATGATATTTACACCCAGGGACTTGAATAACATTGCATGTTATTAATAGAATTCATTGTACTCAGCAGATTGGGTAATGTGACAATGTGTGCATTTACAGGTGAGCTC
The DNA here is from genome assembly GCA_035221665.1 of Okamejei kenojei. NCBI lineage: Eukaryota > Metazoa > Chordata > Chondrichthyes > Rajiformes > Rajidae > Okamejei > Okamejei kenojei. The sequence continues at coordinate 17,764,923 of CM069164.1, forward strand.
TCTGGGCAGTTTATGACATCCATCAACTTACTCGACCACACTCACTCCAGGCATTGTCACGTGTTAATCACACTGTACAGAAAAACTGCTGTACAACCTGGGCATCTTAAAGGAGTCTTTAATTATGTTTTTGTTGTGAAAGGAAGTATATTGTTGTTGAGTTGATAAAGTAAATCATTGTGCCTCAGCATAGAGAGCTGCAGCTGAGCGGGAATGTCCAACATCTCTGCTGACACAAATGGGAGATTTGGTGCATGTTTGACTGGGCCCCCAGGATGATAAGGCAGAAGACTGAGACTGAAGAGAAAATGCTGACAAGAGGCAAAGATCCTGAGAGGATGCATGACGTCCTGTGTAAGGAGAAAGGCTTTCAGAGATATGGCTTCTCCAGGGAGGCATGGACAGTGTGCTGCTGCATCCTTCAAGGTTTGGAGACTGTGCAGAAGCTGTTGCTTGGATTAAAGAGTATTACCTTTCTTGGAGAGATTGGGCAAACTTGTATTGTTCCTAAGTTAACCAGCTGCCACAAAGTATTCTTAATGTTAAACATTGGTGTGAAATATTTTGCTGCAAAACATAATTATTTTTGAGCAAGGAGCAATGGGAATTTAATGATGCATGAGTCACATTTATAGATATCCAAGGGTTATGATATATCTTAATTGATTAGCTGTGAATGCCTGGAAGGCACAATTCTTGCAATATAGCATGCTGAACATTTGGAAACTAAAAAATGTTATTCACATTAACAGTGGTTAGGAATAAAGAAAAGTATCAAGTCAGATAATTTTTTGTTTTTGAGTAATTGAGATGTTTAGTACGCTGAAAAAGTATGAGCTTAATTTAAAATAATTTATATGTCCATTTTAAATTGCATTGCAAACAAGGATTATTCATATCTCACCTAATGTGTCAAATTTGATGAAGAAATTGCATTTGATAGTTTTTAAATGTTTTGCTGCTCTTAGTTAAGCAGCATTTTCTCATACAATCACAAACAGTCAATAACTTGCACAATATTATGTTAATCCCTCAACACGGTCCACTGAGTGAGTGTGGAGGACTGTGTCTCCATGACTGGCATGAATCAGCTCAATGGGGGACTGCCAACCATCAGTTGTTCACTCATTCCATACATCAGACTTTCCTGTCAAACAAGGAAGTTCAAGACATGCTAAAAATCAGTCACCAGCACACCTGATCAATGCCCCCTCCCCTGGACTCTCCGTTGACCCCTGCAACAGAATCCTGACTCATCAGGAAAGATATTTAGAGTCAGCGGCTTCAGCTGACAACAGCCGAAAAATCGTATTTATTTGAAAGGGATTGAAAGTGTTTGGAAAATGCTTTAAATTATTTGTTCGTATCTAAAGTTTTTAATGACATATTCAGAGTTTAATTGAAAAAGTATTTACGTTTAATTTTGAAAACCCTTTGTCAGCTGATCCCGTAAAACCTCACCTGATGCACAAAATGTTGATCTTCGTATACTTGTCTATTCATCTTCAATGAACTTTCCATTGTTCCAATATATTGTCATTAGTTTTGCCCATCCAGATATTCTGTTTATGTGAATATCAACAATAAATAATGTGGTGCAGGATAATATAAAAGTAGGAATAAAAAGAGACACAAAGTGCTGGAGTAACTCAGTTGATCATACGGCATCTCTGGAGACCATGCATAGATAACATTTTAGACTGGGTCCTTCTACAGATTGAAGAATGGTTCTGACCAGAAATGTCACCTATCCATGTTCTTCAGAGATGCTGTCTGATTTGCTGAGTTACTCCAGCACTTTGTGTATTTTAAATCACATCTGTAGTTCCTTGTCTCCCCATAAAAGCAGAGAAGTCATGCTTCAGGTGCATAAAATGTTGGATATAGTATTGTGCGCAGTTCTGGTCACCAGACACAAGGAGAATATGGAGGCTTTGGAGAGGGTGCAGTCGAGGTTTTACCAGAGGGTCGCCTAGATTGGAGAGTATTAGCAATAAGGAGAGGTCGAACCAACATGGCTTGTTTTCTCAGGAGTATCGAAGGATCGGGGGCAACCTGATAGAAATGTATAAAATTAATACTCATAAATAGGGCATATAGTCAATTGACAAATGCTATAATTGGCATTACATAAAGGAGATTTACAAGGCAAGTTCTTTACACAGAGATTAACAGATGCCTGCAAGCTCTGCCAGGGAAGGTGCAGATATGATCACAATGTTTAAAACAGACATGTGAAGAGACAGAGAGCAAGGGATATGGTCTATGTGAAGGCAGATGGGATTGTGACTGGCAGAGGCATGGTGGGTGAGTGGTCTGTTACAAAGCTGTCCTGTTCTAAGGAGGGATATTCAATTCCCAGCTTGTTTATTCAAGTCACTTGGCTAATGTCTTGCTGAAGTGCAGAACAGGTATGAGTATGAGCATGGCCTTTTAGTCCATGTGATATTATAATCTTGCAATTCAATTATGGATTATCAGCAGTGTTTGGTATCATTGATCCACAGACTTCATTTGAATCTCAATGTGACACGTGGGACATAAATTCAAGTGATTAAATCAATCAAAATTAATTGAAGCTAGGCTCAGCACTGGTAACAATGAAAGCAATTGATTTTTTTGTAAAAATCCACCTGTCCCGAATGTACTTCATTGAATGAAATCAATCATTCTCATCCTTGCACAATCTGGCCTATTTTTGAGTTCAGATGCAGCAATATGTGTAACTTGTATCTTTTACTTGATTTATGAACTGTAAAGGTTAGACAACCAGTTGTCAGCAACTTCTCCATTCCACAAATGTGTAAATAAAATTTGATTAAGAGAAGATTGAGAACATCTTTGGGCATTTCTGAACCAAATTTTGGATTCCACAGTCAAACAGAAACAGCTGAGTCAACAAAGTCACCATCAGAGAGAATGTAGTTTCAAGTACAATGACTACATTATCCCAGCAAACAGGTCAAGCTTGCACATAAGGGCACAAACCTTTGCACTGGTCTGGAGAACCAAGAAAAAAATGGTTTAAAACATTAGAAGTCTTCACATATCAAATATTAGAGATAAACTAAGACTGGAATATTCTGTTTGCCAACTCACAACCTCAATAAGTTGATGGTTCCATGTTTTGTACATTTGTTGTGCCTCGGTACATATGTGAAGTTATTACAAAATTGTTTCAGAATAAGCACTGAACATTACTGATGGAGAGCTGGGAAACAGGAACAACCTAAATGGTTCCATTTTTTGGTAATGACCCATTAAGGGATATGGGGAGAAGGCAGGCACGGGTTATTGATAGCGGACGATCAGCCATGATCATATTGAATGGCGGTGCTGGCTCGAAGGGCCGAATGGCCTCCTCCTGCACCTATTTTCTATGTTTCTATGTTTCTATGCTGTAAAGTTTGCTGCATGTGGATGGTTCATCTGTAGACATCTTGCACTAACAATGTAGTAATTATTGGTCTGAGAAAGATGGTGTATTTACCTTCATCTTTCATCCATGACATTGTGGCAGACAATATTGCAGTAATAAGGTATTCTGTTTTAAATTCAATGATAGCACTCTTGCTTTGAAACAAGAGTTTGATGCTCATACGGCACCTGGTCTTGAGTATAGAATTCAGACAGACATAACTTCTGTATTGTCAGGGATGTTCTCTGATGATAGAAAATGTTTAAACATTTGTCCACCTGTAGAAAACCAGAACATTTTGAAAAGCAGCAGGGGAGTGCTCCAGCTCAATTGCCTCTTAATCAACACCACCAAAGCAGTTTGGATGATTTGCTCTCTTATTTACTGTTTTACAACTTGGGCCTGCATGCAACAGTAGAATGGTCTCCTCACAAAACCATAGTCACAAAACGACAATTTTAATTTACTCGCTGTACCTTACTTAAGGATTACCCAAGGATGTAAAAGGTGCTTTAAACCCCTTGTTCTTTCTTGCAATAATAATGCAATAGATATATTAAAACCCCATAAAAATTGTAAACTTGTCCGCGAATATTGGTTATTCCATTTCTTTGGGGCTTCTCTCAATCATCTGTCTTACCTAAGCAGAAAACAGCTGAAATCCTGAAGAAGTGATGAATTATTTCATTCTGCTAATGAAGCAATAGATCATTCTTTGTAGAAGCTATGAACCTTTACTCTTGACACAATTGAATCAGTATTAACACTGGCATAACTGAAACTAGTCACCGGGAGAGGTTTAAACCTGCATAAAACATTATCACATTACTACTTTTTAAGTCGTTTGTTTATTAACTGGTGGTCCTGGTATGTCTGTCTAAAAAAACACATTGACTGTTGTTTTAATCTAGTAGATACTGGTTCAAACTAGGTCAAACCGATATTTAATCATTAATCATAGGCAAAGAATGTTTTCAAGAACTACTATCAGTAGACCAGCCCAATTTCATGGGCCAAGCCAAATTAAAATCCACTGTAGTGGCCATCAGAAACAGATGTAATAGGCAGTTAAAATAGTATCAGAGCCATTCTGAGCAAAATGGACCAGATATATTAATAAGACATTAGCTTGTGTAAAAAAACAGCAGCTTTCAAATAGCCACAAGACCATAAGTGAAGGCAAATGTGCATCAGAAAGGATTCAAGTTATCTCTTAGTCCTATCTTTGGCGTAAAGTAATGTTGTTAGGAGGGACTGGGAAATCAATAGCTTTCCTCATCTGGATGAACACTTTGGAGAAAGGCTTGGCATTCTTCCTCTCGAAAGGTATCGCAGTATAAGGAGCAGAACAGCAGGGTTTTGCAACAGCTTCTTCCCCCGAGCCATTAGACTCTTGAATTCCATATAATGTGCCGCCACTATTATCTATTTTATCTTTTTCATCTATTTTATCCTTTTGTTATTTTATGTTGCACGGTGAGCCAGATGCAACGACATTTCGTTCAGACTTGCATTTATTGGTGTATTTTTGAATGACAATAAAGTCTTTGATTGAGTGATTGATTGAATTTAAAGTAATAGATGAACTTTGAGGAAATTCCCAATAATGATGGAGCCCTTGGTCTCATTCGCTCCAGGGTAAACAATTCCACCCTATCCAGTCTCACTCCTAACTGAAGCCCTCCAGTCTGGGTATAATTCTGGTGAATCTCCACTGCACTCTCAGTGTAACCACATACTTACAATAGTGCAGTGACATGAACAGCACACAATATTCCAAGTCGTTTTTTTTTTTATATATATATTTTTTTATTAGAATATTTAGACAGTGGATTAGCAAACATATATTATGATAGAAATATTTCATGTTCAACAAGCATACATTATTAATATTATCAGTTGTATCATTTTGACTCTAATAGTTTTGTTTTATATAGAGGAGAACAGTAAGAAAAATAGAATAATAATCTATATCAAAGAAGAAAATCATAAAGAAAGGAATAATTTACTATTAATACATCGTAGGAGATAAGATCAAAGAATATATGATATAACTTTTCATCTATTCCTAAAAAGTTTCAGTTAGGGTTCCCTGCCGAACCATTCTACCCTTTTAAGTAATCAATGAAAGAAGACCATGTTCTAACAAAAACTTCTTGTTTGTCCAATAAGGCAAAACTGATTCTTTCCAGGTTTTCCATAATCCACATTTTAATTGTGGGGGATATAGGGCCTTTCCAAAATTTTAATATTAATTTCTTCCCAATTATTATACTGTAGTCTAGGAAATTTCTTTGGCTTGTTGTAAGAGTTAAACTTTGTTCTGATGTTCCAAGTATTATTAATTTTGGGTCCGGATCCAGTTTAGTATTAATAACTTCAGAAGTTATTTTAAAAATCTCAGTCCAGAAATTCTTAATTTTTATACAATTTGCAAAAATATGTGTTAAATTAGCCTCTAGATGTTGACATTTATCGCAGGTAGACGATATTTGTGGGAAGATTCTATTTAGTATAACTTTGGAATAATGTAATCTATGTAAAACTTTAAATTGTATTAGAGCATGTCTGGAATTTAGCGAGCATTGATGTATGTATTGTAAACTTTTATCCCATAAATCTTTCGTTATAGATTGATTTATTTCATTTTCCCATGTGTGTCTATATGATTCCGTTGATGGTATCTCACTATCTAAAAGGGTGTTGTAAATATATGTTATTAATTTTTCTGTATTAGGATGTTTATTCAGACATTCATCTAAGATTCCTGGTTCCCTATTCCTATAATCTTGTGTATTTGACCTAACATAATCTCTGAGTTGTAAGTATCGAAAAAAATTATTTGAGTGTAACCCATAAATCTGTTGCAGTTCTTGAAATGAGAGATAAGTGCCATTTTATAAAGGTGTTCCACCCTTTTGATTCCATAGTTTTTCCATTGTATAAAGCCTTTATCTGGTATGGAAGGTTTGAATAAGGGATTATTTACAATAGGGAGGTAGAGTGGTATATTGTCCAGTTTTAGAGCCTTTTTAAGTTGTTTCCAGATTCGTATACCACTATATATTATAGGGTTTTCCCCATAAGTTTTTTTGTGCAATTTTGTCGGTGCAAATATAATCGAACCGATTTCAAAAGGTAGACAGTCCTCCTTTTCCATCCTTAACCATTCTGGTTGTTGATCCATTTCTTCCAGCCAAAAATTCATGTTTTTAATATAAACTGCCCAGAAATAGAACAAAAAGTTTGGTAGAGCTAAACCTCCATTAATCTTTGATTTACATAAATGTTTTTTATTTATTCTATGGTTCTTGTAGTCCCAGATGAAACTTGTAACAGTGGAGTCTACTTTTTAAAAAAAAGATTTTGGAATATATATCGGGATGGATTGAAATAATTGCGGTAGAAAAATCATTTTTATAGCATTAATTCTACCGAACATTGAGATAGGAAGTGTTTTCCAGTATTGAATATTCTTATTTAGTTTATTCATTAAAGGTGGAAAATTTGATTTAAATAAAGAGCTATACCCCTTAGTTACATAAATACCTAAATATTTAAATTTTTCGTCAACTATTTTAAAAGGTGATTGTTGTAGTATATGTATATTATGATCCGTTATTGACATGATTTCGCTTTTATTCCAATTAATTCTATATCCTGAGAAATGACCGAATTGAGTTATTAGATTTAATAAATTTGGAATGCTAATTTCCGGCTTTGTAATATATATTAGTACATCATCTGCATATAGAGAAATTTTATGCGTTGTATCTTTAGTATTGTACCCATGTATTTCTGGATTAGATCTGACATTTTCTGCAAGCGGTTCAATTGCTAAAGCGAATAATAATGGAGATAACGAACATCCTTGTCTACAACCTCTGGAAAGATTAAATTGAGTTGATAACATTTGATTTGTTAGTATTCTAGCTGTTGGGTTAGAATATAACAATTTAACCCATGCGCAGTACTTCTCTCCCAATTGAAAATTTTCCATCACTGAAAATAAATATGGCCATTCTACTTGATCAAGTAGTTTTTAACGAGTATTCTGAAGTTTTTAATGACATTTTCAGAGTTTAATTGAAAAAGTATTTTTCAAACTCGTAGTTTTTAACGAGTATATGGCCATTCTACTATTCCAAGTAGTTTTTAACGAGTGTTCTATAAAGTTGCTAAATAATGCCTTAACTTTTATATTCTGTGTCTTGAGCTAAGAAGGCAAACACCTGTCTACCTGTATTTTTTTATTTCTGATTTATGTTGGTACGACATAATCACATACCTCAAGTTGACAGGCAAGATATAAATAGGGCCATGAAGAAATATGGTCTGTAATCCCTTTTAACTCTAATGTTTTCTTTCTTGTAGGCATTTCTCCTGCCTGTCATCCAAATATATGTGCCCGGGGGTTCCAGCAGTAATGAGCACTTTGTTGGCCAATATTAATGCCTATTTTGCGCACACCACAGCGACGACAAATGTTTCAGCCTCGGATCGATTTGCTGCCTCAAACTTTGGAGTAAGTCCAATGTGGGTCATGATTATGTGCTGAAACCCCTTGGGTGCAGAGAATCCAGCCAATATATCAGGAGTAGCATTGGTGTAAGAAATACTCCAAGGAGACCTGAACTGAGTTGCAATCCATCTATTTCCCCTTTTCATATTCCATTGCTTATTTCCTACAACATAGGAGGAAGTTATTTATCCCATTGAGTCTCAATCAGTTCTCCGAGAAATCTCATAAATCACGCTCTCTAACCACTTTTCCCCACCTGGCCATCAGACCTGCTCCACCTCTCTATGATACACCTGCCACATTCCTTTACTACAGGGGTTCCCAACCTTTTTTGTGCCGGTTTACCTCTGGCAACGTTAATAGCACACAACAATGTTATTTCATTTATTTATGAACAACTAATGATGAACAGATACTGGTGTACCAGAACCAAACACAGTCAGTCAATGAGAAAAAATATGTACAAATCCAGAGTCAACAAATTTACCCCCTGGGTAGGTGAAATTTACCCCCTGGGAGTAAATTTACCCCAGGTTGGGAACCCTTGCTTTACTGGGAGTGATTTACATTAGCCATTTATCCTTGCAGCAAACACATCTTTGGGCTATGGGAAGAAACTAGACCATCCAGGGGATAGCCACACAGTCATAGGGAAAGTATGCAAACTCAAGACACACAGCGAAAGAGGTCAGCATTGAACCTGGTCTTCAGATCGGTGCAGCAGTAGGTCTGCAAGCTGCACCACAATGCTGCCCTATGCCTTGTGTGAAATTTGTTCTTCTGGAAAGTTGTGTGGACGGGTCTGAAATAAAATTATTATCTACAGCAACTCTAGTTTGCCCCACATTTAGGGTTTGGAATTGCACTTGCAATCACCCCAACACCACTTGCACAGGAAATAGAGTCTGGCTATAAACCAGCAACACAAGAGTGAATAAGTCATTTGTCTATTTTTAAAACTTATGATTTATTAACGTCATGGGAACTGACTTTTGGTCTGTTAATTGCCTGCACTGCCTCTTTAAGAATATTTTGCTAACTTGCCACATTTAATATTTAATGTCTCAGTTCAATTTTAGAGAAACACAAAAATTAAGCCTTGAGTTGTAGCGCTTGGCACACTTGTTTTCTTTTAAATTTGGGGAAAGTACAGAGCAGAAACAGGCCATTTAGGCTCTTCATTGTTTTATGTTGAGCTCTGAGCTCAATGGAAGGGTAAATACAAGAGCTTCAGCTCAGTGTAAAGGTACATGTTCTTGCGCGAGGAATGTACAAATAAGGGAATTCGGTATTTTCATACATGTCCAATTTCCTAATTTGAAAGTCCTTATTCGTCAAATTTTATAGGAGAAAATGTAAAAGTTAAGATTTATGTGGATTTTTAAAAGCAAGGAATTATCTGAGGTAGTCCACATGGCTTTGTGTGGGGGAAATTCTGCTTCACTAATTTGATTGAGTTTTTTGAGTAGGTAATGAAAAAGATTAATTAAGGCAGGGCAGTGGATGTTGTCTTTAAGACATTTGACAAGGTCCCACATGTTAGACTGGTCCAGAAGATTGGGACACTTGGAATTCCAACGTGCAAACTGAATTCAAAATTGTTTTGGTGATAGGACGCAGAGGATTGTGGTGGAGGGTCATTCTTCTGAGTGGAAGCCAGAGACCAGTGAAGTACAGTGATCTTTACTTGGAGCCTTGTCATTTATGATGTATGTTAATAAGTTGCATGTAGAAGATAGGATTAGTCATTTTGTAGATGCCATGAATGTTGGTAGGGTTGTGGATAGCAGGGAAGATTGTCCAAGGCTGCAGCAGGATATGGATCAGGTTGAAAATTGGCCAAGCACTGCCAGATGTAATTTAATCCCAACCAGTGCAAGGTGATGCATTTTGAGAGGTTAATAATGGACATATATGGTAAATGGTAGGGTGCGAAAGGGTGTTGATTAACAGAGCAACCTTGGGATTCAAGTCCACAGTTCCCTGAAAGTAGCAACAAAGGCGATAGGGCTGAAAAAGGCATGTGACTTGCCTGTCTTCATAGACACAAAAATAAAATGGAGGTGAGATAGCACATTAAATATTGTGTGCAGTTCTGTTTGCCACAATATAGGAAGAATGTTATTGCACAGGAGAGTGTGCATCTATAACATTATATCCTAATTATCGCACTCAGGAAAAGGAAAACATGCCATATGTGTTCTTTGCCATCCTATCTATCGGTGTTGCAGCTTTCAGGGAATGATGTACATGTACCCCAAGGTCTCTGTTCAGCGACGCTCCACAGGGCCTTGCCATTCACTGCGTATAACCTGTCCAGGTTTAATTCCCAAAATACATCACTTTGCACTTGCTTTGGCCATATTCCGTCTGCTATTCCCTTGCCCAATTTCCTAGTTGATCTATATCATGTTGTAAGTTTCAACTGCCTTCTTTGCTGACCACCATACTACTAATTTTGATGTTATCCACAAACTTATTAATCATGCCACCAACATTCTCATCCAACTAATCAATATACATGCCAAACAACAAAGGACCCAGCACTAATTCCTCTGGCAATTCACTGGTTCAAGCCTTCAGTATAAGAAACATAGTAGAGCATAGAACAGTGCAGCATTGGAACAGGCTCTTCGGCTCACAATATCTGTGCCAAATATGACGCCAAGATAATCTAATTCCATTAGCCTGCACTGGATACATGTCCCTCAATTCTCGGCATATCCATGTGCCTTTCTAAATCTTTCTAAAATAACGTATATGTCTTCACCACCACCCCAGGCAGCAGGTTGCAGGCAGGTCTCCTTTAAAATTTGCCCCTCTCATCTTAAAGCTATACCCTCTAGTCTTTGACAGTTCCACCCTGGGAAAAGTTTCTGACTGTCTTTCTGTGCCTCTCGTAACATTATATACCACTATCAGGTCTCACCTCACCTTCAGCATTGCAGAGAAAACAATCCAAGTCTGTCCAGTCTCTCGTAGCTAATATCCTGTAATCCAGGCAGCATTCTGGTTAAACTCTTCTGTGCCCTCTCCAAAGCCTCCACATCCTCCTTTTAATGGAGTGACCCGATCTGCTCCAAATGCTCCAAATGCAGCCTAACTAAAGTCTTCCAGAGCTGCATCAAGTTTGCTATCTCATCCTGGATCCCAAGAGTAACATTGATACAAGAGTAACCTGGATATATCAATGTCAACCACTGCAGCCATTGAATGATGAGGTGACTGCTTCCCCGACATTGATCTCCACAGAACGAAATACACCACCAGTTAGTGGAATAATAACACCATTTGCTGGCACGCCAACCAAAACAATTTGAAGTATCACCGCATCTGTTACAATGCTTAATGTTACTATTGATTTGCAAGAGATATGCACAATTCCCAGAAACATGTAATGCAAAAAGAGGTGTTTTTATAACTGCAGATAAGTGAAATGCCTCAGTAGGCAGTCAAATCCAATAATTGCCTATTCATCAACTAAATAGAAACTAAGTGAGAGAACGCCTAATAATGATACGGAAGGTGAGTTTTGTTTTAATATTTGAGAATTTATCATAAAGTTTTATGGTAAGATTCTTTGTTATCCAAAGCACATTAAATATATCATTTTTTAAAAGTACAGTTCTAAATTGAATTTGGAAATCAATTACTAGATAAAATAACTGTAAATTTGAGTAGAATCTCAGCAAAAGTATTTGGAGGTTACCTGCAACATCAATCTTTGGTTAGACAGATTTCCTACATTTCAAAATTAATTCTTATTCCTTGAAGGTAATAACCAGCAGATAATTGACTAAAACTGTTGGAACAAGTGGCACCAACCACATACATAATATCACAAGGAAGTGGCTGGCCTGCACTTGCTGTCTATAGAGTCTGTGGATGCACATAATTTCACTCTAAATATTTATTTTTTTATTAAATATTTTTAGTAGACGTAAGTACATATTAAAAGAAGAATATACTTGTCACTTACATTCTTAATATTATTAATATTAACAATTATATCTTGTTTGTACTTCTATACATTTTTTAATTTTTAACGCAGATTGGAAAAATAGAGAGAAATAAAGTAAAAATAGAAAATCAAAAAGATGAGTGGAGTGTTAAACAGGTTATCCATCGTTGGAGATATATCCATGATTTGTTATGTATGATTCTTCATCTATTCCTTTATTCAGGCTTCAGTCAGGCTCTCGCACCGAGCCATTTTGACCCTTTAAATATTCAATAAATGGAGACCATATCCCTCTGAAAAGATCCAACTTGTCCAGTGGGACAAGCCTTAATCTTTCCAGATGAAGTGTCTCCGACATTCCTGTAATCCATCTTTTGGTTGTGGGGGATGTAGGACCTTTCCAGAATTACTCCAAATATTTATAACTGGACAACTGAGTCACAGTAGTCTTTCCTCAGTACAGAAATTTTTGTTTTATTTGTTTTACAGAGAGAAAAATTTATAAAACTCCTGGATCAGTTGCACAACTCTCTGAGGATTGACCTGTCTAAATATAGGGTAAGTGTGAACAAAATTGCAAAATGATCTGTTCAAAAGCTGGTAAATAATAAACCAATGCCAAAGGTTATACAGTATGTTACTGAATACTTTTTTTCCCCTTTAGTTTCAATTTCTTGCAACCAAAGCATTTCTTCTTCCTTTGAGTTTATAGTCAACTTTCGGGTACTGGGGAGAAGTAGTAGCGGAGCTGTGGCATTCAATACCAACACTGGATACTTTCAAGAGAGAGCTGGATAGGGCTCTTAAAGATAGCAGTCAGTGGATATGGGGAGAAGGCAGGAATGGGGTACTGATTGAGGATGATCAGCCATGATCACATTGAATGGCGGCGCTGGCTCGAAGAGGCGAATGGCTTACTCCTGCACCTATTGTCTATTGTCTATTGATCCAGACCATCCAAACATGCTGATTCCATGATTATTTATTTACACCTCATGCTTTAGCAGAAGTTGCCATCAGATCATATTCATTTTAAGGAAAACGATGTTGTGGAAAAGTTATTACTAAGCATTGCACCCTACTTGGATTACCATTTGTGAAATTTAGGTAGATATAGGTATGTCTCACCTGGATCCAGGTGAAAGTCAAGAGGCATGATTGACAATGTTGGTATGGCCAGAACCTGGGGCCGGAAACAAGGTATAGATTTGTTCACTGAATGGCCTTCTTTGCCAAGTGAATACAATGAGTCTGAATAGATTGGTTCCGGCCTGTGTTGTGGAAGAACTGACTGCAAGAGGCTTTATTAAATGGCATATGTGAAATATTCCATGGCTGACTAGATGGTAACTATTGATTGAGTTGCATGTTGGTATTTGCAACTCTACCAAGTGAATCAGACAACCTAAAATAGGATTAATTCTAAACTTGGCAAGTGTTTGAATATTTGTAACCTGAAAAGTTCTCCAGAGCTCGGAAGGGGCATAGATTAATGGTTGATGGCAGGAATTATATTTAACGAGGTGTTCTATTTATTCTCAGGACCTGGGTGTCACAAGCAACAATAGTATTTATTTTGTGAACCAAAATCTGATTGAACAACTGCCGAGTTGTTTGTTTGATATAGGATTGGAGTTACGAATATTGGCAGTCATTCACTTATGAATCATTTGATCTTTTATGACGTAATTACAGTACAATCACATTCATGGAACCAATTTTCAATTTTATTTTGCATAAACATGTTGTAGTCATGTCAATTCGTGTATCATTAATCAAGGCTTCCAGATTCCCATTGACACTGTTTAATATCTGCTCTAATGTATCTGTGGTACAATTTTTATATTTTGATTGTGGGAAAAAAAATTGGGGTGAAGTTGTCTTTTATCATTTCATATTTCTTTTCATCCTATTTTATTCCCTTTGGTCATGAGTGGAATGTAATTGTATTGTAGTGTCTTAATTATATTAATATAGTATACAGTAGTATACCATATGGTAGAATCAAAGTCACCATGTGATAAAATGGCAGCTACCATCAGATTTACAAAATAGAGGGGTAATGTACATGCCGATTCCCACTTTTGAATGACCAAGTTTGCAGCCAGTAGCTACGTACCATCAACCACACACCAACCCTCACCAGTTGCTGTCTCTAGCCCAGCGTTTCTCAACCTTTTTACCCTTTCAGAACCCTTGAAATAATTTTCATGTTTCAGGGAACCCCAACATAAATATTTATTATATAACTTTATTCATCTCTTTCTTTCTCTTTTATAGACTTATTTCTCTTTCTTAGTTCATAAGGCATACATAATATATTTTTCTGATTACTGATTTAAGCAAAAAATAACTTACATTTTATAGACAATGCAAAAAAAACTGAAATCAAACTGCTTGTTCAAAACTGAAGCAAATAAAGGCAAACAGAAGAACTAACCTTGGAGAAGAGAGAGAGAGAGAGAGAGAGAAAGAGAAAGAGAGAAAACACACATAACCTTTTCATAAACTAACAAAAACATACATCAATATACATTTGATAACAAACTAACAAAAATAAACATAAACATACTTAATTTTTTTTAAATTCATGTAACAACCCTAAATGATGGGTAAAAATTACTAAGTAACGTGGGTGAATGAGGGACTGTACCTGCACGCCAGGAAGCCCGTGCTCAACTGCCGGAGCCCTTAATGACCGCCGACCCCAACTTCCGCCTCAACGACCTCCTCGTCCATAACTGCACCGACCTACTTGACCACGAACGTGGGCTCCATCGATCCAGGCTCTGGCCACGTGTTCCATTGACGCAGGCTCCGGCTCCTGCTTCTGCTATCACTGCCACTTCTTTGCGGCCTCCTGGAAGTCGCCTTACCTACGAACCTGCATATTCTGCATAAACTCTCATCTTGACCACTTTCTATCTGCGTTGTAATTCAATTTGCGCAAAAACAATCCCCCATAGCTCTACGGTTTTTTTGCCACCTTACTCGCCTTTCTCCTCTGCAGCAAGTCAAATAAAGTTCTGATCATTGAAATAGTACAAAAGTTATGAAGGTTTTGAAGGTTCCCCCTCCCTCACACCCCTGCCTTCCCCACACACACCCCCTCCCCCACACCCCCCCTCCCCCACACACCCCCTCCCCCCACACACAATCCCTCCCCATCCCCTCCCCCACACCCCCCTCCCCCACACCTCTCCTCCCCAACAACCCCCACCCCACCCGCCCCTTGCCACCCCCCTTCCCCCACGCCCCCTCCCCCACAACCCCCCTCCCCCACGCACTCCCACCTCCATCGCCCATTCACACCCCCACCTCTATTTGATCTTCTGTTTGTGCACATCGAGTTGATTGCATTAGTCGAAACAGGGCGGACCACGTGAAGGTTGCAATCTTCCACCCCTTTATCTACATGTAGGATCTGTAATGAAGGCTCATTAATACCGTGTATTCGCACACATTTAAGGTGCATTTTTTAAAAGCATGTAACTTTTGCCTGCATTTCAAAGCTGTAAAGCCAAATGTCATTTTCCTAGGATAATTTCCCAGCAAGTAATCCAGAAAGACTGCAAGACCTGAAGTCTACAGTGGACCTTTTGACCAGCATTACCTTTTTTCGAATGAAGGTAGGCACTTATATTACATATAGGACTGTTATATGGTATGTGGTTCATTAGTAAAATGACCTTATTCTTTTTTTTTCATAGGGGGCAACATTTTTTTTTTTAATTCTATCTTATATGTATTTTTCAATGCTTATAATTTGACCCTGCACAAGTTTGCTGTGGTGGCTTGACCCTGTTAAAAGTGTTGACTGCAACAATGGATTGCTGTAGAGTTTAATGCACCATATAGTGCCATTTACAGACATTCATTTTTTTGTACAGATCCAATCCTCTTATCTAATCCTCTTATATTTTCTGAAAGAAAAGAATAAGGGGTAAGCCATTTAGAACGGAGATGAGGAAACACTTTTTCTCACAAAGAATTGTGAGTCTGTGGAATTCTCTGCCTCAGAGGGCAGTGGAGGCCGGTTCTCTGGATACTTTCAAGAGAGAGCAAGATGGGGCTCTTAAAGATAGTGGAGTCAGGGGATATGGAGAGAAGACAGGAATGGGGTACTGATTGGGGATGATCAGCCATGATCACATTGAATGGTGGTGCTGGCTCGAAGGGCCAGATGGCCTATTCCTGCACCTGTTGTCTATTAAAATTAATATGTTAGTTAATTTTAATTGCCGAACATATTTTATTAATACAGAATCTTTGGGTTAATGTTCTGGATAAGTTATAGGCTATATGAACCTGGATGGCATAAACTAGCTGACAATGCAGTTGATCATTGCATCACATGCTAAAAAACAATGGAGAGGAAGGAATGAAGGATTGGGACTGTTGTGAAACTGAGGGTAGAGAAGAAACTAGAACAAAGACAGTGATCTGGAGCAGTTTTTCTTTATCCAACACCGTGGTACTGATAATCTGTCCATTTCCAGGATTAATGGGGGTGAGATATGGACCAGTAGACCCCTTTGACCCCAGTTACTTCATTTCCACATTAGCAGGCTGATGGGCTTTATATTGACCTTCCATTTAGTTTTAAACCTTGACCAGTTGATTCTCCAGGACTTGGGAATCCTGGCCACCAAAGGGAGGATCATTGATATATGAGATGTACCTTTCCTGTTATCAACTTGATCCAGTTTTCCTGCCTTGCCTATTCCAGCATCTATCTCACCCTCCAGTTCCCATTGGTCACTGATCTCCAGCGCATGGATGAAAGGAGAGGACAGAATGAAAAGGAGAAAAATGTGTCATGATTTAATACCTCTTTCGAAAAAATTCGGAAAGAAAATTGCCTGTGGGAATATGTTGGTTTAATGGAATACCTACAGTATGAGAATGAACTGTTATCCTTGTGAGCAGTTATTTAACATTTGGAATGTATTATTCATGCCAGTGGTAATACAACAGCCAGTAAAATTAATATGAAGTAGAGCTCCAGACAAATGAAAGTTCTGCAGTGCTTATCAGAACGAATACGTTTTAGTCCTTTCCCTTTTGGCTTAGAATTCAACTTGGAAGTTCTTCCTCAGAGTAAGAAAACTGCTCCCCACATCTCCTTCCAACTTTCTCTCTCTAACCTTAAGGGCCTGTCCCACTTGGGTGACCTAATCCGCGAGTTTGTCCTCGACTCATATTCGCAACATGGTCGACATGAGGTCGTAGGAGATCTTTGCAACTCTCCTTCATGCTCGAGAGTGGTCTCCGTGTACTCGAGGCCTCAGCTAGGTCGCGGCGTATTTTTCAATATGTTCATAAATGCCAGAGAGTAAAAAAAGGTCGCCATGGAATAAATTGATACTATTTTTACTTGTAGGTTTGGTTGTAGTAGGTCATAGTAGGTCGGCATGTTAGTCGTAGGTAATCGAGGGTAGTCGAAGTTAGTCGTAGACAGTCTTCATCATGGTCGAAGGAGGTCGTCTTCACTCTCCACTATGTCCAATTTTCCCGAAGTTAGTCGTAGCTAGTCATAGCTGGTCTTCAACATGGTCGAAGGAGGTCTTCAACATGTCATTTTTTCAAACTCTTCTAAACTCTCTAATTAGGTCGCACAAGTGGGACAGCCGCTTTAACACTAAGCCTTCTAGTCTTTTGACATTTCCATCCTGGGAAAACGTTTTGGAGCCTATGTAAAACTTTTCATACTTCTATTTTTTTCTACTACCTTTGTCCAAATCGCAGCAATTTTATTTATTTTCATCCCCTCCCTGGCCTGTGTTGGCAACATGCTGGACACTGTGCTACGAGGCATTAGGTGCTACAATGTGCTTGAATCAAGTGCTTACTATTTATGTTTAAGTCCTGACCTATCAATAAGGTATTTATTACTGCAGTATAGTATGGTTCATCACATGCCTGAACCCAGCATACAGCGTACCATGCCTGAACCCAGCATACAGCGTACCATGCCTGAACCCGGCGTACACTTCCAGCAGTTTGATCGAGCTGGTCAGGAACAGCAGCTCTATTTAACATGGCTCTTGCTGGTTCAGGAGCTGCTCCAATTTTTCAATTAACTAGCAAGATTTGAGGATGAAAGCTGTAGGTCTCCTCATGTTGCTCAGGCATGTCGCAGAATTGTTGTACTGAGCTAAAGGAGAAAATAAGTCTTGAGTGTCATGTGACATATTGCTCGTGACTTAGTTTGAAAGTAAAGTGGCATTGGAATTCTGTGCTCACAAATCCTTTACTTTACCACAGATTCTGACTTTGTGACATTACCACTGTTCATTTTTTTGCTTATTTGTATGATCTTTGTGGCAAAATTGTTGCTCAATTTGTGGCTCAATAAATATTAACAATTTCAGGTTCAAGAACTGCAAAGCCCCCCTAGAGCGAGTTCTGTCGTGAAAGATTGTGTGAAAGCCTGCCTGGACTCCACCTACAGATACATCTTTGACAATTGCTTTGACTTGTATAACCAGTTGCTGGATCAGGTAATAGATTTTGCTCTTTATATGTAAGTTTCCATGATTAACAATTTACTAGAGTATCCAAGAAATGTGAAGAAAATATTTCATAGTTATAATACAATACAGTGGTCAAAATTACATCTATTAAATGTGTATTTATTTGCAAAAGTTTAACATCTCATTATTAGGAATCATTTCATCTTGAGCAACATTTTAATGAAGATATTAATTGAATAAATATTTATACATTTTTCATCACTTCCAACTAGTGGAAAGATTCACTGATTAGCTACAAGTTGGCTGCTCATTACAATATCAGTTAAATATAGATGACTTTGCTATTGCAGAAAACTAGCATTGAGCTGTTATTTCCCCTCGCAATAAGGTACTTTCACTTCAAAACCAAATCCAAGATAAAATAAAGTATCTATGATAATTTATACTCATACTTGAAGAAAAAAGACGGCCACACAGAATTATCATGATAATGTGGCTATGTAATGTACTTGGCAATGCAATTTCCTCTTTTGATTGTGTTTCATTTTAAAGTTTGTATGTATAGTTAGATTTAGTTTAGAAGTTAAAGTTGCCGACTTGTTTTGTCGGCAACCATGAATGAAATCTTGCTGAATAGCCACCATGATGAGGCAATCGTAGTTGGATAAATAAACCTTTCCTGTTAGTAGTGCACAGACAAGGAGTTTAGTTTATGATCATGTGTACTTTGGTACAGTGAAAAGCTGTTGTTGCATGGTAACCAGTCAGTGGAAAGACAATACATTGATATGAACACTGGGATAGTAATGTACACAGAATTTAAAAATGCACCAGTGACCAAAAACTTCACAAGCAAACAAGATGGACAAAGGAACAGCAAGTAACATGGGGAGGTGGTCATGTTATCAACATGATAAATAATAATAACACTGGCAAAAATTGCTGTATTTTGAACAAAGGTAAGTAAGGGATCGTGTGGAATGGCTGCTAGGAGTTGAGGAATCATTGGAGTAGGAGATACAGTACCAGATGATCAACAGAGAAGTGGCATTTGTGTGTTAAACAGGTAATGTGAATATGTCACTATATTTGTGACGAGGAATGGGAGATGGTGATATTGTACTATAAGACGAACAATAGGAGAAAGCTGGTCATCTGGAAGGTCTCAGTCACCTGCTCACCAATAAGCACAAACTCAATTTCCCATTTGTCAAAGGCTGATTCCTTCTTGCATGGTCAGCAGCAGGTTGAAAATGAGAGCCATCGCAAGAAGTCAAATTGAAGCAACTGCAGAATTTTCACAAATTCCATCCAAGTGCTTCCTGTGTCAATACAAATGACCAGCTTGCCTTGGATCTCAAGACTCTATCCTTTTGGACTAGCCTTTCTTGACAAGATCATTGCAGGAGTCAATATCAACTACATCAATCACAAGTGTCTCATCAATATATTTAGTTACCTGTTCAAAAAAACTTCTTAAATTAGTCAGACATGATCTCCTATCATAGACATTTCAATAGGTCCTGCATGGAAAGCTGATCCATACAAAAGGCGAGCTGGCTAATTCGAGCCAAATTTGGCTTGGTGATAAGAGGCAAAGGATGTGGCAGAGGATGCTTTTCTGCTTGGAGGTCTGTGACCAATGGTGTACCACAGAGATCAATGTTGAGACCCTTGTTTGTGATAGATATTAATGACTTGGATGTGAATGTAGGAGGTATGATTAGTGAATTTGCAGATGACATGAAAGTTGGTAGTGCTGTTCCTAGCAAGGAAGGTTGTTTAAGGCTGCCGCAGGAAATGGATCAGATAGAAAGTTGACCAAACTATTGGCAGATGGAAATTAATCCCATTAAGTGAAAGGTGGCAGATTTTGGGAAGTTAAATAAAGGAAGTACATTGACAGTAAATGGAAGGGAGCTAGGGAATACTGATGAACAGAGAGACTTTGGGGTTCGTGTCCCCAGTTCCCTAAAGGTATCTACGTAGATTGATAGGGTAGTGAAAAAGGCATTGAACATGCTTACTATGATTTGTCGAGACATAGAATGGTCTCGACCCGAAACGTCACCTATTCCTTTTCACCAGAGATGCTATCTGACCCGCTGAGTTACTCCAGTTTTTTGTGTCTCTCTTTGATTTAAATAAGCATCTGCAGTTCCTTCCTACACATAGAATGTAACAGTTGGGATGTTATGTTGCTTTGGAAAACATTACATGGAACACACTTGAACTGCTCAATTCTGGTAAGCATACTAAATCTGTGACTATCTGTATCAGGTATGGTTACTATCCCTAAAGTGTTTGCCACTTGCTGCTGCCTGAATTGAATTCTGTTTACAACACAGGGATATAAAAAAGATAGTGGTGCTGAATGTGTGACTTGACTTTGATCTTTCCAGCTATCTGATGTTGGGGTGTTGGTGGATGATTCAAACAATTGATAAATAATGAAATGTATATGTATTCAGTTGCCAATCATGAAAAAATAAGCATCATCAACTGTCAAAATAATTATAAGATGCAAAATTGAGAGAGATGTTGGTAGAGTAGCAGTCATAGTCATGCGCACAGTACTCCAAGTGTACTCCATTTAATGTTTTCAAAAGCAACATAATATCATAACTTTTACAGAAGTGTTGGTAGAGTAATGGTCATAGGTGAAAAGAACAATCAGAGGATGCTGGGAATTTGAAATTAAAACAGAGGATGTTCTGATAAAGGGCCTTCAGCCTGACATCTTAATGTGTGTTTCCAGCATATTCTGTTTTCTGTGTTGCACACAGGGTTATTGTTAGAAAATGACTAGCTGCGAATGGGAACCTTACAGTAATTTTGTAGAATTGAAAGCACAGAAGAATATAGTTGTGAATATAATTGTGAATATATCAGCATTTGCTACCCATCCCAACTGTCCTTGAGAAAGCTGCGCATCATTCTTGGTCCTCTGATAGCAACAATGGCACTGCAGGTGCTGTTTCCACTTACCTTGCAACACACGTTTGATCCTGACCTTGCTTGCAGTCAGTGTGGAGTTTGCGTGTTCACCATGTGACCGTGTGCATATGGTGAGAGTTGATGGGCACGTGAGAACGAGTATGTTGCAGGGACATAAGTGGAGGAATCAGACTAATGACGGTGGGTCTGAGAGCTGAAATGGGTGTTGAGCTGCTACGTTTTGGGAAAATATGATAAAGGGACAATAATACAAGTGTTATGTTGTAAATCAAGTAATCCAGAGGCTTGGACAAAAAAAGAGTTGATATCTAGGAAGTGCTGGCAGTGGGATAGAACCACGATGTTTAAGGACCACTTAGACAAGCACAGATGGAAATGTACCGGATGTGGGCAAATGGGATTAGTATAGATGAGCAAAAATGTTGACATGGACGTTGATGTTGACATTGACGTTGATGTTGACATTGTCTTCAGTGATGACAAATTTGAATGAATTTATTAAATGGAAGGCAGTGTGGTGAAAGTGCTTAGTGTTAGGTGCAGAGTTATGTTATGCTGCTTCAAGTAGGAATTTCATTGTTCCATTTCGGGACATAGGAAATTAAAACACTCTTGACACTTGCCATCTGGAGAGTTCTAAGAGTTTGGCCTGATGATGTTGGAGATCTAGACGATTGTTCTACATCGTGTTTTGCATGAATCCAGATGCATTAGTCTGTTTGTTTAGTAAGATTTTGCTAGATTGCAGAGTTCAAATAGGATATCATTACTGTATGATCAGCAACAAGCAAGTTCCAGAAAAAAATAAATTCACTTTAATACTAACAATGAAAAATGAGTAGAATTCTAACACTAGCACTTATAATTTTCAAACGTTATTCTTGAATAGAAGCCAATTAAACTGATTTAAGTATCAGGATAAATCATACCACTAATTTTTGATTCATGGCAGCAACCTATCTACCACTTATTTATTGTATTTTTGTGCAAATTAGATAGTTTGCATTTCTCTGCTGTATGTAAACTGAGTGATAATATGCTTTCACATCCCAGAGGACACTATCTATTCCAATTGAGACTGAACAGTGATGCTATGGAAACCTTCAACTTGATTCAGTAAGAGAGCAACCAGATGGACCAGGATTAGTTCCAGATGAGGGGTCTCAAGGTTGATACTTGGAAGACCAACTGGCAATCATCAGACTAACTGAAATATGTTAGTGTGAATTAGAAGAAATCAGAGAATGACTGTGCAGTTTGTTTACCTGAGTTGTGCTGAGCTTCCTAGCACATGATATAACACTGTTGTTTAGACTGTTCTCAATTACAATTCAAAATCTTTATCAAGTATTGTGTCAAAGTACCACCTTTCCTAAGTGGAAGTCTTATTAAACCTTGCCATTGACAATATTGTGTCTCCACATGTTGGAGCTCCTCACTGTACCTGAAATAAGGTTAGGCATGTGCGCATGTCCGATTGAGCTCACTGGTTGTTGCACAATGCCCACAGTCGTTCTTGCAGCTCCAAGCACCTTCCAGCTCTGCTCTGTCATCTTTGGACAACCCCTGGGCCTTGCTGTGCGGTGGAGGGCTGCCATTGGTAAATTGGCTGCCATTGGTAAATATGCAGAGGCCCCACATTCTTCACCACCACCAAAAAAACTCAGGTTGCTGTTATAGTCATACAATGCAGAAGCAGGCCCAACTTGTCCATGCCACCAAGATGCCCCATCCAAGCTAGTCCCATCTGCATACATTTGACCCATATCTCCCTAAACCTTTCCTATCCATGTACCTGTCGAAATGTCTTTGAAATGTTGTTAAGGTCCCAGCCTAGGGTTGCCAACTTTTTCACTCCCATATAAGGAATAAAAGGTCAAAATAAGGGACAAATTCCCGACAGCAATTCATTGACCAACTCGGGTGCTGGACTGCACACAAAACCCAGGCCAGCTGAGGAGTTTTGGCCCGGGCGCCAGATTTTGCGCGCAACGTCGTGCGCAAAGTCCGGCACCCCATCCAACTTTATGAACTGATGATCGGCCATGAGAAGGATGGGTGGTAGTGTCGGCGATAAGCGAAGGTCCGAAGAACGGACAGCTGGTCAGGCCGCAGACTGAAGGGGCCATGGGCAAGGCGCTGCTGCTGCACTCCATGGGCTGCACTACGTTGGGACGAGTGAGGCAGTGCCGAACGTGGTGCTCCGACCCTACAGTCCTATCGACCCGAATAGTAGCAGTCAAATACAGAACAAGGGCGGTCACGTATGGGACAAACCAATTTAGCCCAATATACAGGATGTTCCGGCTAATACGGGACAGTTTGCAAACCTATCCCTGCCTCAACTCCTTCTGTGGCAGCTCATTCCATATACTTACCACCCTCTGTGCGATGAAGCTGCCCCTCAGGTTCCTTTTAAATCCTTCCCCTTTCACCTTAAACCTATGTCCGGGTAAAACACTCTGTGTGTTCATTCTATCTATTCCCATCATGATTTTATACACCTCTATAGGATCATCCCTCAGCTTCCTGCACTCCAAGGAATAAAGTCCTAGCCTTCCCAACCTCTCCCTATAGCTCAGGCCCTCGAGTCCTGACATCATCCTCGTAAATCTTCTGTGCACTCTTTCCAGCTTAATATCCTTCTTATAACAAGGTGACCAAAATGAACACAAGACTCCAAAGGTGGTGGCAACAGTAGTGCAGCAGAGAGTTGCTGCCTTACAGTGACAGCGCCCAGGTTCGATCCTGACCACCGGTGCTCTCTGTATGGAGTTTGTACATTCTCCTTGTGACTGCATGGGTTTCTCCAGGTGCTCTGGTTTTCTCCCATGCTCCCAAAATGTACAGGATAGGATAGTATACGGGCTGATCGCTGGTCGGCATGGACTTAGTGGGCTGAAGGGCCTGTGTCCATGCTGTAACTCTAAAGACTTAAGTAAAGTCTAAAAACTTCAGCAACGTGTTGTAGGACTGCAACTTGTCATCTCAACTTCAATACTCAATACACGGACTGACGAAGGCCAATGTAGCATTCTTGGCCATCCTGTCAACCTGTGATACCACGTTCAGGGAACCATATACCTGTACTTCTAGATCCTTGTACTCAACAACACTTCCCAGGATCCTACAATTCACTGTAAAGGCCCTGCCCTAGTTTGACCTCCCAAAATGCAACCCTCACACTTATCTGTATTAAACTCCATTAGCCATTCCTCAGCCCACCTGCCCAACTGATCAAGATGCTGTTGTAATTTTTGATAACCATCTTCACTGTCTACGATACCACCCACTTTAGTGTCATCAGCAAACTTAGTAATCATGCCATATACATTCTCATGCAAATTGTTAATATAAACTGAAGACAGTTCTAATTATGATTATTGAGAGTCAAAGAACTATATAGCACTGAAACAGGCCCTGCAATCCACCTTGTCCGTGCCAACCAAGTTTGCATTCTGGGCTAATTCTATTAGCCCACGTGTGGCCGACATCCCTCTCAACCCTACCTTGCCATACATCTGTCCAAATGTCTTTCAAAAGTTGTAATTGTATCAATTTTTTCTGGCAGCTAATTCCAGATACGGCCTACCTCCGAATGAAAAGGATTGCCCCAAAAGACACCTCTTAAATCTTTCCCCTCTCACGTTAAATTCACCTATAGTTTTGAAGAAAACCTCTAATCTGCAGAAGGATCCTGACCTGAAACGTCACCTATCCATTTTTGACATAGATACTGCCTGCCCCACTGAGTTACTCCAACATTTTGTGTCTATCTCTAGTTTTGGAATGTTCTCTTTATAGCTTGAGCTTTATAGCTTGATGTACCTTCCGTATTTTGAATTCTTGAAATAAGTATTAATTTCATGCAAGACTCAACTGCAATGTATTTCAGTCGAATATTAGCTAGGAAGAACAATATTTTAAAGTAGATTGAGCACTTTGTATTCATGTTACCTACGAAATATAAAGTGCTCCCTGAATTTATATGGTCAGAACCTTTCTGTCTGATTTGACTGCAATATCACACGTTCATTAATCCTGCATCACAAGTAAACAAGCCATTGCTGAAGGAAGTCATTTAGTTGAAGACGTATCACCGTATGCAAGATAAAATGTCAATTCCGTAAGAAGCCTCTGCACCTCCGTGACTTGTCATGAATAATTTTATCCTAAATATTCAAGGGGAAAAGATTTAATAGGAATCTGAGGGGTAGCCTTTTCACACAAAGGGTGGTGGGTGTGTGGAACAAGCTGCCAGGGAAAGTAGTTGAGGTAGGGACTATCCCAACATTTAAGAAACAGTTAGACAGGTACATGGATAGGACAGGTTTGGAGGGATATGGACCAAACGTGGGCTGGTGGGACTGGAGTAGCTGGGACATGTTGGCCGGTGTGGGCAGGTTGGCCGAAGGACCTGTTTTCACACTGTATTACTCTATGACTCTAAATGCAAATGAATTATTCTTGAGTGATCGAAAGTTAACATGTGTTTGCTTACTTTTTAGGTTATAGTTTGAGAAATTTCATGTCAATTTATATCTTCATTCTATTCAGAACTACAGTACATAAACCCTTTTCTCTAATTTGCCCAGTTTAAAGAGAATACCAGGCATTACCAGTGTGTAACATATATTTAATCAAATAATTTAGTTTTAGGTTCTGCAGAATAATACCAGCCTCCATGCATACATCTTTGGTATGATATTTCAGTGTTCATATTAGCAAGTCATGTTTGCAATGGGAATCACTTCCATTAGAATAGCACTAAATATTCTGGTAGAAAACGTGTACTCCTGGGTCAACTCATATACATTGTTAAGAGATATCAGTGGAAATCTGTGTTCAGAGCATAGACCTGTGTGGGAGTGAAATTTTGATGGAATGAAACATCAAAATCTGAACATTTTCAGCGAGGCTGAATAATGTGTCAGTTCTCCGTCATCCTTTACAGCAGCGGCTGAGACTAAGCAGTTAGTAATGTGCTCGTGTGAGGCTGTGCTTACAGATTATCAGGCCAGCCCTAAGATGCATGCTCGAAGAAGGCTTCCTTGTAACAAATACCACTGTCTTACATTGTTTGATGATCTTGATGGATATGAACACTCTTCGTCCAGCCATTGTCAGATAATTGTATCAAAACCCCACACATATAGGTAGAGAAATGGTGCAGCTGCTAGAGCCACTGCCATGAGCTTCAGCGGCCCAGGTTCAATGCCGACCTCTGCTGTCTGTGTGCCCCTGTGTCCACTTGCGGTTCCTCTGGGTGCTCTAGTTTCCCACAAAATCCCAAAGACGTGTGGGTTATTTGTTTAATTGGCCACTATAAATTGCCCCCACTGGTGTAGGTAAATGGTAAAATATGGTGTGGGGGTGAGTTAATGGGAATGTGAGGAGAATAAAATAGAATGTCTAATGTTAATGTATGTAGTTAGCTGATGGTTGGCACAAAGTGATTTCCTTGCTGTATGACTGTATGATCGGTGGTGTTTGGGCAGGTTCAGCCAAAAAAAAAATTCTTCCCAATGATCGCTGTAGTTGGAGGAAATTAAAAAGTGCAGATGATGTAAATCTGAAATAAAAACACAGAATACTGAGAACACTCAGGAGATAAGACAACTTCTGTGGAAGGAGAGAGTTTGTTTTGAGGAAGGGACCTCTTTTGGGGAAGGCATGATCTGTACACAAAGGACGGGTTGCACTTGAACCCGAGGGGGACAAATATCCTGGCAGGGAGATTTGCAAAGGCTACTGGGGAGACTTTAAACTAGAAAGGATGGGGGGAGGGACTCGGGTAGAGGGGGCTAGGGGTCAGGGTGTGGGGCAAGAGAAGGGAAGCACTCGGACCCAAAATGTAGGCGAGAAAGATGAAAAAGATAATAGACAGAGAATAAGGGATGGTGGGTTTCTAAAATGTGTATATTTTAATGCTAGGAGCATTGTAAGTAAGGTGGATGAAATTAGAGCCTGGATTGACACCTGGAAATATGATGTTGTGGCAATCAGTGAAACATGGTTGCAGAAGGGCTGTGATTGGAAACTAAATATTCCAGGATTTCGTTGCTTCAGGTGTGATGGAATTGGAGGGACCAGAGGGGGAGGTGTTGCATTGCTTGTCAGAGAAGATATTACAGCAGGATAGACTAGAGGGCTCGTCTAGGGAGGCTATTTGGGTGGAACTGAGAAGTGGGAACGGTGTAGCAACATTTTTAGGGGTGTACTATAGACTGCCAAATGGGGAGCGAGAATTGGAAGAGCAAATATGTAAGGAGATAGCAGATATTAGTAGTAAGCACAAGGTAGTGATTATGGGAGATTTCAATTTTCCAAAAATAGACTGGGAAACACATTCTGTAAATGGGCTGGATGGTTTGGAGTTTGTAAAATGTGTGCAGGATAGTTTTTTGCAGAAGTACATAGAGGTATTGACCAGAGAAGGGGCAGTGCTGGACCTCCTGTTAGGAAATGAGGCAGCGGTGACGGAGGTATGCGTTGGTGAGCACTTCGGGACCAGTGATCACAATACCATTAGTTTCAATATAATTATGGAGAGAGTCAGAACTGGACCTAGGGTGGAGATTTTTGATTGGAGAAAGGCTAACTTTGAGGGAATGCATAAGGATTTTAAAGGAGTGAATTGGGACACTTTGTTTCATGGGAAGGATGTAGAAGAGAAATGGAGGACATTTAAGGGGAAATTGTAAGAGTACAGAATCTTTATGTCCCTGTTAGGTTGAAAGGAAATAGTAAAAATTGGAAAGAGCCATGGTTTTCAAGGGAAATTGGACACTTGTTTCGAAAAAAGAGAGATATCTACAATAATTATAGGAGGCATGGAGTAAATGAGGTGCTAGAGGAGTATAAAGAATGTAAAAAGGAATCTTAAGAAAGAAATTAGGAAGGCTAAAAGAAGATATGAGGTTGCTTTGGCAAGAAAGGTGAAAGTAAATCCAAAGGGTTTCTACAGCTATATTAATAGCAAAAGGATAACGAGGGATAAAATTGGACCATTAGAGAACCAGAATGGACAGCTATCTGCAGAGCCAAAAGAGATGGGGGAGATATTGAACAATTTCTTTTCTTCGGTATTCACCAAGGAGAAGGATATTGAACTCTGTGAGGTAAGGGAAAAAAGTAGAGTAGCTATGGAAACTATGAGATTCAAAGAGGAGGAAGTACTGACACTTTTGAAAAATATAAAAGTGGATAAGTCTCCAGGTCCTGACAGGATATTCCCTAGGACATTGAGGGAAGTTAGTGTAGAAATAGCAGGAGCTATGACAGAAATATTTCACGTGTCATTAGAAACGGGAATAGTGCCGGAGGATTGGCGTATTGCACATGTTGTTCCATTGTTTAAAAAGGGTTCAAAGAATAAACCTAGCAATTATAGACCTATTAGTTTGACGTCAGTGGTGGGCAAATTAATGGAAAGGATACTTAGAGATAATATATATAAGCATCTGGATAAACAGGGTCTGATCAGGAACAGTCAACATGGATTTGTGCCTGGAAGGTCATGATTGACAAACCTTCTTGAATTTTTTGAAGCGGTAACTAGGGAAATTGATGAGGGTAAAGCAGTGGATGTTGTCTATATGGATTTCAGTAAGGCCTTTGACAAGGTTCCCCATGGAAGGTTGGTTAAGAAGGTTCAATCTTTGGGTGTTAATGGCGGAGTAGCAAGATGGATTCAACAGTGGCTGAATGGGATATGTCAGAGAGTAATGATGGATGGCTGTTTGTCAGGTTGGAAGCCGGTGACCAGTGGGGTGCCTCAGGGATCTGTGTTGGGTCCACTGTTGTTTGTCATGTACATCAATGATCTGGATGATGGGGTGGAAAATTGGATAAGTAAGTATGCAGATGATACTAAGATAGATGGTGTTGTGGATAATGAAGTAGATTTTCAAAGTCTACAGAGAGATTTGGGCCATTTGGAAAAGTGGGCTGAAAGATGGCAGATGGAGTTTAATGCTGTTAAGTGTGAAGTGTTACATCTTGGCAGGACAAATCAAAATAGGACGTACATGGTAAATGGTAGGGAATTGAGGAATGCTGTGGAACAGAGGGATCTAGGAATAACTGTGCATAGTTCCCTGAAGGTGGAATCGCATGTAGATAGGGTGGTAAAGAAAGCCTTTGGTGTGCTGGCCTTTATAAATCAGAGCATTGAATATAGGAGTAGGGAAGTAATGTTAAAATTGTACAAGGCATTGGTAAGACCAATTCTGGAGTATGGTGTACAATTTTGGTCGCCTAATTATAGGAAGGATGTCAACAAAATAGAGAGAGTACAGAGG
The DNA here is from genome assembly GCA_035221665.1 of Okamejei kenojei. Classification (NCBI taxonomy): domain Eukaryota; kingdom Metazoa; phylum Chordata; class Chondrichthyes; order Rajiformes; family Rajidae; genus Okamejei; species Okamejei kenojei. The sequence continues at coordinate 17,794,561 of CM069164.1, forward strand.
AGATTTACTAGAATGTTGCCAGGGTTCCAGCAACTATGTTACAGAGAAAGGTTGAACAAGTTAGGTCTTTATTCTTTGGAGCGCAGAAGGTTAAGGGGGAACTTGATTGAGGTCTTTAAAATGATGAAAGGGATAGACAGAGTTGACGTGAATAAGCTTTTCCCATTGAGGGTAGAGAAGATTCAAACAAGAGGGCATGACATGAGAATTAAGGGACAGAAGTTTAGGGGTAACGTGAGGGGGAACTTCTTTACTCAGAGGGTGGTGGCTGTGTGGAATGAGCTTCCAGCAGAAGTGGTGGAGGCAGGATCGATTTTAACATTTAAAAGTAAAGTGGATAGGTATATGGACGTGAAGGGAATGGAGGGGTATGGTCTAAGTGCAGGTAGATGGGACTAGGGGAAAACAAATGGTCGGCACGGACTGGAAGGGCCGAGAGGGCCTGTTTCCGTCCTGTAATTGTTATATGGTTATATGGTTATATTATATGTTGCAAGTTTAAGGCACTTTGTTAGAAGTGATGTTTAAGAAGGAACTGCAGATGCTGGAAAATCAAAGATAGACAAAAATGCTGGTGAAACTCAGCGGGAAAGATAGCCACTTATCCAATGATACATATATGGCTGCCAAAAGCTGGTCGCGTTTCTTGTCAGCTATTACATGTTTCCAATAAGCGTGGATCATGCCAAGAAATTCACTTGATTGGAGTAGGCTGGATTTGCCCACATATATATCGGAATGTAGACCTCCAATTTTTAATTGTTACTGACAAGATTCATAAATGAGCAGCCACTGGGCTTAATTTCCACAGAATATTGAGGGAGGGAGGATTGATGTGTATCCGCTGTATTATAAGCACCATGGTTTGTCATGGATCAATCAAATAAGCAATGAGGTGACTCATTTGCCTGTCCTTTTGACTATAGAAAAATACTCAATATTCAATTTAGTGTAAGCAGGGAGAAGGGCCTCTCAAAGTCATCCTTCTGGGCTGAGCCATTAAATGAGGGTGTGAGCAACCCTCCAAAAGCTGGCTCATTTGACCACGGTGCTGACTCAGTTAAAAATTATTGAAAAATAAATCATGCATGGAGTTCTCCCTTGGTTATCATTTTTTGCTAAGGTAATTAGTATACCTCAGTATACCTCATCTGCAGGTGAAAAAGCAGCTGTACAAGCAAATGCCAAGGAGGGGAATATATTATAAAATAGAACCATGCTGATGCAAAAGCATCAAGAGTTTACTAACTGTAGCAACTAGATACAAAGGTTACTCTTACACAATCTTTTCCCTCCAGCCATTTGTGCTTTCGCCTTTAGCATCAACAGCCGGAGGTGGACTAATGGAACTGGCAATCAGCTGCCATGAATTTGAGGAAATCTCAGCAAGTTTAGACTGACACATTATTTTTATACATATGAAAAGTGTCAATTGACTTGACAACTTAAGATGGAGCCTGAAACATGGCGGCTCTTGGGTATTGACTCCGTGGGGTCTACTGTCTAAAACTCTTGCACTTAGTATGAATGTGCTAAAATAGAGAGAGTACAGAGGAGATTTACTAGAATGTTGCCAGGGTTCCAGCAACTATGTTACAGAGAAAGGTTGAACAAGTTAGGTCTTTATTCTTTGGAGCGCAGAAGGTTAAGGGGGGACTTGATTGAGGTCTTTAAAATGATGAAAGGGATAGACAGAGTTGACGTGGATACGTTTTTCCCATTGAGGGTAGGGAAGATTCAAACAAGAGGGCATGACATGAGAATTAAGGGACAGAAGTTTCGGGGTAACGTGAGGGGGAACTTCTTTACTCAGAGGGTGGTGGCTTGTGTGGAATGAGCTTCCAGCAGAAGTGGTGGAGGCAGGATCGATTTTAACATTTAAGACTAAAGTGGATAGGTATATAGACGTGAAGGGAATGGAGGGGTATGGTCTGAGTGCAGGTAGATGGGACTAGGGGAAAACAAATGGTCGGCACGGACTGGAAGGGCCGAGAGGGCCTGTTTCCGTGCTGTAATTGTTATATGGTTGTATGGTTAATATATGGTAGGATGCAAAAAAAATGTACTTAGGTATCCGTGACAATAAAGTGGCATTGAACAATTAATGGTTGCTTCTACTGAATATATTACTCCACATTTCACCCTTTTTACCCATTGACTACCTTGACCATTCTGCATTTGGTGTGTTGAAACTTATGTATGTCATTTGAAGATTGCTATTAATAGATATTCATGTGATATGTAATATATTTACATAATATTACACTTTGTTTTTGAACATGGAACTTTTGTCTCTACAGAGTAAAAAACAAGACATTCCTCGTGAAGAACAGGGACCCAGCAATAAAAATCTGGAATTCTGGCCAAAACTCATTACTTTGATGGTTTCTTGTGTAGAAGAGGACAAGGCAGCCTATGCTTCTATCCTCAACCAGTAAGTAAAGTTATACATTTTAGCTTCAGTTCTGATGTCATCCTTGTGCTAAATGCGAAGATGATTTTTGAAACATAATTAAACCTTAGATCCTGCTGTCAATAAAAATAGAGAAACTCCAAGGCAAAGGATTACAATCATTTGACAATGGATAATCTCATATTTTTACTAAACATTTACAATTGTGTTGCAATAAATGAACAAAACTGGGAAAAAAAAAAAACCCCTGCTGCTGTGGGAGGGGGGTGGTGCACAAAGGACTTGTTGAACATAAATATTTGGCAGCTTTTTGAAATCATGATTTTACCATGTGGAGATCTGTTCAATTTATTAAAGAGATAACATTTTCATTGCTTCTGTCTGACAGAAATTGTAGGTGGACATTTTTCATATGTTGACACTTCTGTGTTTGAAGATTCTTCAGTTTGGCTGTACAATCTTTGGGAATGTAGCCTTAGACAAAAACGAGCGTTAATAATCTGCAAAAGCACAAAGAGTGAGTACTGATCGGATTGTGTCAGGATCCAAAATATCCAACCCACTGTTCCAAAATGAAATTTGCATAATTACACATTACTGTCATAATTCATTAAATAGAGATTTCTTGCCAACAAGCCACAAATTTACTTTGACAGTTAATGTTTATTTATGACCATAAATTGTTGCTGCTGCCAATAAATTTGCAACAATAGTATTTATACTATTATAGGAAGGTTTAATCGGTTTGAAGGCAATTCTTGGCACAAAAGCTTGATTCCACCATGTGTCAATAAAATGATCCTCCAAGTCTATCTGTGTTAAAGACCATTCATTACATAGGACGCAAATCTTCCAATAGATTAATCTTTCACTAAATGCATTAAAATATGCTACTGTAAAGTGCAGGGGAGTTTCGACATACTGGTGATGTAAAATTCAGGTATAAAGTCATGTGCAAACTAGCCTAGAAATTAGATTGCATATTTCGAATAAATCACTGTTTATTTCATCAAATGAGATATTAAAAATGTGACCATATTTAGGTAATTTTGCATTATCCAGCTGGGTACTACCAGGTTTGGGTCTCGCATTTCAATTTTCTATTCAGATATGCATTAAATTGCTTATTTCCCAGGCTCTTAGACCATTTGGAGCAAATTAGACAACTTATGCTTGGGGTGTCTCTTGTTGGTTATTCCCTGGGCAACCGGGCATTTACAGTGTAACATGGACCACTCTGCACAGTGTCCCATAGCTACCCTTTATCTTTTATTGCCCTTCCCACTATCCACGATCCCAGTTAATACACCCAGCAAACTCCACACTAACCCACACCCAAATGACCCAAGCCCAATCCCCCACCCAACTATTTCCTCACTAACTCTCTGATTGATCTGAGCCTTGATACAGCTTCATCCACCACATTGCCCTTGGTGGGCAGTCTGACCCAAGTCCAATCTAGGCCTACAATTGCTATCCATCTCTTTCCCAGGATGCAGTATTGGCCTGAACACTCTTCATTCCCCAAATTACATATTGGCCATAAAATGCCTCCAAATCCTAGAGTGATGTAAAGTTCACAGAGGTAGGGTCAATGACCTGCTGTTGCTTTCATTATCACCATCTAGAATACATAGGCAGGTACACTGGTATCTCTAAATACCTGTACTAAAGAACAGGTTTTCCATTCTAAAAAACGGAATAGATCAAGACTCCAAACAAAATACGGGTCTGTTTTTGCTAACTGCATATCTCTCCAAGTGCAGTCCAGATGAAAACAAGTGTGGCGGACAAAATGAGGTAATTAAATGATTTAACCTAGCATTAATATTACATAATATAGTACTAGTGAATGGTGCTTGAAATATTTACATTTCCAATCTCTGCTATTTGAGTGATAGATTAACCTATTGATTTTAACTAAAGTAAATTCTTCCACTAGTGTGGAACTTTCGTCAGACATGTTGAGCATGTTACTATACTATGGTAAAATTGATGTGAATCTACGATGTCTGCAAAGTAAAGCTGAGGATGCCTTTCAAGCAATTTGCTGAATTTTTTATTATTCATTGCTGTGTGAAAATGTTACGTCACGATCTTTGCCAGGCTCAGCCACTTTGGGCCATCATTTTGTCCAAAACCATTAGTTGTAGTGGTTATCAATCTTGAGATTTATTTGAAAACCAGTTGATCTGTCAACATGGATTTTCTTTCAGGCTGCTCGTTCTATAATCTTGAATTACTTAACTTAATCTTAATAGGACTTGAAAAATGTATTTTCTGTTCAAAGGTGAGATTAAATACTGTCTGCAAATTTCAGCCAATCTAAATAATCTTTACAGTTTTTTCTGTGTCTGCCCAGAGTAGAAATATTCATGTTCATCGGGTATCCTGAAGTTCAACTGACTTTTACTGTAATGTAAATGTAAGGTCCGAGCTTCTATTGTGCTAGTGAATAAATTATATATTCACTGAAAGTCCATGCAGTTAAAGTCACCTAACAGGAAAATTGAGGATATTAAGATGCCACAGCTTTTATTATTTCCAAACCTGCATACAGTATTTTGTCAAGTTCTAAGATTCACAAACTACACTAGATTTTATACATATTTAAATTGTTCACTACTCGTTCCAACACCTTGGTCACAAAATAGTATCTCAATAAATTAGACATTGATTTCTTTGTCCATGCTCTTGCTTTAGACCGTAGTCTCATTTTATAACCCTCTTAAATTGGAATCATTTCTGCATTCCTGAAACATTCTTCTGGCAAAGTACAGCTCCATCTTAGGTTCCAAAAAAATGAACAGTTTTAATGAAGGCACAATTTCCAACATGCAGATTTTGTCCGTTTAAAAAAAATGATTTGGGCTTCAGAGGATGTGATTAGAGAATCGGCAGCCATCTGTGGCATTACCCCCACCAAAGCACATATGCAGAATTAATATATGTGTAGAGCAACCAGATGCTGCTTCTGAAAATTTATGGATGCTTTGAGAGTCAAGTTTCTGGGAGTGTGGAAAATTAATTAACTATGTCAATATAGATATAGCCAATACAAACAGGTATAATAGATTCACTGGCTTCCAGCTACTTCCTTGTGATTCCCTCTTATCAAGCTAAAATAAAGAAGGGTCTCGACCCGAAACGTCACTTTCTCTCCAGAGATGCTGCCTGTCCCGCTGAGTTACTCCAGCATTTTGTGTCTATCTTCGATTTAAACCAGTATCTGCAGTTCTTCCCGACACAGAAAATGAAGAATGATGGATCACTGGAATTGTTGAATGGTGATTACTTCAGAAAGCACACATAAGGCACAATATTATCTTACCAAAAGTATGAGATTAAATTCTGGAAGATTAATTTATTTTACTAATAAAATTAGTCACATTTCTGAAGAAGATGAGTAAATGCTTTTCCTTTAATCAACTTTTCTTTTTAATCGCTCATCAATATCCTGAAACAGATCTCATTTCTATTCCATTAAGAACAAAAGACCTTGACATTTTAAATTGTCTACTGGCAAATGAAAAGTTAATTTATTATGTAATCTTAAATGAAATTTACTTTCAAATGTAACTGTTTAATATCTAATTTTGGAGTCCTTTGTCACAAAGAAATTTCACCCAGTAAAGTTTTGAATTAAATTGGTTGACCTTATGTTGCTTTGACACTGCCTGGTTTTCCACAGTAGGTTTGGACAAAGCCATCTTAAAAATGAGAACAATTCAATCTCAGCAAAGTAAAATGGAGTGGGAGAAAATATGAGATTATTCAAATCTCTGGGCAGGTTTCATCAGAATTTGAAAATTGACATAAAATAAGATATGTTTAAGAAGGAACTGCAGATGCTGGAAAATCGAAGGTAGACAAAAATGCTGGAGAAACTCAGCGGGTGCGGCAGCATCTATGGAGCGAAGGAAATAGGCTGTGTTTCGGGCCAAAACCCTTCTTCAGACTGATGTTTGGGTGGGGGGGGGGGGGGGGGGGGGTAGGGGGGGAGAAGAAAGGAAGAGGAGGAGCCAGAGGGCTGAGGGAGGGCTGAGAAGGGGAGGAGGCAGTGAGGGGTACCTGAAATTGGAGAAGTCAATGTTCATGCCGCTGGGGTATAAACTGCCCAAGCGAAATATGAGATGCTGCTCCTCCAATTTCCTGTGGTCCTCACTCTGGCCATAGAGGAGGCACAGGACAGAAAGGTTGGATTCCTTACAGGAAGCAGGGTGGGAAGAACTGCAGTCTAGACGACGAGACGTTCACAGGGCCCCATCCCCACTCTACCTCCACTACATCGACGACTACACTGGTGTTACCACCTGCACCCACACACAACTCACTGACTTTATCCATTTCACCACTAACTTCCATCCGGCACTCAAATACACCTGGACCATTTCCGACACTTCCCTACCATTTCTTGACCTCGCTATCTCCATCGCAGGTGATAGACTTCTGACCGATATCCACTAAAAACCCACTGACTCCCACTAGACTACACTTCTTCCCATCCTGCTTCCTGTAAGGACTCCATCCCCTACTCCCAATTCCTCCGTCTACGCCGCATCTGCTCCTCGGATGAGGTGTTCCACACCAGGGCATTGGAGATGTCTTAATTCTTCAGGGCACGTGGGTTCCCCTCCCGTACTATAGATGAGGCTCTCACCAGGGTTTCTTCCATACCCCATAACACTGCTCTCTCTCCCCATGCCCCCACTCGTAACAAGGGCAGAGTCCCCCTAGTTCTCACATTTCACCCTATGAGCCGTCACATATAACAAATAATCCTCCGTCATTTTCGCCACCTCCAACGTGACCCCACCACACGCCACAACTTCCCATCTCCTCCCCTGTCTGCTTTCTGCAAAGACCGTTCCCACCATAACTCCTTGGTCAATTCGTCCCTTCCCACCGTACCACCACCTCCCCGGGCACTTTCCCTTTCAACCGCAAGAAATACTACACTTGTCACTTTACCTCCTCCCTTGACTCCATTCAAGGACCCAAGCAGTGGGTTTCGGCCCAAAATGTTGCCTATTTCCTTTGTTGCATAGATGCTGCTGCACCCACTGAGTTTCACCAGCATTTTTGTCTACCATAAAATAAGATATTGCTGGTGAACAATGGAGAATAATGCCAGTGAATGTCGAAGGAAGCTGATGAAACTTCCACACTGGACAGATGGTTAATGCCAGGCACAGCAGTGAACTTCACTTAGACCAAATGATGACAATGGCCACAAATTTATATTTTTTAATTAATTGATTTGAAAATTATATTAATTTAATTTAGTTTAGTTTAGAGATAAAATCTGTGAATCTGCAGAATCTGTGCCGACCAGCAATCCCCATATACGAGCAATTTTTATCAAAGCCAGTTAACCTACAAACGTCTGTCTTTGGAGTGTGGGAGGGAACAGGAGCACTGGGGAAAGCCCACATGGTCACAGGGAGAATGTACAATCCTGTACTGACAGCACCTGGAGTCAGGATCGAACCCAGATCTCTGGTGCTGTAAGGCAGCAAGTCTACTGTTTTGCTAAAACCACCACACACCCCACCCTCATTTTCATCACTTTCATTTAAAAAAATGTTTAAATGTTTGATTTTTACCAGTTATGCATGCTATTTTCTCAAATTCCTTTCTCAAAGTCATAACAATCAGCAACATTAAATACTTTTAACAAGTTTGGAACTGATTAATCCAGAAGCTATGGCTTACTTCAGATGTTTTGGATATTATGTGGGTTTGTAGGCATCTGCAAAAATAAATGTGGACCCACCCACCACGAGGACCTCATCAGGGATTCAGCCAGCTTGGAAGTACAAATTGATAATGGCAGATCCATAAAAGAAAGTTGAATCTTATCACCTAGATTCACTGCTGGCCTAGACACATTGCCGCATAAGAGTTGGAATTCCAGTACATGATCTGCTCTCATTCTCATCTACTCGCATTCAAGAACACATGTTATATCTAAAATCACTGTGAATCAAAAACAAAATACTCTAAAATAGAAAAAAACATAGTGCTGGAAATACCACATCACAGCGGGGACCATCTGTGGAGAGGGAGAAACTACATTCACTCTTCAGATGAAAGGTTATCAGACCAAAGTGTTAACTCTGTTTTTCTCTTGCTCTGCAGGCAGTTTTTGACCTTTTACTCCCGGCATTTCCTGCCTTTTGTTTTATAACTCTAATCAGATAGTTGCTGCACTGCAAAGAGCAGCTGATAACTTCTTATTACAAAAGTATTCCTTTTACAAAGCTAAGCATTCAGCAAATGTTTCACTTGGAGGTAGCACGGATCTATGAATCCAGTGTAGTGTAAGATCTGCGCACTTCCTCGTCCTGACTGGTGAACCTGCTTGGTGAATGCAAAGTTTCATCAAACTCATCTCACATACAGGTATATACTGATGTTCTTTAAAAGTGACAATCCCTTAGAAGACAGTGGGTGATCTGTAATGGCTTGGAGTTCACTCCATTGCTACCCGATCTTGCAGTGGTGAATTTACTGCAACGTTTGTTGGACAGCTAACTAAAACATTCTGTAATGAGTAGAGTGCTGTACATGAAGCAGTCTTACTAATGTCTAGTCTGTTGCATCCTCTGATCCTGTTATTCATGAGTAGAGCCAGGATGTTTAGGTGCTAAAAATCTCTGAAATAGGCAGGCAAATAGGCAAAATAAAATTACAAAAAAGGCATGAAAAAGGCATTTATTGCCAAAAAAGACATGTATTTTCACCACCAAAATATGGTTAAAAATTATCATTATGAAAGTATACTACATTATTGCCTGGTTGCACACAACTATTAGCATTTCTATCTGGTGTTAAACTATGCTGTCTGTCAGACAGAATATGCTTCAGTTGTGAATAACTTCTTTCTACCCCAGCTGAGGTCACTGGTGTATTCCTGAAACAGCTACAAACTCTTCATTCATGTTGATATCTTGTGCATTACAACTACCTTTGAGAAATGTAGCTATGTTTTGTACTTCTTCAAGATCTTTGTTAGCTAAAATCCCCCTCACATTTTCCTTGTATATCTTTACCTACATCACCAGGAACTTTAAGTACAAAGTACAGCAAGTGAAGATGTAAACAACTGAGCAATAGTGGTGCTTTTTGACTTCTCCAATACTTCCAATGTCAAGAAATATTCCTTTGATGGTTGCCCTGCCTCCAGTGTACCGATGACCGCGTTGGCAACATATATCCCCACAGCATCGATTGTATCGTCTATTGAGATCCATATTTTGATGCATGCAACTTCATCTCTAATTTTCTGCACAACAATGTTGAAGTTGCTGTCAACATAATTTTTCTGTAATGATGACTCGCTTGGTAAAGGTTCCTTTGTGTATTTCCCTAAAAAACCTCTGAGAGATTTATTTTCCAATTTCCACAGTGGAATTCTAGCATCAATGAATGCTTTGCACAAATCACTCGAAAACTCAGATTTGCGATTGGAGCCAGCAGTAAATGTTGTGAGGAGGCAAGCTTGCGTATTTCCTACCTTCAGTTTGTCTGCCGTCGACTTGTGTTTAGCTGTCTGTACATGCCTGGAGACTAAATATTTCTTCTCATGATTCATTGCTTTCTCACATGCTTTGCAAAACTGCACACAGTTGTCTGTAGAGAATATATCTACACATTCCCGTACACTCTCACCAAATCGTTCCGTTTTTTACAAGGTGTTGACTTGACTTTAGGCATTTTGACGCTTGCAGGGGTAGATCCTACAGGAGCGGGGGTGCAGATCTCAACAGGCAGGCCAAGTAAAAGGTGAGAAGAGGAATCAGAGCTGCCAAGGAAAGGTACTCTGAGAAGTTGAGGAGCAAGTTCTCAGCAAATGACTCTTCTTCAGTGTGGAAGTGCTTGCAAGAAATCACAAGCTACAAGAGGAAAACTCCCCGCTCCTTGGACAATCGTCAGCTGCCATCGACCTGAACGAGTTCTACTGCAGGTTCGATAAACAGAAGCTTAACCCTGGTACCCCACACCCCATCCCCAACCAATACTTCACTCCTACTCACAGCTTGACACCAGTTTGAAAATACTAGATCCGACCCCACCTACTCCTCCCCAATCACCATTTCACACCTACTTAAAGCATGACTCCAGTCTGCAAAGACTGGACCCTTTCCCACGCACCCCTCTCCAATCACCACAACATCCACTTACAGCCGGGTATCGCTGTGATGCTGTAAATTTTCTTGTAAGTTACGTTAAAATGGCAAAGAAAGGCTGATTTAGACACTCAATCGTGAAAAAGGCATTATCTTCCTGATTGCATCAATAAAGGCATGAAAAGGCACATGGCATTTATGGCAAAATCCTGGCTCTATTCATGAGTAATTCTCATGGTCATTGAATTTCCATAAGGTCTAATCAGTTAATTCACACAGTCTGGCTAGAAAACATGTTTTAAAGCATACAGCAGAGAAATATACCCATTCAGCCCACATCATCCATGGTGCTGAGATGCTGAGGCCCTTTGCATGAATTAAGCCGGTGTCCTTTGCATGAATTAGGCCTTTTCTATCCATATACCTGTCCAAATGCCTTTTAAACGTTATAATTGCATCTGCCCCTTCCACCCTCTGACAACTCATTGCAGATATACCGCCATACTCTGTGTGGAAAAGCGAATCCCTCAGGTTGCATTTAACTTTCTCCACTCGCACCTTAAACTCTGCCCTCAAATTCTAGACTCTCCTGCCCACAGAAAAATACTGACTATCTATCCAGTCATAATGGTAGAGTCAAGGGAAGCATTGGACAGATACAGCATACTAAAAAAATGCACAAGAGCAATTTGATTTTTTTTGTGCAACAAATTTTTGGCTTATTCATTTGGTTTGAAATCTTCATTATATTTTGCATTGGACACATAGTGCTTTGTGACAATGGGAATTGTGGTCAAAAGGAAATTTGTCTTTAGTTACTGGTACTGTATACTGATGATTCCTCATGCGCAGCCTAACAGAAAGAAAGGGTTGATTTGTTTCATTGTCTACGGCGGTAAAGTTTACAGTTCCCTGCTGCTCATTCATGAGTTGGTTTCACACTGGAATAATCAGCAGGGTCAGCTGTGGATAACACAGCTTCCTATGATTGCCTCTGTGGTTTTCCACACGGGTATCAAATGCACTAGGCACAACAAACAGCTGAAGATTCAGGATGCCTTGACGGCTGCCAGATTACCGGGCATTTACCTGCACGAGTTTGTTCCCAATGGTCATAAACTAGCTGTGGGAAGTATTTCCTCCTAGCCCTTCATGACGCATTTAATTGGCTTTGTTGACACAAGAGATTACGGATGCCGAAATCTGGAGCAATAAAGCAATCTGTTGTTGGAACCCAGTGGATTGAGCAGCATCTTGGTGAGAGGGGTGGGGGAAGGAAGGAATAGTTGATGTTTTACATTGAGACGCTGCATGAGTCATGATTGATTGATATTTCTTACTGAACTGGAGGAGCCTCGCTTGTTTCCTTGCTGAAATTCTACTGAAACAGTTGTTCAAACCATCCAGGGCAGAAAGTGTCTCCCTCTCTTCCACTAGCTTCTCAATCTCTTGGTCATGCTTCCATGCTCAATAAACCCATGCCTCGCAGCTATTTGTGCAGAAGCCTTTAAGTTAACAAAAGGTCCTTCAGCACTTGTCTCACAACCCATGTAATGTGAAATGTGTGAAACTGGCAGAAGATTATGGATTCAATGCAATTACCAAATGTATTATTCTCAAAAGCCCTGAGATTCAGTGAAAAATTGTGCTATCACGGAAAATGTTACCATATGTGATTATAAACAAATCAGACAAAAATACCACCGTAGTGCAAAGAGAAAGGAAACCGAGTGCAGAATATGGTGTTACTGCTACAGAGAAAATTTAGATTAAAAAAAAAACTCAAAAGCTTCCAATCTAGAGATCTGGTCAACTTTTGGTGAATTTATGAGAGGTCCATTCAATGGTCTGGTAACATTGGGGGAAGAAAGCTGCTCCTGAACATGGTTTCACGCTTTTCTATTTCCTGGCCAATGGGAGCAGAGGGAGTGACTGTGGGGTAAGTGGTCCTTGATTATGTTGGGTGCTTTCCTGCATCATCCGTGAATGAATTGATCGGGAGTGCGGAGGGTGGGGGAGGAGAAAGTGTCTGGTCTTGTGATGGGCTGGGCTGCATCCATAACTGTCTGCAATTTCTCATGGTCTTGGGCAAAGCAAGTTGTGTTGCATCCTGCTTTCTGTGGTGTATCTAAAGAAGTTGGTAAAAGTCATTGAACATATATTAAATTTCCTCAGTCTTCAGAGGATACTAGGAACATGAAGATCTCGGCCATCTCTACTTCAGCACCATTGATGTTGCCTGACGCATGTGCTCCAGCCCTCCTGAAGCTGCTGACCAGCCCCTTTGTCTTGCTGTTATTGAGGGATAGGGAGTTGTCTTGACACTTTGTAACCAAGCTCTCAAGATCCAAGCCTTCCTGTATTACGTCTTGTCATTGTTTGAGATCCGGCCCACTTCTGTGGTGTCATCTGCAAATTTGTAAGTGGAGTTTTGAATAGAATTTGGCTGACAATTATGAGTGTTTAGGGATTTTAGTAGGGGGCTGAGAACACAGCCTTGCGGGGCAGCAGCAATGATAATTATTATGGAAGATGTTTTTGTCCCCTATCCTTAATCATTACGTTCTGTAAATAGTTTATGAATCTTTTCACATTATTGCTGGTGTATTGGTCCTTCCTCTTGCAGAACATGTGTCCTGTCCCTCACAGTGACATTGAGAGAGGTTATGCTTGCCAGAGCATAGCAAGCCAAATTGGCAATGTTGATGTTACATCTGCATTGAATGCTGAACAACACCATGATATGATCACCCTGCACATTTCCAGCTGTGATTCAATCTGCATGCTAACAGACTCGTTAATATGGCTGCAGTTATCCAGCTGCTTAAGCCTAGATAATTTATGTCCAGATTTTGGAGGCTGGGAACTGAGGGAACCTACCCACTCCACACACACACTCTTCCCTTCCTGTCATACCCAGGTATCATACTAGCACTGGCAAACGTTAGACATTCTGTGGGTCTGTTTTGTAAGTTTACCTGTAACAGTTCAGAAAGGGTCTCAGCTTTTTGTTGCAGATATATCCCCAGTAGGTCCCATTATGAATTGAACCGGATTAATCAATAAAAATGTTAGTGGGCTGCAGATCCATGTGGCTGAGGTATCTGGGAGTCTAGCCTAGCTCAGAAGCCAATCCAATCATGCATTATTTCAGATGATGAGCAAGGCAAATGAGTGGCCTGGGACTGTTACATCCCTGCTTCAGCAGTCTGGCGGCCAAGGTATATGACAAGCCACACAAATCAAAACCTCATGGAGGGGAGGATGCAGTCTACGATTTGCTTTTAAAGTTGAACACTGAACTTTCCAATAAATATTGGACATGTCAGCATGAAATTACTTTCCTGCCACCTTCTGGAACAGTTTGAACCAGTCTCTGCATCAACATGTGTTGCATGGTTAAATCAAAATGGACCTCAGGCTTTATCTAAATTAAACATTTGAGGTGCAAACACTCTCCAGGACATCACACAGCCAAGTGACACAATGACAATAGAATGAACTCTGGAGTAGATATCACATATTGTGAACCAAGACTGCTGTGAAGTCAGGACATTCTTTCCTGCTCCTGCAACTTCACACTCTGGTTAGGGATATATTTTAGAAGGAAAACAGTGCTGGAGAGATCAATGCTTGATCCTCAGTCACAGTATATGTTAAATGAAAGGGTAACCTATCCAGTTTGTTGAAATTATTTTATGAATGGCGAGAGACTATAGAATGTTGATGCTGTGGTCTGGTGAGCTGGTTGCTAGATGCAGGAAAAATGATCCCAATTTGGGTGAGTCCAGAAACAGGGGCCACAGTCTTAGAATAAAGGGGAGGTCATTTAAGACTGAGGTGAGAAAAACCTTTTTCACCCAGAGAGTTGTGAATGTATGGAATTCCCTGCCACAGAGGGCAGTGGAGGCCAAATCACTGAATGGATTTAAAAGAGAGTTAGATAGAGTTCTAGGGGCTAGTGGAGTCAAGGGACATGGGGAGAAGGCAGGCACGGGTTATTGATAGGGGACGATCAGCCATGATCACAATGAATCTGCGGTGCTGGCTCGAAGGGCCGAATGACCTCCTCCTGCACCTATTTTCTATGTTTCTATGTTCTATGTTTCTATGGTTCATGAGATGCAGAAAGTTAACATGCAGCCACTGCAAGTGATTGGGAAGGCAATAGTAAGTTGGTCTTTCTGACTTTAACTGAGATAGTATAGATCTTTGGTCAGACTTCCTCTAAAGCACCGTGTGCAATTTTGGTAGTTTCATCTCTGGAAGGTTCATGGTGTAGATTTCTGAGATGAGGGAATTAACCTATGGAGAAAGTTTTATGAAATCTTGCTAACACACTCCAGAACTTAGGAATGAGCAGAAAGATGTACAAGATTTAGAAAGTGATTGACAAGAAGTGGTTGCTTTTAGCTGGATAGTCTAGAACACTGGAGGGTGTAGTCTCATCATGAGGACTGGATTGAAGATAGATTTCTTCTTCCATGGGTTGTAAATCCACCTCAGAGGGCTGTGGGTGCTCCTTAGTTGGGAATATTCAAGGTTGAGAACAATAGATCTTTAGACATCAAATTAATGATTGTTGATTGATTCCTGATATGAGGGCTTTGAACATTGAGAAGAGTTAATTAAAGTTGATATCCCTGGAGTTTAGAAGAGGTGAACCCATAAGATTCACAGAAGGCTTGACAGGCCAAGAGCCTGTTCCCACAACTTTACTTATCCGGCCTAAAATAAGGGTATGCTGTATTGAGATATGGGACTGGCCATTTCAGACAGTGCGAGAGAAATTTCTTTACCCATTGTTTTTAAATATTTAAAATTGTCTGCTCCAGAGGGCAGTGGAAACTTGGTTGCGAATTATATTAAAGATCATTATCAACTGAGGTTGAGACATGAGGAGAATCAAAGAGTTTGAGAATTGCATGGAAAATTGGAAGAGATAAAGAACGTGGTTGCTGAAGGACAGTTGGACAAGGCTCAGGGACCTGACAGTCTACTGATGTCACTTTACCTTTGTCATTTCTACATTGTCTTGTCCTGTGAAACATAAATCACAGTTTTAGCAGTTGCTGTTTGCACTTCCAAATTTTGAATGAAGTTTATTTGTACTGCATTAAGCAATATTCTATTAATATGATTAATTAGTTGTAACTATTTTGTTTACAGTATTTGCTTTGAACCTGGTCATAAGTTGCAGTCATTTTTTAATGACTTTTTAAAATTATGTGTGGCACAGCCACTGTCCCCCAGATGTGTTGTGCTATGTGATGTGATGTGATGTCCCCCTCCCTGACTCTCAGTCTGATGAAGGGTCACCACCCAAAATGTCACCTATTCCTTTTCTCCAGAGATGCTGCCTGACCTGCTGAGTTACTCCAGCATTTTGTGTCTATCTTCAATGTAAATCAGCATCTGCAGTTCCTTCTCACACATGTGTTGTGCTATTGTAGTTTTACAGTGTTTCTTAGCAAGATCATGGCAATGTTTTGCATAATTGTTCACATTTTATCTGGCCATCTGCATACAAACAGATTTGAAAGACACATCAGTCAGCTTTATACAACTCAATGCATTTTGTTTATAAACTTGTGCATATCAAAGTAAGCAGTCCTTACATGCTTATTAACCTAAAGTGGATAGGTTAGGAAGGGGAAGGAGCTTAAGCATTGAGAAAGTCCATGAAATGGACGGCATGGGCCAGTGGTGAGCGTGTGGCCTTTATTGTTTTAGATTTCAATTATAGCTTTCTTGGTTTTGGTTATGAATGAAGTTAGCTTGTATTACACTAAACACATTTCTATTACTAGGAATTGTAAATAAATATTGATACTGCTGGATAAAACGAGCACAAACACCTGAGGACAAATTAACTATGAAATTCATAATTCTTTTCCCTTTCAACATGTGAACAGATTGCAGAGTCATGGAGTTGTACAGAACAGAAATGGACCACGTACATGTCGACCTTTACTCCCATAATATCATTTGCCCAGATTAGGACCATATCTCTCTGTGCTTTGCCTATTCAAATGTATGCTAAATGCCTTTTCAATTATTATACATGATAATATTTTCCCTCTGGCTGTATTTTTCTGATCACATACTCTGCTTGTTTAAAAAAACACCCATCTGATCCCCTTTTATTCCCTTCCTCTCATTTTAAACTTATGTTTTTTTGTTTTTGACTCCCCCACTCCCTAACATGGGAAAAATATGTTGTCTATCTATGCTTCTCATCGTGTATACTTCTGTCAGATCACCCCTAGGCATCCTTTGTTCTAGGGAAAACAAACCCATAACTAACCTCGTCCAATCCAAGCAATATCCTGGTGAATCTCGTCTGCATTCACTGCGGTGCAATCGCATCCTTCCTATAATGTGGTGAGCAGAACTGTTCATAATACTCCACATGGTCTAATCAGTGTTTTGTAAAGTTGTAATATAACTTCTATATACCAACTCCTAATCTATAAAGGCCAGCGTGCCATATGCATTTTTCACCTGTGTTGCCACTTTCAAGGAATCATGGACTTGGACACTCAGGTCTCTGTTCAACAGTATCCCTTCATGCTAAGTTGATTTTATATGTAATCTGTTATTTTAAAAGTATACTTCCTATTTAAGTTAAATGTTTATTTGACTTACCTGTATTTCAGATTCCCCCAAGAACTTCACATGGGAAAACTAAGTGCCGAGGTTATGTGGCAGCTATTTGCCCAGGACATGAAGTACGCTCTTGAAGGTAATTAATATCAATGATCATCTTGTCTAAATACTGAAGCACACCCACATTATCATCTACAATTTGAGGTGGATGGAGGCATCACATCAATGAAATGAAAGTATTGTATGGCATTCTTTCAGCGTATAATGTGCGGCATTTATTCAATGACCTTAATAAAGGTATAATATCAAATTGAATGATTGGCTAATTGGATCTCTCTGTTCCCAATTATGAATTGCTCTTTTATACCTGAGGAGACATTTGTCTTCATTATTCCTGCATAATTTCAGTGCCAATGTACTGGATGGAGACCTGTAGATTTCACAGCACAGTTATTGAAAAGAGTTCCTTGATGATGGAGAACTGGTCAGTAAATTGACAGATTAAAAAAAAATACTGGTATAAATCCTAAGAAATATTATAAAATAGCATAATTGTGTCTGGAATCCTCAACATAAAGCTATACTATTTTAATTATTATTCAATCATTTCTGCAGTATTCTTCAAGGTGAATTTATGTCCCCATTTATATATAGCCAGGAATTTTGTGCTATTGTAGAAACTACGTTGGTTCTTCCCTACTCACTCATAAAATAAATGTCCGCATCTCTGGTGGCTGCCTCCAGGCGTTAAGTATCCCTGTGTTCTATTCTCTGACTTACTTTGCTATTTAGACCATGACATAGGAACAGAATTATGCCATTCGGCCTGCCGTGTCTACTCCGCCATACGATCATGGCTGATCTACTTTTCCCACTAAACTCCATTCTCCTGCCTTCTTCCCATAACCTTTGACACCCTTACTAATCAATGATTTCTCTCTCTTGCTGTCTGACAAGGCCAAAGGGCTGACTTTAATTCCATAGTTCCAGTGGCAATGTGATATCAACATCTTTAAAATAACTAAATGCTCAATGCTCTATCCCATATTTCTGAGCAAGTGACATGTTTTTTCCCAAATCCGTGCTGGACAGACAAGTTGGAGATTCCATACTGCACACACATCACCAGCACCTGGGAAAAGGGAGCAGATTTGAAGGACAGAATGCTTTGTTAACTGGCATCAGATGAAGCAGCAAAGTAGGCTCAGGGATTAAACAATAACCTTTGCGGAAAGGGTTGTACATGGCTGTGTGAACTGTCACTGCATTAGTCCTCACACTTCATGGTTAGTTGTACCCTCAGATCCACAGGCAATTAATTCAGTACTCAGACTGCCCCAAATTGCACCACTTTAAAACTCACAGCACACAGTGCCCCAGTAGCATGACATTGTCCATTGCCTTATTATACATGCCAGAACAAGGGGTGGCACAGTGGCCCAACAGTAGAGCTGTGGCCTTACAGCACAAGAGGCCAGGGTTCAATCTTGACCACGGATGCTGTCTCTGTGGAGTTTGTATGTTCTCCTTGTAAGCGTGTGGGTTTTCTCTGAGTGCTCTGGTTTCCTCCCACATCCCGTATTTGTGCAGGTTTGTAGGTTAATTGGCTTCTGTAAATTGCCCTAGTGTATAGGGAATAGAAAGTGGGATAACATAGAACTGGTATATGGGTGATCAATGGTCGGCATGGGCTCGGTGGACTGAAGGGCCTGTTTCCATGCTGTATCTTTTAATTAAACAAAACTAAACAGCAGCATCTGAGTCACTCGGCCCTTCAACCTTCCTCTTGCATTCAATACTGTCATTATTCATCTTCCCCAAGCCACATCAGCCCTTCTGTGCTAGTTCTACACAGCACCCATTTCCATAATTTAATGAGACCTCTGGGGGGAATTGGAACATTCTTGGAATCTTGGAAGGTGGGAGTTGGAGAGCATGTGCATGGTGGTGAGGAAAAGTGGGGTAACTGAAATCTGCACTGAATGTGCAGGTCGGTCAGGGATGTCCCAACACTGGAGAGATATTGCAGGCCAGCTGGAGCTCAGCACACTGCTATTAATGGGGGGGTAATTGTCACCAAATGGGTTAATGGAATGAGGAAAAATGCAGTTGAATGGAGAGATAAAGAGGGAACAGAGATTTGGAATCACCTGGAGCAGAACAAAGGCAAAAATATCTTTAAAGACTGGATGCTGCAGCAACATAATAGACAAAGATCTTCCAATTATACAAATTGTTATGGTGTGACCTTCTGGAGGCAGTTTATTCCGTCTTCTATTTATTTTGCCCACAGCAATTTTTAGTGCAGGTCTCTATAACCAGTGCAGTTTATGTTATTTAATTAATGTCACAAACAGTGAAAGATCAGTATATTTGAACGTTACTGAATAACTGCAATACAAATTACGATTGATGAATAAATATTAATGAATGCATATTTATTAAACCATCAATGCATTGGGGA
Organism: Okamejei kenojei; assembly: GCA_035221665.1. Taxonomy (NCBI): domain Eukaryota; kingdom Metazoa; phylum Chordata; class Chondrichthyes; order Rajiformes; family Rajidae; genus Okamejei; species Okamejei kenojei. Next base: position 17,814,179 of record CM069164.1, read on the forward strand.
TTAGTAAAACATTCTGGACAATAAAATCCTGTGCATGGTTCTGTTTTACCTCCATGCTATGTGAAGGTGAAGCATTTGCTCCTGAAGTGGAATGTGGATGCTATTCTGACTATTTCTTGGTTCAATAGCATGACTCAGGAAATTTGTTTGCACACATCCACTCGTGAAATATATTTACACCAATGACACAATTTCTGTATGAGACACAAATAGAACAATGTAATTCCCTGGCCATTTCTCCAGGAAATTACGTCATATTGGTCTAAATGAGTTGTTTTGTTGGACAGACTTTGAACAACTGTATTTTAATCACATTGTTTCACTTTGCCATGTAAATCATGGCACATGGCTGGTAAACACTCTGCATTATTTAATTGCTCCATCTCCTTTGACAAACACTCCCCATTCCTCTCAGTTCTAATGTAATCTTCCAACGTCCCATTTGCCCTTCAACTGTATCTCCGCCAATCATTTATCCTCTACTCCAGCCTCGCTTCTCCTCCTGCCGGCTTACCTGCTCCTCAAAGATATGCCATTGCACGAATGAAAGTGAGTCAAACACATTCTGTTGCACCTGATGTCTTGTCCCAGGTGCAGCTGAGTTTGCAGTAGCAGACTGCTAACCAAAATAATCATTGAATCATTGATCACTGTGTAATGACCATTGAAAGCTCTCCACTGGCACAAGTGAATTGCTGGTCCCACATATGTTTGTACTCAATATAATCTTCCATTTTGAGACTTCACACTGATGCAGGGTAGGCTAACACGGTTCTGTTAATTTTTTTACCAGAATCATGTACATTCCAAATATTATTAGCTGATGTGTGGTCAGAGTGTTGAATGCAACAGGCTGAAACCTACAGAGTAATTCAATCCACATCTGAAAACCAGTATGCGAGGGAGAGAGATGAATTTATCAAAATAAAATTGCTCATGCTAAAGGGGATCTTCAAAATGCATTAGTTACTAAACAATGTCAACCTTTCATCTTTGCACTATAAGATCTACAATGGTTAGCTTTAATTAATGTGCATCCAAAGGTTACCTCTGGTTCAAATATATTGAAAAGGGTAATTGGTTTAGCAGCTATTTATTTAACTCTGGACTTTCCAAAGGATGAGAAATTCTCAAGGTTTTATTTTATTAACTTTGTCATAACCTGACAATGTTTGAAGTAGAACAGAACCGTAATGAGTCGACTCGAACACACATCAAGATACAACACCTGTTTATTAAATCTACATACAGCACGGATCCGCAGTCATCGCATCTCCGAGCTGCTACTCATTCTAACTAGCGTAAGCAGGCTCTTGATAATACGAAGCACATAATAGGCAGAGTCACTACTAACAAACACTATAATTGGCTAGTATGAAATAGCCAATCTACATTCTTCCTTGTAGAAACAAAAGAAGCATCCGTGGCTAAGCAATATAGGTGTAATGTTAATAATTAATTTGCAAAATTACACAAAATCACCATATCTAACAGGTGGCCTGCAAACCCGTCTGGCCCTTGTGCGGTATGAGTCCGCCTCGCCTCCTTTCACCGGAGAAGATATCGGGGAGGGAAATGGGGAAACGACTGGTGGCCTGACAGGCAGGGAGGGTGACGAGATAGGCGAGCTAGACGGCAAACGCCGCGGGGAGACCACAGTGGGACGATAGGCGGCAGTGGGGACGCGAGACCAACTGTGGAAGGGTTTAGGAAACGCGAGACATCAGGATACGGTGTCGCAGGATGCTGTTCCTTCACTGGAAGGATATGTTCACAGTTGCGTCTGTAGATGACTCCGTCCGCTTCGACCAGATAAGAGCGCGGCTCTTTGGCAGGACCAGACGTGCATAGCCCTTGTTTGTCTGGAGACGGACCACTTGTCCACGTGCGAGAGGTTTGAGTGGCTTGCTGGACTTGTCGAAGAAGCATTTCTGCATGTCATGTTTGGATTGTAGTTGCTTCTGAATTGCAGGCAGGGAACTAACTTGTGGCTGCAAAAGCTGCTGGGACACAGGCAGAGGAGCACGGATTTGGCGAGACATCAGTCATTGGGCTGGAGAACACAGTATGGGATCCCGCGCAATATTCCTTAGGTTGAGCAAGTCCAGGTACACGTCTGATTTGGCAAAATATGACTACTCCATGAGTTGTTTAGCACTCCGGACAGCACGTTCGGCAAGTCCGTTGGACTGTGGGAACTCGGGGCTGCTGGTAATATGTTGAAAGTCCCATCTTAAAAGCTTGACTGGTGAACTGTCTGCCGTTGTCGGACTGGATACGTGCAGGGGAGCCGTGCACGGAGAGGTGGCGCTGCAACTTTTCGATTACTGCTTCAGAAGTAGTGTTTTGAAGTAAATCTATTTCGAACCAGCCAGAGTAAGAGTCTACAAGAACCAGATAGTGTTTCCCATGCCATTCGAAGATGTCGGTGGCTAACGTGGACCACGGGAGGGGGGGTACCGGGTGCGGCAGTAAAGGCTGCTTTTGCTGATGTGGCATCAGGCTTTTGCAGACGGCGCTAACTTTGTTTTTTTCTTGTATGTATTTGGTCATTCCGCGCCAGTAAAACATGCTTTGTGCCCTTTGAAGGGTCGTGTCCATGCCAGTTTGAACTCCTCTCAACCAATTTAGCTACACGTCACATTACAAACATAGGCAGAGGAACTGGATTGGAGAGGTGGGAAGAGAGTTTGCCTTTGAGTGAACATGTTACTAAAGAGCCCGGGTAGGACTAACCTGAAGTCACAGCAGGCACAAAGACTGATTGTTATGTTGGAGGCCAATCTAATGATCCCCGGACATTGCTGCAGAGTTCCTGGCGATGTCCAGCTATGATACGGATTATTGCAGAATGTTCTACTGCGTTAAATGTTTCAGAGAACTTCCCTTGCCTTCAACTACATTCACTGCCACCCAAGATTAACATTTATCTCTTTCTCAGGTTTGATTAAGGACTCTTCATCTGTAACGTTAACTGTTGCTCATTCCACAGATGCTGCCTGACTTCTTTAATGTTTCCAACATTTTCCATGTTCTGTTTTTGTTTCATATCCTGCTAGCCTCAGGGCAAATCTCACCACTTTACCATTAACAATGCCTCACACAGGCCTAGAATCTTAAAGTACTGATAATTGTACCCATTAATCCTTTTCAAATCATCCTATCACAGACATTCCCTTTGTCCTCCACATTCCTCTACCATCTTCTCTCCTCTGGAAAACTAACTTGCATCTCTTTCTTTCCCAGTTCTGAGGGAGGATTGCAAGCCTCTAATGTTGTCTGTTTCTCTTTCCACAGATGCTGCCTGACCTACTGAGTTTTTACATGTTTTGGAGTTGCTTCTGAGTAGTTAGATTTCAATCAGTTAGCCTTTTAATTTTATTATTTTATTGCAAAATATTTCTATTTACCAAATGAAAAAAAAACTGAAGATCAGTTTTGAGAGTGAAGATTGGTATCGCCAAATATATAAATACTACACATTAATGAAAATACTGTAATGTCAACTTTTAAGGGAGGGAGAGGAGCCTGATGTTGTGGTACACATAGGTACCAATGACATAGGCAGAAAAAGTGACGAGGTCCTGAAGGGAGAATTTAGGGAGTTGGGGGGAAAGTTAAGGAGAAGGACCAAAAGGGTAACAATTTCAGGATTACTGCCTGTGCCGCGTGACAGTGATAGTAGGAATGAAATGAGGTGGAGGATAAATGCGTGGCTGAGGGACTGGTGCAGTGGGCAGGGATTCAAGTTTCTTGATCACTGGGACCTCTTTTGGGGAAGGCATGATCTGTACACAAAGGACGGGTTGCACTTGAGCCCGAGGGGGACCAATATCCTGGCAGGGAGATTTGCAAAGGCTACTGGGGAGACTTTAAACTAGAAAGGCTGGGGGGAGGGACTCGGGTAGAGGGGGCTAGGGGTCAGGGTGTGGGGCAAGAGGCAGAGAAGGGAAGCACTCGGATCCAAAATGTAGGCGAGAACGATGAAAAAGATAATAGACAGAGAATAAGGGATGGTGGGTTTCTAAAATGTGTATATTTTAATGCTAGGAGCATTGTAAGTAAGGTGGACGAACTTAGAGCCTGGATTGACACCTGGAAATATGATGTTGTGGCAATCAGTGAAACATGGTTGCAGGAGGGCTGTGATTGGAAACTAAATATTCCAGGATTTCGTTGCTTCAGGTGTGATAGAATTGGAGGGACCAGAGGGGGAGGTGTTGCATTGCTTGTCAGAGAAGATATTACAGCAGTGCTTTGGCAGGATAGATTAGAGGGCTCGTCTAGGGAGGCTATTTGGGTGGAACTGAGAAGTGGGAACGGTGTAGCAACACTTTTAGGGGTGTATTATAGACCGCCAAATGGGGAGCGTGAATTGGAAGAGCAAATATGTAAGGAGATAGCAGATATTAGTAGTAAGCACAAGGTAGTGATTGTGGGAGATTTCAATTTTCGAAAAATAGACTGGGAAACACATTCTGTAAATGGGCTGGATGGTTTGGAGTTTGTAAAATGTGTGCAGGATAGTTTTTTGCAGCAGTACATAGAGGTATCGACCAGAGAAGGGGCAGTGCTGGACCTCCTGTTAGGAAATGAGGCAGGTCAGGTGACGGAGGTATGCGTTGGTGAGCACTTCGGGACCAGTGATCACAATACCATTAGTTTCAATATAATTATGGAGAGAGTCAGAACTGGACCTAGGGTGGAGATTTTTGATTGGAGAAAGGCTGACTTTGAGGGAATGCGTAAGGATTTTAAAGGAGTGAATTGGGACACTTTGTTTCATGGGAAGGATGTAGAAGAGAAATGGAGGGCATTTAAAGGGGAAATTGTAAGAGTACAGAATCTTTATGTCCCTGTTAGGTTAAAAGGAAATAGTAAAAATTGGAAAGAGCCATGGTTTTCAAGGGAAATTGGACACTTGTTTCGAAAAAAGAGATATATCTACAATAATTATGGGAGGCATGGAGTAAATGAGGTGCTAGAGGAGTATAAAGAATGTAAAAGGAATCTTAAGAAAGAAATTAGGAAGGCTAAAAGAAGATATGAGGTTGCTTTGGCAAGAAAGGTGAAAGTAAACCCAAAGGGTTTCTACGGCTATATTAATAGCAAAAGGATAACGAGGGATAAAATTGGACCATTAGAGAACCAGAATGGACAGCTATCTGCAGAGCCAAAAGAGATGGGGCAGATATTGAACAATTTCTTTTTCTTCGGTATTCACCAAGGAGAAGGATATTGAACTCTGTGAGTTAAGGGGAAAAAGTAGAGTAGCTATGGAAACTATGAGATTCAAAGAGGAGGAAGTACTGACACTTTTGAAAAATATAAAAGTGGATAAGTCTCCAGGTCCTGACAGGATATTCCCTAGGACATTGAGGGAAGTTAGTGTAGAAATAGCAGGAGCTATGACAGAAATATTTCAAATGTCATTAGAAACGGGAATAGTGCCGGAGGATTGGCGTACTGCGCATGTTGTTCCATTGTTTAAAAAGGGTTCAAAGAATAAACCTAGCAATTATAGACCTATTAGTTTGACGTCAGTGGTGGGCAAATTAATGGAAAGGATACTTAGAGATAATATATATAAGCATCTGGATAAACAGGGTCTGATCAGGGACAGTCAACATGGATTTGTGCCTGGAAGGTCATGTTTGACAAACCTTCTTGAATTTTTTGAAGCGGTTACTAGGGAAATTGATGAGGGTAAAGCAGTGGATGTTGTCTATATGGATTTCAGTAAGGCCTTTGACAAGGTTCCCCATGGAAGGTTGGTTAAGAAGGTTCAATCTTTGGGTGTTAATGGCGGAGTAGCAAGATGGATTCAACAGTGGCTGAATGGGAGATGTCAGAGAGTAATGGTGGATGGCTGTTTGTCAGGTTGGAAGCCGGTGACCAGTGGGGTGCCTCAGGGATCTGTGTTGGGTCCACTGTTGTTTGTCATGTACATCAATGATCTGGATGATGGGGTGGAAAATTGGATAAGTAAGTATGCAGATGATACTAAGATAGATGGTGTTGTGGATAATGAAGTAGATTTTCAAAGTCTACAGAGAGATTTGGGCCATTTGGAAAAGTGGGCTGAAAGATGGCAGATGGAGTTTAATGCTGATAAGTGTGAAGTGCTACATCTTGGCAGGACAAATCAAAAATAGGACGTACATGGTAAATGGTAGGGAATTGAGGAATGCTGTGGAACAGAGGGATCTAGGAATAACTGTGCATAGTTCCCTGAAGGTGGAGTCGCATGTAGATAGGGTGGTAAAGAAAGCCTTTGGTGTGCTGGCCTTTATAAATCAGAGCATTGAATATAGGAGTAGGGAAGTAATGTTAAAATTGTACAAGGCATTGGTAAGACCAATTCTGGAGTATGGTGTACAATTTTGGTCGCCTAGTTATAGGAAGGATATCAACAAAATAGAGAGAGTACAGAGGAGATTTACTAGAATGTTGCCAGGGTTCCAGCAACTATGTTACAGAGAAAGGTTGAACAAGTTAGGTCTTTATTCTTTGGAGCGCAGAAGGTTAAGGGGGGACTTGATTGAGGTCTTTAAAATGATGAAAGGGATAGACAGATTTGACGTGGATACGTTTTTCCCATTGAGGGTAGGGAAGATTCAAACAAGAGGGCATGACATGAGAATTAAGGGACAGAGGTTTCGGGGTAACGTGAGGGGGATCTTCTTTACTCAGAGGGTGGTGGCTGTGTGGAATGAGCTTCCAGCAGAAGTGGTGGAGGCAGGATCGATTTTAACATTTAAGAGTAAAGTGGATAGGTATATGGACGTGTAGGGAATGGAGGGGTATGGCCTGAGTGCAGGTAGATGGGACTAGGGGAAAACAAATGGTCGGCACGGACTGGAAGGGCCGAGAGGGCCTGTTTCCGTGCTGTAATTGTTATATTATTGTTGATAGACCAGGTGACCTGTGGCCTTTAATAGCTACACAAGGTAAATTGTACGGAATCTCAGCACCTCAATTCGCAATTTCAATTCGGGGTTTCAAGTGCTTTGGGCAGCGTCAAATAAATTCATGCACCACAGTTTGTACTCCAATATTTAATTTTAATTGAGGGGATAGAGTTACAAGCAGAAGGCATTAAAATGCTGTGAGCTATTATCTCAGAAAACCTATTGTACTGTAATATGATGAAAAAGACATTGGTGCAATGTTATTTCATAAAATTGATAATATTTTTCTAATTTAGAAATTGATTTTGTGGAATCTTTTCTACAAGGACTGGAGAGGAAACAGATCTTAAAATAACGGATAAAATAATGCACGAGATACGGCACTGATGCACCCAAATCCCAAGCCTAAAATCATTGCCATAATATGTACTTTAAGTAGATTAATGTCTTCAATAGGATTGTGATGATAGTAGATTTTATTAGTACGTAAAGTTTTGTTCCACTTCAGCTTGACTTTCACTTCTAGCATTGCATGAGCAGAAAATGTTTAAGTTATATAATATTTTAGTTGAAATATAACAATAGCACTCAAAAGTAACACACTGACTTATTTATTCATAGGGTCATACAGCATGGAACCAAGCCCATTGACCTAGCTCATACGTGCCGACCAAGATGCCCCATCTAAACTGGTCCCATTTGCCCGCATTTGGCCCATCTTCCTCTATACCCTTCCTGGCCATGTACCTGTCCAATGCTGTTATAGTATCTGCCTCAACTACCTCCGCTGACAGCTTGTTCCATATGTCCACCACCCTCTGAGTGTAAATGTTGCCCCTCAGCTTGGTATTAAACTTTGCCCCTCTTACCTTATGCCTATGTCCTCTGATTTTGTTCATTCCCCTACCCTGGGTAAAAGACTCTGCATTCACTCTTTTTTGTATTCCCCATATTTCTGATACATTCTTATGAGCCCTAGAATTGCAAAATCTTAACAAAATAATTATGTTGGAATTGATTCCTATGGGAATGCCCCACTGTCTAGATGAAATAGTCAAAACTTACTGGTATACATTCTTTTAAAAAATGGTGTTCCATTCTCTGTTGTTATATGACGTGATATTATCATAAGCAAATAATCTGCAATCAGATATGTGCAAATATAAGAAGACATTGGCTTAACACATAAACAATCCATGCCTCTCAAACAGAGTAAAATAGCAGTTCTTGCAATGGGAGGGGTTCATTCTACAGTTGAAGGAAAGCATAAGTATGCAATCTTTTTTATCTGTTATTATGAAAATATAAACACTATCCCGGTAACTCGTATGTGTCCTGCATTTAACCTGGAATAGTCAAAATCAATTATGTCCAAGCAGATCCAATCTTTAGTTTTAATCTTTAGGTCAGACACCAGCATTGCCAAAATGCTGTGATGGAATAGAAGTGGTGGAAGCAATAGAAACATCAACAGAAATCACAGCAATATTTCCCTGATTTGTGCAGCTATTAAAATTTTAAAAGTTTTAATTGAAGCTTTTTGATAGTGACAGCTGTTTTAGAAAGACAGAGTTAAAAGACAGTTTTATTAATCAGTTAATTTCAGTTTGAAATAATAATAATGAATTTTGTGAAAAATGCTAAATTCTCATTACAGCATACTGGAAATAGCCTGAATCAATTTCTAAGTGTAAGATGGATCTGGAAAATTGCAGATTAATTTTACAAGTTTAAGAGGTAAGCTGATCTATTTTGGTTAAGTGCATTTGGCAACTATAATGTACCTGATGACCAAGACAAATCTTTTGTCCTTCTACCAAGCAGATCAATAAAGTTCCAACAAATATTTCAAGGCCTGACTGATGATTTCTTTTAGTAAAGGCATAGATTGGAAACATTTTTGAACGTTGTAAAGTTCAATCAAACTTATGACAAGATGGCATTTTTTCATTTCCTTCAAGATATTTTTATTGGTAATTAAAGCTCTAAATGCTAACTCGATCAAAAGGCTGTGTGGTTGCAGATGGCAACCTTGTGCACAGATTTGAGAGATTGGCAAAAGGTTTTGGAAGTCTTTCAGCGGGTGTTGCTCACAGAATGACATTAGCTCGAGGCGCAAAATCTTTTCATTAGAGGTGCCTAATTTAAAATTTGATGGGCAAGCAGTCAGCTTGAATCACACTAATGATTCCTCCTGAGGGGCAGGAACCTGGGACCAGCCTTATGTCTTCTCCTGCTGCCTGCAGCTGTTTGTGGGGGGTACGCTGTTTGCTGGGAAGCTCATATGAAGTCTTTCGGGGGCAATAGAGACAAATAGATTGTACAGGGCTAACACAAAATTTCCTGAAGGCTTTGCAGCAACAAGTAAAGAGAAGAATATCTTATTCCTATCAGAATCCCCAACACACTGCTAGTGCCAGCAGTTGAACATGTCAAAGCAAGATGTTTCATTCCCAGACCATTTTGTTACACTGTATTTCGAGGGCTGTGCTGTATTATATGAACTTAGCGACCTTATTGAACAAAAGTTTGATTGAATTTTACAAACTTCATGAATTTTTTCAATCTATACATTCCCCGAAATAAACCATTACACAGGCCTCGGTTTAGTTGCATTATTGATCTGCTCGGTAGGACGGAAAATATTTTTCTGCTTGGTCACGGGTACATCGTAGATTCCAAATGCACTGAACCAAAATAACAACCTTACTTATTAAACTTGCAAAAATTCAACCGACCTTTTCCCAATCAAACAATCATTACCTTCCAGTAATCTCTCTCCTCCTTACAAACTCTGCCTTTGCCTTTGTTCCTGATTGACCATCTCATACAGTTGTACAGCATACAAATAGGCCTTTGGTCCACCATGTCTATGCCAACATTTTTGCTCTTCTACACAAATCACAAAATTTGCCTGGATTAAGCACACATTCTTCCATACTGTGCCTATTTAAATGCCTGTCTAAGAGTATTTTCAACGTAGTTATTGCATCTGATTCCTCCACCTACTTTGGCAGAGTATTCCAGATCTCTGTGCAAAAAGAAATTCCCCTCACATCCCCTTTAAAACTTATTCCTCTGACTTCAAATCGATGCCCTAATGTTTTGTGATACCTCAGTCATGGGAAAAAAGATTCTGAATATCTACCTTCATTTTATATACCTCTATCAGTCATCCTCAACTTCCTTCACTCCAGGGAAAACAAACCCAGCTTAACTAGTCTCTCTCCATAGCTGAATTCTTACAATCCAGGCAACATCCTGATTATATGAGAGACTGGAGACACAGGAATCTGGAACAAAAAAGAAAACTATTGGAGGAACTCAGCAACACAGATGTTTAGGGTTTGAGAATGTAGAGGGGAGACAGCCACTGGAAAGAGGTGAGGGGAAGGGACGAGACAGGAAGTGTGGGGGAAGATGGGCAGATGGAGCCAGGTTGGAAGGAGGGGGGAGGGAGTTCTGAGACAGAAGCTGATATTTGGTGGATGGAAGCGGATAAGAACACAAAATGGGCAGATGCAGCCAGACAGAACGGGGGAGGTAGTGGCCGAGGCAGAAAAGAGATGAATGCAATACTTCTCACTTGTCTGAGTTATATTCCACCTGCCATTCCTTGGCCCACTTTACCAGTTGATCCAGATCTTGTCATCTCAGACATCTTCACTGTCTGGCAGTAGGACCAATTATGGTGTCATCCTCAAACTTGTTAAGCAGCCAACTACATTCTCAGGCAACTTGTTTTGCAGCAATAATCCCTGCAGTGCTCCTTTACCTCCATCCTGAGACCTAAACAGCTCTAATGGGTGAGACAGAGATGCGCCTGCACCTCCTCCACCCATAGTTTCTTGGCCACAAACAAGACTTTTATTACTTTTTCTCAGCTATGAGAATACTAGATATTATTTCCCTGTACCTACCTATGCAGGTACACTGACAAAAGGCTGAGAGAGTTAACATGAATAGGGAAAGGCAAATTTGAATATCATATCCACCGTGGCTATAATTATGATCATAACTCAAAGTTCCTGGCAGTTAGGTGTCATAATATGTGATCATACTGACATTATTCACCAGATTTTTAATTTTATCACTCTTTTCACTCTTAAACTTATTGCGCAGGCTATCAATTTCAAAAGTATAATAGTGGGAATTTGCATGGAACAAAAGGGAAATGGTGAGAGTAATCGACTCTATCAATATATTAATAATTTAGTAGGTTTAATAATGGTTTTGTATCATTCAAAAGAAACATTAGGCTCGACCAATGGTACACTTTAAAATATAAAAATAATTATCCTTTTATCACTGCTGTTCTCATTCAATATAATATTACTGTGCTTTATAACAGAACATGAAAAACATCGATTATGCAAGAGTGCCGATTATATGAATTTGCACTTCAAAGTAAAATGGTTTTATAATGAATATGTGCAAGATCTTCCAGGTTCCAAAGATGCAGTGGCGGAATATTCTTTGTAAGTAATGAAATCTATATTCATTTCTATGATGCAGAACATTACCTGAGGGAAAAGTAATCTTAGATAGTCTGATGCATTTAGGTTTTTAAATCTAAATTATTTAAATATTATCTTTAAAACGCAAATTATGGTGCTCATGTGTTTCTAGTGTTGGAATTGCAATTACTTTTAAAATAAGCCTGCATTTATTTGACTGGAGTAATTCTGGGGAGCAAGGGTGAAGTTCACCAACCCAATTTGATTTTTGCTTCTGATTCATTATCGTCCATTTTGAGCTGGAGCTCTTACCTCCTGGTGGGCCCAACTTCAATCAGACTGGTGAATATATAGGTATGCTTGTTCTATATGTGGCTGATTGTATAAATCTTAAGCTTACATAGATCTAGAGCCTTGGATACATCCAGATTTCCAATCCTGCTTATGCCTTCGGATGTATCTTATTTATACTACTTTCCAATGAAAGTTTTGTGTTATATAAATGCTTCGAAGCTTTGTATTTCTATGATTTCATTACATGACTGGTTGAAATTATATGTGCTTCTCTTTGTCCAGTCAGAGAGTCTGGAAGTAAGGATTTTGTTGCTGATTAAGCAATACGTGCCACTGTGTTGCTCTGCAAAGAGAGAAACACTGAGATGATTTGATCTATCCTGCAGCATTGTGGCTTCTCCTTGTGTGAGACAGATTATGGGGACTCGGTTGGCCTGAGGGCCTGTTCTTGCTGTATGATTCTATGAATTAAGATAGCCAACACCATGTGTTCTGTGAAATAGCTGTGAGTTTGTAGATATGAAAGCAAAACAAACATGGAGCACAAATTCACAGAATGGAGGTTAAATTATATAATAACAAACAGGCAAATTAGTAGACAATAATAGTATAAAGCACAAAATGATGCCCCCAAGTCTATTTGAAAGTGGCAGTGTTTAATGAGGAATGCTGACGTCCATAGGGTTTTATCCTGACCCTGGTCATAATCAGAGTCATCTGCATCCTTTCAACAATTTCTCCACCAATTCATTTAGGAGAAACCTATCATTTATACCTATCATTTAAATGGTGTAGAATGAGGGCATTCAGAGTTTGCAGTCTGGGTGATTGCATCCGCAGGAAGTGCCTCCAAATTGACCGGCTGGCGTGCCAGGTTTTGGAGCCTGAGCATCAGCTGAATGCTCTGCAGTGCATCCACGAAACTGAAAGTAATTGAGTACATATTTTTAGAGGAGGTCACCTGCCAGTTGAAGGAATGGTTGACCACCAGGCAGAAGAAGGAAGGCATCTCAGTCCAAAACTATTTCTCCGTTTTGGGCATTAATGTATTTCTGGGAACTGCAGCTAAATCCACGATCGCAAACACTACGATCGGCTCCGCTGCATTGAGGGGTGGAGCAAGTGTCCAAATGCAATAGTGCAAGATATTTAACAGTGGAGTAATGGAGGCAGGCACACTCACGACATTTGAGAATTATCTGAGGGAGCACTTAAATTGACAAGGAATAAATGTTGAGAATGTGTTCCATGGACATACTGGACCAAAAGGCCTGTTTCTATGTTGTTTCTCACGCTGCTGCTGGTGCTATGTATTGTGCATTAGCAGCATTATGATTCCTGCCCATAATTGATGTCACCATCACTTCCCAAGTTCTCCACTACCTTGCACTTATTATAAATGGGTTTCACTCCACATGAAGAATAATTACATAGATAAAAAAGTCTGTAATAGGCCTTTTTAAAATCATAACAAAATGGCAAATTAGTGTCCTACAGAATTCTTGAAACTGTTTTAATGATTCACTTAATTTTTTACAAGGTGGTTTGAATCTTTTGCCATTGATTGGCTGGATGAAAATGAAGATGTTTCAATGGAGTTTCTACATGCAGCCCTTGAAAGAGACAAAAAAGATGGGGCAAGTGTCAACATTCTGTAGATCACCTTACAATACATTTTCTGCATATTTTATTATTTCTATATGAGCTACAAAATATCAGTTGAAATAGATTATAAAATAACTTTGATAGAATTTATTTAGTTTAATGTATTTTAAGAATTGAACCATAATGAACGGTGTCCGCTTTTCTAACCCAGTTCCAGCAAACCTCTGAGCATGCTCTGTTCTCCTGCTCTGTTGTGGATGTCTTCACTCAACTGAATCAAAGTTTTGAAATTATTAAAAAGTTAGAATGTCCTAATCCAGAGGCTCTGGCACATTTCTTGAGGAGATTTGCTAAGGTACGTGTGTCCACTACTTCTGGACAGAAAAACTCTGAATGTTAAGAACTGTCAACTGTTTTAAATATTGATTACTTGTTTATTTCTGTCAACCGGAAAGTGGAGTTGTTACTCTTTTCCCAGCATCAGCAGTTCCTTCCTACTCTTTTTATCCTTTGCGGCTTTCACTGTATTGTGAAGTGTTCAAGTGCAATACTGCAAGAAATGTTAACAGTGGATTTAATACAATTGAATTACTATTAACAATGGATTTTATACAATTTAATACAATGAAAATGCTATTGCATTTAGACTCTTTGCAATACAGTGAAATCCACAAAGGATTAGAGTTTATTACAAATTTGAGGTAAAAATTGTCATATATTTTCTCTAGCCAAGAAATATCTCACAAGATTATATCTACACTCATTGCAAAAGCTAGTACAAATTGCAATCTGAATCATTACAGGAATGTTATTTTTTTGTCCACTCGATTCCATGATGTATTTGATCAATAATTATCTTGGAAAAAATCTCAGTGACTCGTTGTATAAACCTTTCCTTCTTTATTGCAGACTATCAATAAAGTTCTCCTCCAATATGCTGCTATTATCGCAAAAGAATTCAGCTCACACTGTTCCAAGGAGAAGCTGGTGGGTAAACATGTCATGTGAATCCTTTGCTGTGGTATCAAATGTTGGTGTAGTACTCTGGCTCAGTGGCAGCTTGCTCTTATTCTTGAATGTAGTGGAAACTGGACCAAGTACAAGCAACATACTGTGGGAATGTCAAGTGACTCCTCTGCAGGAAGAAAGTTTATTTACTAATGGCTATTTAATAATGGACTTATTAGCAACTGCTAATGAGCTTACTCTGAATTGTTCTAAATGCAGCTCCGAATATATTTGCTGGTGAAGGTGCTCAATACTTGTGACTAGGCTGGGGGGCAAATCCTTCTGGTTCAATTGTAAATTAAGATTATATTTAATGTGTTAATTTTAATGATTCAACCATTTAATGTTGTTTGGCATAACGTTAAATGTCATCCCTGTTTATATTAATTGGATGACTATTATTAGCACAGACGTTATCATCCTATTAAGGCTTTTATTTATAAGAAAATACAGATTGTAAATTTAATTGCTCTTAAAAACACAGAATCCTTAATAAATTAAATCTTTGAGTTCTGCGTTATTATTTGTGACAGTGTGTGCGAAGGAGGTGGTAGAATGTTTATCAGCAGGATAATTGGTAATAAGTAATAGAACTTAAAAAATATTGGTAGGGATTTTTAAATCATAACATTTTAAGTTATTAATATTTGGACTTATTTGTATAAAGTAAGAGTACTGCATTATTGAAATCTTAAAGGCTCCGAGTGCTAAATTACAGCATCAAGCCCACCTGGGCAGATTACAGAGATCAAATGCAGTGTCAACCACATTGAGGTTACAACACGTCTAGGAAATTCTCTCCTACGCTGCAGCATTTAGTGATAGGTAGGCCTGGTTGAAGACTATTACGTCGTTTATAGTGAACAGCCTTAAGAACTTAAGAACTTTGAGAGTTAGGAATCATAATGTGCTAGGTTGATTTCAAACATGTACGATGTGTCACGTTGTGATCATCAACACCAGCAGCCGCTGTTCCTTGCTCTCTGTTCCCTTTTGTATTCAGATTTCATCACAATTAGTATCAGAACAGATTTTTTTAAGGATCTTCAAGCAACCTCCTCGTGTAACCTGAATTAATGATGTTGGCAGAATCCCACATAACATATGGCATGTTGTTTCTGAAGTTTAGAGTAGCTAGTTCTAATTAGGGTATGTAAATAAAGCAACCATTATCAGGTTAATCTTCAAATGAAAATATGTCGCAATTTTCACCGGGAAACTAACATTTTTGTGTTTTTTGGGCTAAAAATATGCACATGTATCCATTTTATTATCTTGATTCTCCCTCAAACCAAACCTAGATGATCTGAGTTGCATGTTTGCCCTGACCTCATGCTACCTTCAAGAACTTTAATTAAGATGGTATGCATTTTCCTGTTTCAAAAACTTCAAATAGTTCCTCAGGAAAGTACAAATTAATGCTTTTTGAAAATATTACCATAAGGTCTATTACAAGAGATTAATTTCATGTTAAATTTTAAGTAATGATGGACTTTAAACAGAATTTTGATGGACAAAATGCTTCAAGTAAACAAACATTTAAAAAAAAACACAGTAGGGAAAGGTAAGAATGGTGGACCACGGAGACAGTCTTTGGAGATGTTTGGAGAGGACTTTGTAGGGAGAGGAGAAATGAAGGGCTTAAGGAGGCAGCTCTGGAGGGTAGGACCAGGGGCTGAAGATGATCTCAATGGTGAGGTAAAAATATGAGAGGGATAGACTGAAGACCTGAGTTCGAGGATTGAAGGCTGAAAATGCTTAACATGAGATGAAGTATAATTGCATTCATGTAAAATACATTTGTGACAAAGTGTAGTCCTGTGACAGTCTGTAGTTTTGCTGGGATTCCCACCATGGCATTGGGGAAATTGCCTCTGGGATCTTGCACCACGTTAAACCTGGTGTGGCATCTCACACTCCAGTGGTTTCTGCAGGGACTTAGGGTAGAATATTAGAAGGCAAAGAAAAAGGAATTGCCTTTTTTTTAAAATTATTTCACAGTGCTTTAATATTTTCATTTATTTCCAAGTTGCAAGTTAATTGTATTTATTCATTGTTAAATAAATGATTTTTAAAGATTGTTGCAGAGGGACAATGAGTAGAGCTGCTGTCTGTGTGGAGTTTGCATATTTTCGCTGTGACCATGTGAGTTTCCTCTGGGTCTGGTTTTCTTGCATACTGCTAAAACAAACAATCGGTTAGATTGGTAGGTGGTAAAATCTGTAGGGGAATTAGGGGGATTGATCGGAATGCGGGGAGTATAACATCAGTGTTAAAAAACTGCAGATGCTGGAAATCAAAAACAGAAACCGAAAATGCTGGAAATACCCACCAGTTTAGGCAGCGTCTGTGGGAAGGGAAATAAGGGTGAACATTTCCGGTCGATGGCACTTTGTCAGGAGAGAATAAATTGGGTTAGGGTAGGATTAGTATCAACAAGGGTGCTTGATGGGTGACGTAGACTCAGTTGGCCAATATCGTGCCCTATGCTGTGTCTCTCTGACCCTATAATTTAAATGTCAGAGGCATTTGAAGCCAACTAGAAGTTACTTTCATCTTTTACAGCAGGTGAAACTGCATCCAGGGTTTGTAAGCTGTCAAAGACCATTGAGATACTCTAGGGTTCAGAACCACTCAATGCACATCTTATGTTCTCACCCTTCACTATGATGTTACTGTGACTTGCGCCTTGAGCTATATGGAGTTCCCTGAAAGTGGTGTGATGAAGAAGGCATAAGGCATATTTTCCGACATCGAACAGGGCATAGGATATAAATTTGGTCACTCTTGGACACAGTGTGATGTCCTAGCTGTAACACTAGAGGAAGAATGTGGAGAGGGGAGTCTGAAGAAGGGTCTCAACCCAAAACATCACCTGTCCATGTTCTCCAGCGATACTGCCTGGCCCGCTGAGTTACTCCAGCACTTGTGTCTTTTTGTGTATTATCCGGCATCTGCAGTTGCTTGTTCTACATTTTCACTAGGATGTTGTTTGGTTTAGAGAATTTAGTCATGAAGATAGATTGGGTCGAGTGGGCTTGTTTTCCCTGGACAAAAGAGGTGGAGGGGTGACCTGGTAGAGGTGTATGAAATTATGAGAAATATAGATAGCCGTAATCTTTTCCATGGGTGGGGAAGATCTAAAACAAGAGGCCACAGGTTCAGTCATAAGAAGGAGGTTTACAGGGGATTAGAGGGGCAATATTTTCACATCAAGAGTAGTTAATATCTGGAACTTGCTTTCAATGATAGTGGTAAAGTCAGGTACGATTACAACAAGAAGCATCCAGACAGCATTTGAAAGCATATAATGATACATACCTAATGAAGGAAAATGGGATTAGTATATAATGGTACAGTGATCAGCATCAGTGGACCAAAGGGACTGTATGCTCTATGACTGTTCATCATATCTCAGTCTACATATTGATTGTCAATAAGGGATAGAAAAGAAAACTGCAAAATCTGACTGTCATCAAGCTCTGATTTTTAGTGAATAATAAAGAGCACTGGAATTCTAACTAAAGGTGTTCATGAGGAATAATCAACCTCATACTGTGTTGGCATTGTCACGATTCAGATCTGAGGCCAGTGGCATGAACTATTTCTCTCACCACAGAGCAGGCTTGACCTGCTGAGCTCTCCAGCATTTTCTGGGGGGGTTTTTTCAGATAACTTGGCACAGACTAAAAGCCGGCATGATTCAGTTTCACGCATTCGCCCATTGATTTTTTTAATTTTTATTATCAATGCCTTATCTTGAAAACTTGGTTTGTAAATTTTACTGGTACAGCTGCTGCCTCATAGCACCAGGGATTCAGATTCGATCCTGACCTTGGGTGTTGTATGTGCTGAGTCTGCAAGTTATCCCTGTGACTGTGTAGGTTTCCTCTGGGTGTAACAGTTTCCTCCCACATCCCAAAGGCATGTGGCTTTGAGGGCTAACTGGATGGTGTAAATTGCCCCTAGAGTGTAGGCAGTGGATGATTAAGTGGGATAACTGGTGATCGATGGGCAGCATGGACTTGGTGGGCCAATGAGCCTATTTCCATGCTGTATCTCCAACACAAAATAAAATTAAGTTTTCTGTTAATGTTAACTTTTTCCAAATCAGGCGCTCATCTGGATTTCAATGCTCAAAAGGCACCATTTGATACTCGTATCAGACTTCCACTGGTCGTGGAAACTGGTTAAACTGTTGGTTCCAGTCCTGTATCGTATATTTCCTTTGGTTATATAATTAAATGGAAACAGCAGGCTAATTGTATGGCATTTTCATCTCTCATGCATAATTTGTCTCAATCAATTCTGTGTGGTCTTTGGGTTAATACTGTTAGGCACTTCTAAATGATTTATTGATCAAACTTCTTGCAGCCTTGCATCCTGATGAACAACATCCAACAACTGAGGGTCCAGCTGGAGAAAATGTTTGAGTCGATGGGTGGTAAAGAGGTGAGTGTCTGTGAAAACTCGGTCAAGCATGTTAAAATGTGGACAATTGCAGCTGACGACTTTCCAGCGTTTAATGTTGTGCATTCGTTTATTTCCTTATTATAACTATTAATTTTTCTTTACAATTGTGGTATACCCTTTAAGGTCAGCACCTTGCTACATTTGTCCTATGCAGATTATTGTTAAAGCACTACTTATGAATAGCAGAGGTAGCATTTATGTCCTTATGATTAGCTATGTTTGTTATAGTGAAAATAAACTTCTGTAAATGTATTCTGTAAGGTACAGCGAGATAGTTGCATGTTTTGTGCACTCTGTAATTTGTCTTGCCTTTGTCCAATATTTTTATTCTGCATTCAACTGTGCTGCAGGAGGAAAGGGAAAATGCCTTCTGTAAGGTCTGTGTGCACAGGAATTGTCTAATTAATGGATAAAGCAAGACTTACCAAAAGCAAGATTTTTCTTGAACTTATTTAATGAGTCAATGCCAATGTGTTTTAGACAGACATGTTTTGCAATGAGGTTTACTGCCTGCGGAAAGTAGTGATTGACATGTGTTTAAGCTATAATGATACAGTTTAAAGGTATTCATTATAATTATGGCTCCCAATTACATTGACAATTTGCAACCAATACTTGAGATCCAATGGTTAACAAGCCAATGGGACTGAAAATCATCCTATTCTGATGGGCTCCTCATACTGGGGATTATTTGCTTATATTTCACTGTAATAAGAATGCAGCTGCAGAAAAATTGTGTATCTTTCACGAACAAAGGCTATTTTATTATTTATGTTCAATAGGAAAATAGGAATTGCAAATTAGAGGACACCATGTATTCAAATCTATTTTTGAGCTCCTCCACATTTTATCAGTTAAGCTAAACAGTCAAATGCCTATCTTGGTTTGCTTCTATATAATGTGACAAACTATGATTTGATGAGTGTCTTACCAATTTTTTATTTAAAAATGCAAAGAGAAAATATCATGAACCTAATTTTCAGTTTACAGCTTTTAATCAGGTGATATTAGAAACACTGAGTCTAATATCACGGGATATTATTACAGGATAAGCTGACCTCAAATATTGGCCTTTAGGGTGCTACATATCATTTTGTACTTAGAACATGACTATTGTCACCTGTTTCAATAACATGGAGTTTCGATACTTTCAAAATCTCTTCACAACTGGCTTATTAGAGATAATCTATTCATAGTTTAGCGGTGTGGTCATTGTCCATGTTAAACATTTCAATTAATTCAGGGAGTTTGCAAGCACAAATTTTTCAGCCTTGTGAATAGATTGGGGAATAATGCCACAGGATAAATTTTCCATTGATATCATCCGAATAATTCAGTGTTGGCAAAAGGAGCCTGATAGAATAGGAACTTAGTGACATACAAGTGGGGGATTGAGAATGGATGGTTTCTCTGTGGATTTGTCTTGGTGTTGGTATTTTAAAAGTGCAATTTTGCTTAGCTTTTTGAATGTTACATTGAGTTTTCAAGTATATCCTATTTGTGCCATCCCTGCTATCTTAACATTCCTTTTACATATGTAAATCTTATTTTAGTTTAGAAAATGCCTTTGCATATCTGAAGATTCACCCTGGTCTATCTTTCTATAGTTCTGATCTTCTACATATCCCATCCTCTTTGTCAGTGTGTTGCAATCTGGGGTTTTCTAACTTGATCTGCAAAGCCAAGTTTCACTTTCACTCATTGACTCATGTAGACATTAAAGACTACCTAGGTGGTAGGTAATCTTTAACTGAACTGTTCGTTTGGTACAAACAGTATTATTCGCTGTAATAATGTAACAAAGTCTCTTAAACTAGTGCCAACCCACCAATCCTAAGATGAACATCTCTCCACGCTCAGAACCGATACAGTGTTTCAACTCGAAACGTCAATATTTCCTTTCCTCCCCATAGATACTACTCTGCCCCTTGTGTTCCTTTAGTAATTTGTTTGCTCCACCAAACCTACAGTTGTACTTTCCATCACAGCTGTCAGATTTATGCCACTAAAATAGACATCTTATTTTAGAAGAATATAACTTAGCCCATCAAACCTGTGAAATGTGAAAGGTTGAGTTGGTATTCTCTACCCATTTATGGGCCTTTATATGCTCTTTTATGTTCTTTATTCTCAGTACTAGAACATCAAAAAGTTGCTGTTGTATAATTCCTTCAATACAATAAAAGATCCAAAATCTTTCAAGTGGTAGATTGAATCAAAACAAAGGAACCAAGGAGCTACGGTTTGGACAGTAGGACAGACCTACCTTATCGTAGAAAGGTTAGGTTTGAAAAGGATTTTCAAAGCACAGCATGAGAGTGTATGGACATGAATTCTGCAGGGGAAGGTACAGAGACTGAAGGATCTGAAAGAGGGAGCAAAGGGAATAGAAGTGATGCACAAGGTCAGAATCAGATCAGAGCGTGCACCAGGGAATATAATACTGGGGACTACAGCAGAAAATGTAATGAAGGAGTTTGAAGGATGGACCAAGAATTTCAAGCTCACAGCCTGGGTGGGCAGGAGAGTTTGGTAGGCAGGATACTGGAAGATCTGTGGAAATCTGAGTAAAGGAAACAGGTTTAGTGTAACCTGATGTAGAGTGAGAGGAACTGGAGCAGCGGGAGGAATGCCAGCATTGAAAAATCATAGCCCGTGGAAACACTACCTTACCAACAGTGAACAACATTTGAAAGTGGTGATGGGTATTGTAAATACTATGGAAATTATGTAAGCAACTTTAATGAAGAATGGAGTGTGGGATTGCAGCCAGAGATGAGCAGAAGGTAACAGAAATTCAACATCCGTTTCATGATGTGTGAGTGAGTAGGGGGCAAAAATAGTCCTAGTCTCTCCTCATAACTGAACTGTTCCATCTCAAGCAACATCTTGGTGAATCATCTCTGCACCCTCTCTGGTGCTGAAAACACACGTCCTGAAGCATGGAACCAGAACTGTACTACAGCTGAGGTCTGACCAATGTTTTATTATGTTGAAGCACAACCTCCTGCCTTATTTAATGAAGGCCAGTGTGCCGTGTGCCTTTCTAGCCATGATGTCTATGTGTGTTCCCACTTTCATGGGTCTATGGACATGTTACTCCATGATCTCTCGTATTCAATACTCCCTAGGACCATACCATTCATGATGAATGTCTTGGCTTAATCAATGCTGCCAAACTGCACCACCTGGGGCGCCGCTGGCGACCGCGCATTACGGCCTACCACACACCATGCACACGTAGTGCGCATCACGTGCGCGTCACGATGCGTGCGTCGTGCGTCGTGATGTGTAAATGATGTAGCGTAAGTGATGCGCAAGTGGGACACGCCATTTACTATCTTGCCTCCTACATCCCATCTAGATCATTTATGTATATTATAAGCAACTGGTGTCCCAACACTGGTCCTTGTGGGACACCACTAGTCACGGGCATCAATGACAATCCTCTATCATCACCCTGTCCCCCATTGCTCTGCCAATTTTGGATGCAGTTTTTGTACTTCTCCAGGTTCCCATGGGGCCTAACCTTTTGAATCAGTCAAAGGTTTTAGTAAAATCAATGTTCATCAAATCCACTGCCATGTCCTCATCAATACGCTTTGTTACCTGGCTGTTCTTCCTGCATTTATTCTCAGCTTTAGGTTTGGTAAATATATCAACCAATTTATAACATGGTTCAGTATTTTTATCATAAAAGATTCTGCCAATTATTTAATAATGCACCATGCTACACAAAAGTGCTGTTTCAGTCCACCTCAGCAACTGCTTCCAACAAGTAATGTTGTTTAGCTGAATGAGAGAATGGTTAGCTCCAGAGAATTATACTGCAGTTAATTGAAACTGTCTAAGCACGATTTTGCAGCACTGATGGATACCAAGGAGATAGTTGTCAGAAACTGCATTTCTTTTTAATGAAAGCTGATCTCTAATTTTAATTAGCTTCTGCCATGTAATTATTTTCTAATACCCAAAAGGGGATATCAGCTGAGGCTTGTAGAAGTAAAAGAATGGCATGTAGTTACAAGCTGACCAATGCATCATAAGTGTAATTACTGATGGTGAAGTCATCAAAATCAATATTCGTCAGAGTTGCAGTAAACTGATGGGACTTGAGGACTTCAAGCTTCCCTCAAACAATGCCCTCTGTTCAGTCAGAATATCATCCAAGTATTCTTTATTTGAACTCTAGAACTGTTGGTGAATATTGGTGAAACAATTGCTTTTTAGACAACAAGAACATATACATTCAGAATGAACTGGTTGCAAGCTGTAAATTATGTAAAGATATTAAGCGCAATTGGCCATTCTTTGTAGTAATCGATTATTCTTTTTTGTCCCACTTTAATAGTGAGGTTACTATGTTTTATGCAGCATAAATAGCTTGGTCTGGTGCTGTTCTCAAGATTGAATGAACCAACCGGTTAGCAAAAATGAAAACAGTAAATGTTGGAAACACTTAGCAGCCAGACAGCATCTTGGAAAGAAACCAGTCAGCATTCCCAGTACGAGACCCTATATCGGATCTGGGAAAAAGGGAAAGCAAGTTTATTTTTAATAGCAGAAAAGATGTGGAGGGATGGGTAGAACAAAATACCTTCTGTAGGATGAGATCAAATTGGGTTAGTGTGGCACTTAGAGACATTGTGCTTCTCTGTCTATCATCTGATGCTAACAGCAGGATTTACAACACCTGTCCTTTCACTTGTTCAGTTCCCACTGTGTAGGAACCAAATAGTCTTTCCAGGTGAAGTTTATTTCCAGTTTATTTTTATTTCCAGTTTATTTTTATTTCCAGTTATTCCAATCTCGTGTCTATATTCAGTGTTAACGATGGAGAAAGCAAATGTGGACTGGATGGTTGCTTTGTGGAGCATCTGCATTCCAAAAATCCTCTGTCTTCAGCTTCCATTTACGTACTGTTTTAGTACTCTATCCTACTCCACCTCTAACGTTTCTGTCTATAGCCTCCTGCACTGTAACCACAGGGTTCCACACAAGTTCAAGGCACAACAACCCATCCCCCATCTGGGCTGTCACAGTCTCCTGGAATATATATCAAATTCTAAAAACGTTGGATAACTCACTCTTTCTTTCTGTCTGTATCAGAATTGGCTGTTTCTGCTAGTCATCCATACGTGATTTTGGCTCAGTTGTTTTCTCTCCATCAGTGCAGTTTGGCCGGCTGGGCATGTCCCACAGCCCTGCTGTCACCAAAACATTGCACAGACACATATGTAGAATGTGTTTCAAAGGTTGATTATCTTGAGTATATCCTAAGATGCATGGAAAGCAAGCAAGGAGACTGCTGGGGAATTAGCAGAGTTTATTGATTTTCCTTCGCTACAGGAAGACTGGAGTGCCTAATGTTATAACTTTATTGAAGAAGGGCAACAAGAGCAAGGCAGAGAACTTAAGGCCTCAATCAGCCTAAATCAGTGGTGGAAAGGTTACTGGAGGGGATTCTGAGAAACAGGATCTGTCATCATTTGGAAAGACAAGGACCGATGATGTATAATCAGCATGGCTTTGTGCATGGGAAATTGTGTCATGTTAATGTGATTGAGTTTTTTGAAGAGGTGATCAAGAGGATTGATAAGGGAAGGGTGGTGGATGATGTTGCATGGACTCTAACAAGTCCTTTGACATGGTCCCGCATGGTGACTGGGCCAGAGGTTTGATCACATAATACCCAGGTTGAGATAGCCAATTGGAAACTCTGTTCGCTTGGGAGAGGGGGTTTCCTGAGTGTTTCCAGCAATTTCTGATTTTTTTTTCAGATTTCCAGCACCAGCACTTTATTTCTATTTCCACTATTTAGTTGGTTTCTATTCAGATGGAAACTCTGTCAGAATGAGAAATCCCAATGCAGTTGGTTGATTTTTGAAATTTAACACCAAATGCATCTAACACTGCAATTCCATCCTCTGTGTTCATCTGATGATGTCAGTGGGTGTGGTTGGTCTTTGCTGGTGACATGCTGTCTGGTATTCTGACTTTTTTACCTGTCGGCACAATTTGCCACAACTCTGTCTGTTTGACATTGTCCCTTCAAGATTCTCCTGCCCTCTCTGTTATTGGCCTTATCTCTTGCGCTGAAGGCACATGAGTTGATCATTTGATAGTTGTATTCAGTTTCTCGATGTTTGGACCTGCTGAAGTCAATGTAATTAGATAGTTGGGGATGAGTAGAATCTGTGAGCATCACTTTTGCACATGTTAAGCACTAATGACCAAAGTCAAATTATTGCCACTTGCATTATATCCTGAAAATCACTTGGTTTCTGCATTCTAACACCACGAAGCATTTTGGAATTCATTAGTTCTTTAGACAATGGATGTCTCTGGCTTTCAGCATGTTACATTATACAATCGTGAAATCCCAACCCTCCTCCTCCCTGCATCAAATTGTTCTTCCTTCAGAGGAATGCATTTAATAATCCTATGTTTTATCTATAATTTATGATGTACCATGATGCATAGTGCACAAATTAATTTAAGAAAGGTCCTGTAGAAGACTGATGGCAAACAATAGATGGAATGAGAATATAATATCTATTTTTGAAATTGAATAATTTATTGAATCTTCTATACTGTGCACAAAGACACTTTTAATACCTCAGCCAAAGTGCTGGAATATTTACTCAGATACACGGTTGAATTTTGAGAACAACAACTGCGTGGATTTTAGCAAAGTTTAAGGGTCGACACCATACTTGGAATGTTGGATTATTTAATAATTTACTGAAAGCAGTCGCAGATGTTATAACTTGTTCTGTAAGATATTTGTTATTTATTCCTAAATCTCCATACATTGACTGTTCAAGAACAAATGTTGTACTTTGATTTTTTTTGAAAAGAAAAGTAATTCATGCAACACCCAGGAAGAAAACCTAAGTCAACAAACTCTTCATTAATTTTTTTTTTGTAATGTTATCCTCACTAAATAAAACAAATGCAAATAAATGTACAGCATAATTTGGCCAGAAAATCACAATTTTCTCTTAACTACATTTAGTAAATTAATATCTGCTCCACATTCACATTATGATCTCAGCCCTTAACCTCCCAAAAATCATATTATCATGGATACACTAAAGGCTATGGGACTAGATGCAAACAAGCTTCAGTATTGAAAGCCGCACTAACTGAATCTATAGCCAAGTTGAGAACAAAGCTATCTACACAAAAATGTAATAGAAAGCAGGACCTGCCCAAACAATGTGATTGCAGTCATTGGCAAAGTGATGGAATGTGATCTTGATAGTGCTATCAGTCCTTTGTCACAAATGTCCAGTTTGAATTTTACCGATTCAGCTCCAGACCTCATCATTGTCTTGGTCCAAACATGGACTAAAGAATTGAATTCCAGGGATGAGGTGCAAGTGGCTGTGCCTGAGTGTGATACCATGGAGCTCTGGTAAAACTGAAAACAATAGGGAATAAGGGGGCAAACACTGGACTTCCCGGATGTGACTGCAGGAGTTTCTCAGTTCAGTGTCCCAGGTCAAACTGTTCGCACCTATTTCATAAATTAGTTCCCTCTAAAATAAGTTTGGATGTGGGAGGTTGTACAATTTTCAGTTCCATTTGCAACTTCTCAGCAAATCGAACAGTTCATGTCTGCATGTTAAAGACCTGGACAACAATCCCGGGCTGATAAATGGCAAGTAATATTCATGCTACATACTAACCGTCTCCAGCAAGAGACGGTGAATGGTATTACTGACATTGAATACTCCATCATAAGGTGGTTACTGTTGGACAGAAGCTACATAATACTGTATCTACCAAACAAGTCAAACATTGGATATCCCATGCACACTCATCTTAAATTACCCATATCCTTTATACCACAAGTCATGAGTGTGCAATGACTACATCCTAAAATATATATATTTGAAATAAAATAGTAAAATAGCTTCCAAATGTACCACTAAACAATTATATTCCATAACTGATGCTTGGATACTAGTTTCAAAAAAGAATTTAGTGTGTGCAATTTCTCCATATATTTCAATAAAATGCATAATTCATAGACACATAGAAAATAGGTGCAGGAGTAGGCCGTTCGGCCCTTCGAGCCTGCACCGCCATTCAATATGATCATGGCTGATCATATGGCTCATGTTTTATGTATCTGAGTCAATGTGCCTGTGATGCTACTTCAAGCAAATTTTTCATTGCACCTGTACCTCTCCGTCCTTGTGTACATAATAAACTCGACTTGACTTGAAATGACAGGAAATGTCATTTTTCTTTAGCTAACATGAATGACCCACCCTTCATATATTAGATCTCAGCCATTCTTTATTACCCCATGGGAAGACCTGCCTCTCTGAATTTCTATATGGGACCACAGTTTCCGATCATTTGTTGATTTGATGTCTTCTCCGTTTGTTCAGTGCTGTTCATCAACCTTTTATTATTTAATGAGGAATACCAAAGTATTGTGTATGATAAGCTTTCAAAGTAATAATTCTCGAGGTCACAATCTCTTGTTATGCATTTTGGTATTTAAAGATTAACCAGTCTATTGCTGTACATTTACAAAGCATCTCTTGCAAAGATGGAGTTGTTTCCCTCTAGGGATGTGACCTGCTTTTCAAAGCTCAGATACAGGGTTCCTTTGTTTTATTGCATCCAAATGACATTTTTTTTTGTTTTCACTCTCTCTCTCTCTCTCTCTCTCTCTCTCTCTCTCTCTCTCTCTCTCTCTCTCTCTCTCTCTGTCTCTCTTTTTTTTCTTTTATATATATATATATATATATATATATATATATATCAATCTGTGAAGAACCCAAATATGCATGTATAGTAAGAAGTCCATCGAGGATCAAGAGGAATTGTTCTTGGATCAGACCTGATTTGGAGGGCAAGGATAATGTGGTTTGGGGTTGTCATGAGGTTTGGAGGCCGGGGGATGATGGGGGAGGTTTCTACCTCAGTGGAACAGTCAGGAAATGGTTAGCTGTGGGGAAAGTGTCAGAAGGGGCAGGGATTAATGTTGGAATGTGTTGTGGGTCATTAATCCCGTTCCACCTCACTCTAACAAGCACATTCATGCCTTGAACGCCCACTGTGACACTTTCAAAAGCATCCCATCTTCTGGACATCCTTTTGCCCGTGAACTTCCCTTTGCTCAAGGAAACTGTGTAGTGAATGAAGGGAATGCCTGTAATTAGAGAACAAGGCTGTCCAGATGACACTATTCCTTTAGTTTAGAGATACAGTGCGGAAACAGGCCCTTTGGCCCACCGAGTCTGCACAGACCAAAGATCAATGCGTATTAACACTATCCTACACACACGAGGGACAATTTACACTTATACAATTGACCTACATACCTGTATGTCTTTGGAGTGTGGGAGAAAACCAAAGATCTCAGTGAAAACCCACACAGTCATGGGGAGAATGTAAACACTGGATTGAACCCGGGTCTCTGGTGCTGCAAGCGCTGTAAAGCCCGAACTCTACCGCTACGCCACCGTGTCGCCCTACATTCCTACAGACAGATCAATAATAATTGACAAACATTTATTTCCCTCTGCTAGTTACAATTCTGTCACTGCAGATGCAAAGATAATTTTAAAAAGGGAACTGGGAATACGTTTGTAAAGGAAAAATTGATGGAACTGAGAATTAAAGACAGGAGTGGAGCTAAAATTAAGCTTCTTTCAAAAGCAACTGGGAAGGTGAGACCACAAGTTCCCCTGTTTTTATGGTTATTTCAAAGTTAATATGGGAAATTGAATTCAGCAAGTCTTATCTAGAGTAGCCAATGGGCAGTTTCATAACTGGGTTCTATAATTCAAATGAAAAATTATAAAATGCAATTCTTGGATTATTGTAGATAATTGATATTAAATCATTATTAATCAACAATGGATCCAAAAATGGTAATGATACAAATGGATTTTTAAAAATTATTCAAAAGGCCTGATTCAAAGGACTTTTAAATAGGGCCTGATTTGAAAAGAGTTGTCTTTACAGTTTCCTTCATCATCATAACCAAAAACAGTCTGTTTCTGTTATCTTCTTGCAATTCTGTACAGAAGACAAAGAAATCGAACCTTAGGAGTGATTCTGACATGCAAATAAAATATCCTTTTTATTGGAGCTCAAGGATTGGATTTCACATTAAGCTTGTGGGACTATGAGAGCCACAACACATAATTTACAGCAATTTAGCACTGATGTTCACGTTTTGTTTTACAAATTTTGGCATCAGCATTGGAAGTTTAAAACCTGGTGGTGTTAAGGCAGAAGACACTAAGTTTAGTCATTTGTATCTGCTATCCTTCCTCGGGGTCCCCTGCCCCAGCATCAATTGATGAGCATTATGAACATGCAAAAGTCAATTTTTGACTAGAGAGTAAGATAGAGAATTTCCATTTTGATATTACCTTATCTGGTGCCTGAGAAATATCACAAAGTGCCGCTCATGCAATTAATTATTCTGTTGAGCTGCTGTCACAGTTACATTGTTATTAATGTAGGTTATTAATTGGGAGTTCAGATACACAGTCAACTTGAAAAATTATTCTTGGTCATATCTGGTATTAAACGATTTTGCATGCTACAAAATTTCCAGATATTGCTACAGTGATTGAAACACTGAAAAGCCAAAGGAGTTATGTGTCATAGAGCTCTGCTGCAAAGGTGGTCCCGTCATATTGGAGTAGGAGAGAGCCTGGGATGAGAGAGGATTAGTCATCTCAGAATGGCTGGGAAGTGGTACGTGGGAGGAATAAAGAGAGAGAGGTGGAGTGAGTTACGATTCAATGGAGAGAGACCGTAACGAGCATGGCATGTGGACCATGAGTAATTTTTGCCAAAGATAAACACAAAATGCTGGGGTACCTCAG
Organism: Okamejei kenojei; assembly: GCA_035221665.1. Classification (NCBI taxonomy): domain Eukaryota; kingdom Metazoa; phylum Chordata; class Chondrichthyes; order Rajiformes; family Rajidae; genus Okamejei; species Okamejei kenojei. The sequence goes on from CM069164.1 coordinate 17,843,795, forward strand.
TGGGTCAGGCAGCCTCTCTGGAGAAAAGGAATAGGTGGTGTTTCAGGTCAGAACCCTTCTTCAGACTCGAAATATCACCTATTCCTTTTCTCCAGTCACGTTGCCTGACCCGCTGAGTTACTTCAACATTTTGTGTCTATTTTTGGTATAAACCAACATCTGTAGTTTCCTCCTACATGTTAGAATTTGTTGCTAGTTGTCTATGGTGCCGAAGAGGCAGGTCATTGACTCGTTGGCCCTCATCCAGTGTTTGGCACTTTGTTTGCCATTTGTTAAAAAGATACTGGTCTAGATATTCTTTCTCACCTCAGCAGACACATCAAAGCAGTACTGAGACACCTTCTCCTTGCATCCCAGATTGTCAAACTCTGACATACACAACAGGCATGCAGATCTTTGCCCCCATGCATTCCCTCTCAGTAGCTCCAGTTTCCACCCACGCTGGATGGAAAGACATACAGGTTTGTAGGTTAAGTGGCTTCGATACGTGTGTAGGATAGTGCTAGTGCACAGGGATTGCTGGTTGGTACGGACTAGGTGGGCTGAAGGGCCTGTTTCCGCACTGTATCTCTATACTAAACTAAACTAAAGGAGTGTGTTTTCCACCCCAACTTGGGGTACACTGCATCTTTCGTGCCCAGATATAAAAGCAGATAGTATTATGAGTAAAAGTACATATTCTAATAGAAATTGTAATCACATTTTCTATTTTGCTTAGCCAACATAAAAGGGATAGTTGTAGACAAATTAATTTCTAGCAATTGCACTTTGAAAGTTCCAAATGGTCGCTGTTTCCATTACAAGACAGGCAATGAGTTCCAGATCACAACAACTTTCCTGTGTACATTATGTTACTTCCTACCAGAGTTCAACCAGAATTCCAAGTCCTAATGAGTAGAAAGTTACTTCAGTCTGCGATTTTGAATCACTTGCTATTATTATCGCCTCCCGATTACGGGTGCTGTCTGTTTCCATGCTGTATCTCTAAACTCTAAACTAAACTAAATTATTGCACTAGAGTTGCAGACATTATGACAATTCATTAATAAGTGCTTTACAAAAAATGATTGCAGGTGCAACCGGATTGCTATTTTCTTCAGCAAGATCATATAGTTTTTTGATATATTTACAATGTCAACAAATTAGTCTACTAAACGTTGATTGAATAAGTTAAAAATAGCTATGAAAGTACAAAGCCTTTAATGCACTTGACACTTTCACTGAAAACCCCAAAATGATGAACTCAGCATCAGCAAGGCAGTGGTTCCTACCAACATGCCCCCACAACACCACACCGCTGTCCAACAGGAAATGTTCACAGTGAGAACCTGCACAGCCATGGATTGAATGAGGAACAGAGTATTTGAATATCAGGATCTCAGACCTGGTCTAAGCATGCAGGTACAGCAGGCAGTGAAGAAAGCAAATGGCATGTTGGCCTTCATTACAAGAGAAGTTGAGTATAGGTGCAAAGAGGTCCTTCTGCAGTTGTACAGGGCCCTAGTGAGACCATACCTGGAGTATCGTGTGCAGTTCTGGTCCCCTAATTTGAGGAAGGACATTCTTGCTATTGAGGGAGTGCAGCGTAAATTCACATGGTTAATTCCCGGGATGGTGGGACTGTCATATGCTGAGAGAATGGAGCAGCTGGGCTTGTATACTCTGGAATTTAGTTGGATGAGAGGGGATCTTATTGAAACATATAAGATTATTAAGGGTTTGGACACGCTAAAGGCAGGAAACATGTTCGCGATGTTGGGGGAGTCCAGAACCAGGGACAACAGTTTAAGAATAAGGGGTAAGGCATTTTTGAACGGAGATGAGGAAACACTTTTTCACACAGAGAGTTGTGAGTGTGAAATTCTCTCTCAGAGGGTGGTGGAGGCCGGTTCTCTGGATACTTTCAAGAGAGAGCTTGATAGGGCTCTTATAGCGGAGTCAAGGGATATGGGGAGAAGGCAGGAACGGGGTACTGATTGTGGATGATCAGCCATGATCACATTGAATGGCGGTGCTGGCTCGAAAGGCCAAATGGCCTACTCCTGCACCTATTGTCTATTGCTGGGCAGCAGTGATTTCAGCCCATCCACCTGTTGCTGTGAGCTGGACCATCCCCACTGACTCCTGGAGATTATTGATCCACAACTGCTCACAGGAGATGGCATTTAGAATCTCAGCTTCATGCACTGGGAGCGCTGGTGGTGGGGAGTGATACTCGCTACTACCTGCTCCATCAGATATCTCATACCCTGTGTGTGGAACAGCCTGCAGTTCCCACACTGACCTAACAGCAATATCAGAACCATCTATACTGGAGTGGAAACAACTTACCCTCGATATGAAAGAACTTTCTGAAGGATAAGCTCCAACAGTAATAAAATGAAATTCATAATATTGCCTACTATTTTATGTTGAATACATACTTTTGTATCAGATTTATTTTTGCTGTTAATTAGTTTGAAATCAATAGTAATAATGTTACCTTGCTTTTACATTCCATCTTTCAGTGAGAAAAATATTTTAAGTCACAACATGGAAGTCAACTAAAAAATTGGAGTAAAAAAAAACTTGTGGGGGCGGTGGCAAATGGTTTCATCTAAAGATAATCTTTTTTAAAAATCACAAAGGAGGAAAAGAAGAGGCAGAGATTCAAGGATCAGAATGGTTGATGAATGTGGGTAGATGGTGAAGGAAGGCATTCTCAAAATTGAATTCCCAGGTACTACGTTGCTATGCAATAAGAAATGTATCAAAAGTATCAAAATCGGAGCAATTAGAAGATTCATATATGCATGTAAAATCCATGGTCAAATATCTGCAAATTCATTTTTTCAAGGATATGTTACTAAATTTGTGTTTTTATAATATCTGTTTCAGGTTTATGAAAATCATTCATTGACATAGTTTATGCCTTCCTGGCACACATGCAGTTTAGCCACAGTCATTTTGCAAAAGTGAAATTTACCTCCTAGTTCTTCTGTTTAAAGTATCAGATAGTTAGTGTAGGTTCAACTGGCATTTAACATATACCAACCAGCAGGCAAATCCCAGAAGTGAAGCTTGATTAAATAAATATAATTATTATGATGGAATAAGGTTATGAAAAGGTTAGCGAGCGGATTACATGAAAGGGACTTCCATTGTAAAGCACCTTAATCTTTCACATGAAAGAAAGGTGTCTGAGCAAGTAAAGATACACGATTTATTTTGAGATTATTTTACAGGGATGTACTACATATCAAAAATAAAATGAATTGGAGATCTTTTTTGCTCTTTGTGGTTGGGTAAGCCATTATATAAGATTAAATCCAGGATAGAATGGATTTAAATCTGAGTGGTCTGTTGCACTGCCGACATTCATCTAAAAGCTTCCTGATTGATAATGCATTGAGTAATCGGCTTTGAAAGTGCATGCTGCTTTTGCTTGGCAGGTAAATGAGATCAGTTTTCAAATAACAAAATCCCTTAAGATTTTGCACATCTGTATGTAAGTCTAAACAGGAGAATTGAACCATTTGATTTATAATGGTGACCCTGTGTGCATTTCATTGCTTACCCGAGCATTCTCAAACTCAGTAAATGCAAACAAAGTTATACTGAGCTGATGATTAAAGCCATCCATATTTATTGCTTGCACAAATTACAGCATGTATTATAATTGACACAGGTCTGCTCTCTTTGAAGAGTTGGTTCACTCAGATTTGAATTGACCAAGTTTCCATTGACAATCGTTATCAGTGTCACTTTCTTTATATTTGTTCAGTTTGGAAAATTCTCCGAAAAGTAATGAAATGTGCACAGAGGCACATAGCGGACCATAAGCTAAATGGTTCAATTCACTCGTTTGGACTTACACAGAGAATGCCAGTAAAACATTGAATTATTTTGAAAGCCGACATTATTCCAAGAATGGCAATTAAGATTGGTTCTCATCCTTCTCATACTCTTCATATTAAAACACTTTCAAAGACTGAATGTAAAGCTTTAGTCATTTTGAAATCATCATAATAGCTCATAATAGGATTGATGATTTACAAATAATTATTTTATTTATTTCTAGCTTGATGATGAGGCTAGCAATCTCCTGAAGGAACTGCAGGCCAATCTCAATGGTGTCTTGGATGAACTGAGCTATACCTTTGCCACCAGGTAATGCATTGTTATAAAAATTATTAATGCAGCTGAACAATTAATGTGTTATGTAAGTATGTGGCAGATTCTTCTTCAATGCAGTATGGGTGTAGATTTGTATTTTGGGGAATTTTACATTAAATATGGGTCTCTCAGGATTCTACTTTGAGGCTGTGTCCATAATGCCAGACATTTAAATGAATATCATAAAAGTGGAGCCTAATTGGCCAGTCCCACTTACGCGATTTTTCAGGCATTTTATTACGTGCAGGTGCAGGAGGTTCACCTGCACCTCCCCCAACCTCATCTATTGCATCCGCAGCTTAGGTGTCAGCTGCTCTACATCTGTGAGACCAAGCGTAGGCTTGGCGGTCGCTTCGCCCAACACCTCTGCTCAGTTCGCAATAACCAACCTGATCTCCCGGTGTTAGACAAAAGTGCTGGAGAAACTCAGCGGGTGCAGCAGCATCTATGGAGCGAAGGAAAAGGCAACGGTTCGGGCCGAAACCCTTCTTCAGCTTTGGAGGGAGGAGGAGAAATTCTTCAAAGTAGGCATACCATGAGGAGATTTCCGAAGGAAATAGGCAATGTTTCTGGCTGAAACCCTTCATCAGCTTCGGAGGTCTCCAGGTGGCTCAGCACTTCAACTCCTCCTCCCATTCCGAATCTGACCTTTCTGTCCTGGGTCTCCCCCATGGTCAGAGTGAGGCCCACCATAAATTGGAGGAGCAGCACATCATATTTCGCTTTGGGCAGTTTACACCCCAGCGGTATGAACATTGACTTCTCCAATTTTAGGTAGTCCCTGCTTTCTCCTCCCCTTCCCAGCACTCCCTCAGCCCACTGTCTTCACCTCTTCCTTTCTTCCTTCCACGCCCCCCACCCACACATCAGTCTGAAGAAGGGTCTTGACCCGAAACGTTGCCTATTTCCTTCGCTCCATAGATGCTACCTCACCCGCTGAGTTTCTTCAGCATTTTTGTCTATCTTTGATTTTCCAGCATCTGCAGTTCCTTCTTAAACTTTAAAAGGAGATGTGTGGAGTGAGTTTCATTTTCATAGCAATGGTGGGTGTCTGGAAAACGCTGTTAGTGGTGATGGTAGAAGTGGATCCAATAGTAGCATTTAAGAGCTGATTAGCAGGCACATGGATATTCAGGCTATGGAGGGATATGGATCACAAGCATGCAGAATAGATTAGTTTAACTTGGCATCTATTGAGCAAAGATAACATGGGCTGAAGGGCCTGTTCCAAAGCTGCACTGTCACAGGTGAGATATAATGGGGCCATTATGTGATTTAATCCATAGGATTAAATCACATAATGGTGAACTGTTAATACAACCTAAAGATATTAATGAGAGATTTATGCAATACTATAAAAACGTATACACTGTTAAAACAACAAAAAATAAGATAGGAATAGAAGCATTTAAAATAAAATGTAGTCTGAAGGGGTTGGACTCACAAAATAGAGAATTATTAAACGCTGAAATTTCAGTAAAATAAATCCAAGAATCTATTAGATCATTAAAAAATGGTAAAACACCGGGACCAGATGGTATTGGCTCGGAATTCTATAAAACATTTTATGATCAGATTGTACCACGTCTGAAATCATTATATGAATATATATATATATATATATATATATATATATATATATATATATATATACACACACACAGCAGAAATTACCAGAAACGTTAAATTAATCTATTATAACACTTATACCTAAAATAAACAAAGATCTGGATGAACCAGGATCATTTAGAGCTATAGCTCTTTTAAATACTGATCAAAAGATATTAACCAAAATATTAGCACAAAGGCTAAGCACAGTTATTAATGAATTAATTCACCCCGATCAAACAGGATTTATACCAAAACGATATTCCTCATATAACTTGAGACGGTTATTCAATATTATATATTCGAAAAGAGGTATTAAAAAAGATCTAGTAGTTATCTCGTTAGATGCAGAGAAAGCCTTCGATCAGGTGGAATGGTCCTATTTGTTTTCGGTTATGGAAACTTTTAAATTGGGAGAGAAGTTCATTACTTGGATCAAATTATTATATACAAACCCAACAGCTTGAATAATAACAAATCAAATGTTATCAACTAAATTCAATTTATCTCGAGGCTGTAGACAAGGTTGCCCTTTATCCCCCCTACTGTTTGCACTTGCAATAGAACCGTTAGCTCAGAGGGTGAGATCACATCCTGAAATATATGGGTATGATACTAGAGATACTAAAAATAAAATCTCCTTATACGCGGATGATGTATTACTTTACATCACAAAACCACAAATTAGTATCCAAAATTTGTTAAAATTAATAACTGAATTCGGATCTTTTTCAGGATATAGTATCAATTGGAATAAAAGTGAACTTATGCCAATAACGGTAAATAACTTACACATATTACAACAATTTCCTTTTAAGATAACAAATGAAAAAATTAAATATCTTGGAATTTATGTAACAAAAAGATTTGATTCTTTATTTAAATCTAACTTCCCACTACTATTGAATAAATTAAATAAGAATATTTTATATTGGAAAACTCTACCTATTTCAATGTTAGGTAAAATTAATATAATAAAAATGATTTTTCTCCCACAATTATTATATCTTTTCCAATTAATTCCGATATATCTTCCTAAACATTTCTTTAAGAAGGTGGACTCCCTAGTTACTAACTTTATTTGGGATTATAAGAGCCATAGAATAAATAAAAAACATTTATATAAATTAAAAATAAATGGAGGTTTAGCACTACCAAATTTTATGTTTTATTACTGGGCAGTTAATATTAAAAATATGAATTTTTGGTTAGAAGAGACAGATAACCAACCAATTTGGTTAAATATGGAAAAAGAAGATTGTTCTCCTTTTGAAATTAGTTCAATAATATTCGCTAATATTAATTTAGCTAAGAAAATCTATAGTGAAAACCCGATAATAGAAAGTGGAATACGTATTTGGAAACAAATAAAGAAAACATTAAAACTGAAATCTATACCACTAGCCCTTACCATTGTAAATAACGTTACATTTAAACCTTCAATGATGGATAAAGGCTTTTTACAATGGAAAAACAAGGGGATTATTAAGATGGGTGATCTCTATAAGGAAAACTCTTTCCTTTCATTTCAAGAATTACAACAAATTTATGGACTACATTCTAAAGATTATTTTAGATATTTACAAATCAGAGACTATGTAAAAGCAAACACACAGGAACTTAGAAATAGAAAGACAGAATTTTTAGATGAATGTCTAAATAAACATCCGAACACAGAAAAAATGATTTCATATATATATAACACCCTATTGGAAAATGATGTCCCATCAACAGAAATATATAGACAATGGTTTTATGAAGAACAGGTCCTTAATTGTTATATTAAAAGAGGAAAATGTTTGAAATACCGAGCAGGTCAGGCAATATCTGCACAAACGGAGATAATTTCCAGTTGAATAGTTATTTTTAAAAATGGCTGGTGAACCTTCAATCTGACAGTCCACGATTCCATTACCTGAAATTAGGTACATAATTATTGAGAATTATTGCCACTTTCATTATTGACTTTGGCTTGGTAGATTGTGCATTGTGGATTTAAGGAGGTGCATCTGTGGCAAGAGAAACCAATTAATGTTCCAGGTCAAGGCCCTTTCGCAGAACTGAGGGGAGAGTGGAGGGGTAAAAAGCAGAGTGGAGTGGGTGGTGGGGGGGGGGGGGGGGGGGGGGGGAGTGAGGTATAGGCACAAGAATGGATGGAAATCGGTTAAGGTAGAGCTACTGATAAGGGGCATGAGGACTGCCAATTAGGGAGCAATTTTTTAGAACAAAAAACAAACTGCTGGAGCTCAGCAGGCCATGCAGCATCTACAAAGGGAAATGGACAGGAGGGTTTTCAGGTCGAGACTCTTTTTCAGGTCCAGTTTGCTTTTTGCTCACAATTCCAGTGCATACAAACAAGGTGATAAAGGGACATCAACTTGATATTGGGAAACGATAAAAGGTTGGAAAATTAATTGTTTATTTCCAGGTGATTGTAAAGCGCCCAAACAAAAGATAAGATGTTGTTCTTCAAGTTTACATTGGGGCCCGCTATGGCAGCGCAGGAGGTAGCAGACACAATGGGAGTGGGACTGAGAAATAAAGTGACATACGACATAATCTTAGACAAAGTTTCATTATTTGAGCAATGTAATTGCCTCCTTCTCTGTGCTATTGTGTTTTTTTTATGCCGTTAAGCATTTTATCACAAGAATCCAATATAGTGTATGTTTTGTTGTTTCATTAAGCCATACTTGTGCACCACATAGCTCTGTCGAAAACATTAGGGAGATTTATATCGATTTGGCATTTCATCTTCAGCAAGAGAAATGTTGAAGGATTATTTTTGCAAACTGTCACCAAGGAAACTGCTTTTGCATAAGTTGTGGATTTCCCAAATTCTCATTAGCAAATTCTCAATTGACAATCATGCTGGCTGATTTGAGGAGCTTCTGTGGTAATAAGTGACGTACATGAGAGAAAAATTATGGAAAAGCTAAAAAATATTGTGAGATGCGACAGCAATACTCATGTGAAATCTTATTTTCTCTGAGGAGGCAGACAAGTGGGTCACGGTTAGGAAGGGCAAGAGGCAGGGGCTAGAGAGTACCCCTGTGACTGTACAACTGGAAAATCGGTACTCGGTTTTGAGTACAATTGGAGGGGACAGTCTACCTGGGGGAAGCAACACCGGCCGGGTCTCCAGCACAGAGACCGGCCCTGATGCTCAAAAGGGTAGCAAAAAGAGGGGGGCAATTGTAATAGGGAACTCTATAGTTAGGGGGTCGGATGGGCGATTCTGTGGATGCAGTCGGGAAACCCGGATGGTAGTTTGCCTCCCTGGTGCCAGGGTCTTGCACGTGTCGGAACGTGTCCAAATGATTCTGAAAAGGGAGGGAGAGGAGCCTGATGTTGTGGTACACATAGGTACCAATGACATAGGCAGAAAAAGAGATGAGGTCCTGAAGGGAGAATTTAGGGAGTTGGGGGGAAAGTTAAGGAGAAGGACCAAAAGGGTAACGATTTCAGGATTACTGCCTGTGCCGCGTGACAGTGAGAGTAGGAATGGAATGAGGTGGAGGATAAATGCATGGCTGAGGGACTGGTGCAGTGGGCAGGGATCCAAGTTTCTTGATCACTGGGACCTCTTTTGGGGAAGGCATGATCTGTACAAAAAGGACGGGTTGCACTTGAACCCGAAGGGGACCAATATCCTGGCAGGGAGATTTGCAAAGGCTACTGGGGAGACTTTAAACTAGAAAGGCTGGGGGGAGGGACTCAGGTAGAGGGGGCTAGGGGACAGGGTGTGGGGCAAGAGGCAGAGAAGGGAAGCACTCGGACCCAAAATGTAGGCGAGAAAGAGGAAAAAGATAATAGACAGAGAATAAGGGATGGTGGGTTTCTAAAATGTGTATATTTTAATGCTAGGAGCATTGTAAGAAAGGTGGATGAACTTAGAGCCTGGATTGACACCTGGAAATATGATGTTGTGGCAATCAGTGAAACATGGTTGCAGGACGGCTGTGATTGGGAACTAAATATTCCATGATTTCGTTGCTTCAGGTGTGATAGAATTGGACGGACCAGAGGTGGAGGTGTTGCATTGCTTGTCAGAGAGGATATTACAGAAGTGCTTTGGCAGGATAGATTAGAGGGCTCGTCTAGGGAGGCTATTTGGGTGGAACTGAGAAGTGGGAACGGTGTAGCAACACTTTTAGGGGTGCATTATAGACCGCCAAATGGGGAGCGAGAATTGGAAGAGCAAATATGTAAGCAGATAGCAGATATTAGTAGTAAGCACAAGGTAGTGATTGTGGGAGATTTCAATTTTCCAAAAATAGACTGGGAAACACATTCTGTAAATGGGCTGGATGGTTTGGAGTTTGTAAAATGTGTGCAGGATAGTTTTTTGCAGCAGTACATAGAGGTATCAACCATAGAAGGGGCAGTGCTGGACCTCCTGTTAGGAAATGAGGCAGGTCAGGTGACGGAGGTATGCGTTGGTGAGCACTTCGGGACCAGTGATCACAATACCATTAGTTTCAATATAATTATGGAGAGAGTCAGAACTGGACCTAGGGTGGAAATTTTTGATTGGAGAAAGGCTAACTTTGAGGGAATGCGTAAGGATTTAAAAGGAGTTAATTGGGACACTCTGTTTTATGGGAAGGATGTAGAAGAGAAATGGAGGACATTTAAAGGGGAAATTGTAAGAGTACAGAATCTTTATGTCCCTGTTAGGGTGAAAGGAAATAGTAAAAATTGGAAAGAGCCATGTTTTTCAAGGGACATTGGACACTTATTTCGAAAAAAGAGAGATATCTACAATAATTATAGGAGGTATGGAGTAAATGAGGTGCTAGAGGAGTATAAAGAATGTAAAAAGAATCTTAAGAAAGAAATTAGGAAGGCTAAAAGAAGATATGAGGTTGCTTTGGCAAGAAAGGTAAAAGTAAATCCAAAGGGTTTCTACAGCTATATTAATAGCAAAAGGATAACGAGGGATAAAATCGGACCATTAGAGAACCAGAATGGACAGCTATCTGCAGAGCCAAAAGAGATGGGGGAGATATTGAACAATTTATTTTCTTCGGAATTCACCCAGGAGAATGGATATTGAACTATGTGAAGTAAGGAAAAAAAGTTGAGTAGCTATGGAAACTATGAGATTCAAAGAGGAGGAAGTACTGACACTTTTGAAAAATATAAAAGTGGATAAATCTCCAGGTCCTGATAGGATATTCCCTAGGACATTGAGGGAAGTTAGTGTAGAAATAGCAGGAGCTATGACAGAAATATTTCAAATGTCATTAGAAACGGGAATAGTGCCGGAGGATTGGCGTACTGCGCATGTTGTTCCATTGTTTAAAAAGGGTTCAAAGAATAAACCTAGCAATTATAGACCTGTTAGTTTGACGTCAGTGGTGGGCAAATTAATGGAAAGGATACTTAGAGATAATATATATAAGCATCTGGATAAACAGGGTCTGATCAGGAACAGCCAACATGGATTTGTGCCTGGAAGGTCATGTTTGACAAACCTTCTTGAATGTTTTGAAGCGGTTACTAGGGAAATTGATGAGGGCAAAGCAGTGGATGTTGTCTATATGGATTTCAGTAAGGCCTTTGACAAGGTTCCCCATGGAAGGTTGGTTAAGAAGGTTCAATCTTTGGGTGTTAATGGTGGAGTAGCAAGATGGATTCAACAGTGGCTGAAAGGGAGATGTCAGAGAGTAATGGTGGATGGCTGTTTGTCAGGTTGGAAGCCGGTGACCAATGGGGTGCCTCAAGGATCTGTGTTGGGTCCACTGTTGTTTGTCATGTACATCAATGATCTGGATGATGGGGTGGAAAATTGGATAAGTAAGTATGCAGATGATACTAAGATAGGCGGTGTTGTGGATAATGAAGTAGATTTTCAAAGTCCACAGAGAGATTTGGGCCATTTGGAAAAGTGGGCTGAAAGATGGCAGATGGAGTTTAATGCTGATAAGTGTGAAGTGCTACATCTTGGCAGGACAAATCAAAATAGGACGTACATGGTAAATGGTAGGGAATTGAGGAATGCTGTGGAACAGAGGGATCTAGGAATAACTGTGCATAGTTCCCTGAAGGAATCGCATGTAGATAGGGTGGTAAAGAAAGCCTTTGGTGTGCTGGCCTTTATAAATCAGAGCATTGAATATAGGAGCAGGGAAGTAATGTTAAAATTGTACAAGGCATTCGTGAGACCAATTCTGGAGTATGGTGTACAATTTTGGTCGCCTAATTATAGGAAGGATGTCAACAAAATAGAGAGAGTACAGAGGAGATTTACTAGAATGTTGCCTGGGTTCCAGCAACTATGTTATAGAGAAATGTTGAACAAGTTAGGTCTTTATTCTTTGGAGCGCAGAAGGTTAAGGGGGGACTTGATTGAGGTCTTTAAAATGATGAAAGGGATAGACAGAGTTGACGTGGATAAGCTTTTCCCATTGAGGGTAGGGAAGATTCAAACAAGAGGGCATGACATGCAAATTAAGGGACAGAAGTTTAGGGGTAACGTGAGGGGGAACTTCTTTACTCAGAGGGTGGTGGCTGTGTGGAATGAGCTTCCAGCAGAAGTGGTGGAGGCAGGATCGATTTTAACATTTAAAAGTAAAGTGAATAGGTATATGGACGGGAAAGGAATGGAGGGGTATGGTCTGAGTGCAGGTAGATGGGACTAGGGGAAAACAAATGGTCGGCACGGACTGGAAGGGCCGAGAGGGCCTGTTTCCGTGCTGTAATTGTTATATGGTTATATGGTTATAATAAACCATCCGATTGTAAATACTTTTTGGAAGGTTATATTTTTGTTACCTGTAGCTTTGAGAAAGCTGTGGGAATGTTTAGTGGGGATGTTTTATAAAGGAAATCTCTGTCTAATTCCCCCGCCGTTTCAACACCCACTCCCCAGTCCACTACAATCATCACTTTACAATAAATAAGAAAACAGTTAGATTACTGATTCTTTTGGATGGGAAGATTATGACATCAAATGCAGTCCAGAACCAGAGCACTTGATCTATCTGGCATTTAGAGTACCAACTAGAGAGTGCCATTTGTTACACTCAAGACTGTTAGATGCCCCCTCACTGAGAATCATGAAATAACACAGCACAGATGCAGGCTGTAGTTTGCAGCTTGCCTCTTTGGTGGAGTTATCTCACTAATCCCGCTTTCCTGTTATTTCCTCAACCTTGGTTAACAACACGTTGCTATTTGTGTGTCCTTTATGCACAAAGAATGGTTATCAACAGAAGCCTCAGTGTATGTGATACAGGCTAGTGCTCTGCTCAATGGCCTATTGACATTGAGCGTACCAACATTAAAAAAAATTCTGCCCGTCTCCCTTTTGGCCAGTTATATATTTTCACAGCGTGATATTTGAAGTTCAGGTCTAGAGTTACAATGTGCGTAGAAGGCTTTTTCTTATAAAATGGCATCTCCAGCCTGACATCGCAATGCCTCTGTGTACTAGTACTTGGCAACCACATTCCTTGCCATCTTTTGAATTTCATATGTTAAAAGCAAATTTCCAGCATTACCTTTACTTTTTTGTAAAAGGGAACAAAAGAAGAATGTCAAATCATGGTTTTAACACTTTACTGCAAGCATTGTTGCCCATAATATGTCAGTTATTTACAAAATGTTAATATCATTTGATTTTTGGCATTGCATGCATGGCTTTATCATTGATCCTGCTTAATTGTTTCAGCTTCCAATCTGTAATTGAAGAATGCGTGAAGCAGATGAATCTCGAATTATATCAGATGAGAGGAAATGGGAACTCATCTACCAACAGGAACAGCGCAGCCATTGACGCAGAAACCGTCCTTAGGCCTTTAATGGATCTTCTGGATAAAAAGTAAAGTGTCTCTGTCAATAAGCTTCTGCCCAAAGATAACCATTTGATCCATCACTTGCATTGAAATGCAAATATCATGGGGAATTTGGCATTTAAATTGTAGTTATCAGGAAGCAGTGTTGCCAGCCAATTTTCTCACTGTGATGCTGATAGGATGCTGTTTTATATGTATGGTCTGCTGGCAGATCTTGTGGCGCATAATACAAGTTTTTTGATGTCTTAACTGTCTGATGACAGCGGATATTTTTTCTTTTTATTCCAGCCTGACGCTGTTTGCTAAAATCTGCGAGAAGACTGTTCTAAAAAGGGTTCTGAAGGAACTTTGGAAAATAATTCTGAACGTAATAGAAAGAAAGATTGTTTTGCCTGCGCTAACTGACCAAAGTGTAAGTACTAGCCAACTGTTGCTACAGAAACTACTTTGTACAAATATTTCATAAATAGGCACCACCTCTCTGCCACATATCAAGCGGGAAGCCAGGGATGACACAGATTCCTAATGCGTACACTGTTTCACAACATAGCTCTGAGATTAAATGTCAGTCTAAAGATACGATGATGTACATCACTGGGTAATCTGTCATTCGTTTTAGAATCAAGAATTAGAACAAAGATACAGGTTCAACATGGAATGAAGCCACCAATTTGTCTGGTGTCATTTTTTGAAGTGTGTGATTAGCAGTTGTGAACAATGGAGTACATTAGGGTTCAGTGCTGGCTCCACTATTGTTTGTTACCTACACTAACAAGGAACACAAAATCTAATGAAATTTGTGATGCGCACTTTCCCACCACAAAGCCGTACTCGCTATCTCTAATTAATCCTTTTAATCTACAAATGCTGGTAGATCTTGTCCCCAAGAGTCCCAATCCAACAACTTTCCCACCGCTGATGTCATGCTCATCAGCTTGTCCTTGCAGCCCTTTTCTAAAATAAAAGGACATTAGTCATCTTCCAGTCTTCCTGTACTCACCCATGGTAAACGATGATAGAGCAAAGTTATTTCTTCCATGGGTTCCATAATGTCCTAGGATATGCTTGGTCAGGCCCTGGGGATGTATTCGCCTAGGCATGCATTAAGACTGCCAGTGATTCCTCTTTTCTGATGTGGATATGTTTCAAGACATCATTATTCTCGCCCCAAATTCCCAAGCTTCCAAGACCTTCTATGCTATGAGGCTGCAGGGTGACTTGGACAGGTTTGGTGAGTGGGCAGCTGCATGGCAGATGCAGTGTAATGTGGAAAAATGTGAGGTTATCCACTTTGGTGGTAAGAACAGGAAGGCAGATTATTATCTGAATGGCGTCAGATTAGGAAAAGGGGAGGTGCAACGATACCTGGGTGTGCTTGTACATGTGTCACTGAAAGTAAGCATGCAGATACAGCAAGCAGTGAAAAAAGCAAATGGCATGTTGGCCTTCATTACGAGAGGATTTTAGTTTAGGAGCAAGGAGATCCTACTGCAGTTGTACAGGGCTCTGGTGAGACCGCACCTGGAGTATTGTGTGCAATTTTGGTCTCCTAATATGAGGAAGGACATTCTTGCTATTGAGGAAGTGCTGTGTAGGTTCACCAGGTTAATTCCCGGGATGGCAGGGCTGACATATGATGAAAGAATGGGTCGACTTGAGCTTGTATTCACTGGAATTTATAAGGATGAGAGCAGATCTTATAGAAACATACAAAATTCTTAAAGGATTGGACAGGCTAGATGCAGGAAAAATGTGCCCCGTTGGGGGAGTCCAGAACCAGGGGTCTCAGTTTAAGAATAAGGGGTAGCCCATTTAGGACTGAGATGAGGAACAACTTCTTCACCCAGAGAGTTGTGAATGTGTGGAATTCTCTTCCACAGAAGGCAGTGGAGACCAAGTCACTAGATGTTTTCAAGAGAGACTTAGATTTAGCTCTTAGGGCTAAAGGAATCAAGGGTTATGGTGAAAAAGCAGGAACGGGGTACTGATTATAGATGATCAGCCATGATCATATTGAATAGCAGTTCTGGCTCAAAGGGCCGAATGGCCTAATCCTGCATCTATTTTTCTATGTTTCTATGTTTCTCCATCGTAAGAGGAGAAATATTTACCTCAGATTTTGTCCACGTCCAGTGGCTTCACATACAGATACCCAGATTGATCCTTAAGGGATCCTATCCTCTCTCTAATTTCACTTCTGCTTTTAATATATGTAATGTATTTGCTAGGGTTGTCCTTTCTCCTTATCTGCTAGGAATATCGCACGTGCTCATGGATTAATGCTTCCAGTATTCAATAGGGTATTTTCTGTAGAATTTACATGCAAACCATACTGCTTAAATGGAACATTAATCTCCTTTCCCTGGTGCCAGTTAAACAAATTCTTCATGGGTTCTCCGTTAATCTGAATGGTACATGGTTCTTTTGAACAATTTGGTCCTGCATGATTGACATTGATTCGATAATATTATTCATAGATAAGCAACCAATAAAATGAACATTCCAATCAAGATAGAATGGAGATTCTTCTAAGCATGTCATTTTGCTTTACATTCTGAAGGAGGAGATTTCTAGCTCGCCTGTTTGAAGTTGTTAACCTTACTCGTGTGTTAGCTATTTTTGATTACAGAATGGTTTTCTATTCATCAAGTTATGTTGTTAAATCTGTCGAGCTCAGGGCATCAGCTCTATCGGCCAGTGAACAATGTGAGGGAGGAAGAATGTATTTACTTGTTAAAGAAGGAACTGCAGATGCTGGAGAATCGAGGGTACACAAAAGGCTGGAGAAACTCAGCGGGTGCAGCAGCATCTAAGGAGCGAAGGAGATGGGCGATGTTTCGGGTCGAGACCCTTCTTCAGACTGGTCAGGGATCAGGGAAACGAGAGATATAGACGGTGATGTGGAGAGATAAAGAACAATGAATATGCAAAAAAATATCAATGATAAAGAGAACAAGCCATTGTAAGTTGGGGGTTACACAAAAAGCTGGAGAAACTCAGCGGGTGCAGCAGCATCTAAGGAACGAAGGAGATAGGCGACGTTTCGGGTCGAGACCCTTCTTCAGACTGGGGCCCGAGGGCTGTGGGAGAGGTGGGAAGGGGAGGAGACAGCAAGGGTTAACAGAATTGAGAAAATTCAATGTTGAATTTTATTCTCGGGCCCTGGCATTCCCTCTCTCTCTATCTCCCTCCCCCACCCTAGTCGCACCAGCTTCTAATTTTCACACCACAAACAGCTTACAGTGGCTTGTTCCCTTTATCATTGATACTTTTTTGCATATTCATTGTTCTTTATCTCTCCACATCACCGTCTATATCTCTCGTTTCCCTGATCCCTGAACAGTCTGAAGAAGGGTCTCGACCCGAAACATCGCCCATCTCCTTCGCTCCTTAGATGCTGCTGCACCCGCTGAGTTTCTCCAGCCTTTTGTGTACCCCCAATGTATTTACTTGCTTGTGATTTAGATAATGTTGCAGGCAGTTATTTCTTCATTGGCAAAGAGCAAACTTAACGTCACCATAAATTATGGGGAGTTTCAGTGGGGAACAGGCAATTTCACGATTTGTACTGAGAAGAGAAGAATGGTGGTATACTGTCAGGAAATAATCAGAAGGTACTTTCCCATCCATTTTACACTGTTTCCCTGCTCCTCCCCCCCACCATTCCTCAATCCCTCATGCTCCCCCTCTCTACCCATTCCCTGCCCTCTACGTTTCACACATCGAGATTATGAAATCAATAGAAATGAAATGGAAAATTCTGTGCTTCCAACAATATTGTTTCTCCCTTTCCATTTTCCTGAGTCGCGCAACACTTCGAATCTCTGAACAAAAGGTCAGTTGGACATCAATTCCAAATTCCTGCCAGCGTTGCACTGAAATTAACGGGCACACATGACTGAACACAGAACTGGCGAATTACTACCCTTTTCCATGGCAACAGCTCTCCGTTCAGGAACCCGTCATGTGGACAATTGCATACAGAGGCATAGCTCGTGCTGCTTCTGTGGCATTAGGCATGGGTCCGATGCTTCACCTGGCTCACTGTGTCAGAAGTTTCAGTCATTGTGAAAATGGAAAAAGGATTTGGAGCAAGTTAAAACCAATGGGTTTCTCTGCATTAACGGAATACGGAATATTCTCAACAGTTGCACTAAATGTCTGCGTTCAAGCGCATCTGGATCTCGTTGATTTGTGAATCGTCCTCTATTTTCCAAATAATGCCATTGTTCTCCTCACGGTGTGAGAGAGAGAGAGAGAGAGAGAGGTGGCATTTTAATTCCTTGTTATGGAGCCTTCAAGTGAGCTCCTGATTTATTTCTAGGTATTGCTCGTGGAAGGGATATTCTATTCAAGTCTAATGCCTATAACTTTACATCAAATTCCAGATTGTTGCTGCTGTAAGTGATTAGGGAGTTTGAGACAGAATTCAGGTAATTTCAGGATTTGTGCTGTGAAGAGTAGCATAAATCTTGTTAAAGTGGCTGATGATGTCCCCTGTTCCCTCTCCACCACAACCTTTCTGTCCCACGTTTACTTGCAACTCCCCCTCCTCTTCTTTATTCCCAAGCCCTCTTCCTTCTCCCTCTCCTGTGCTCCCTCAAGGTTCAATTACATGACTGTGAGTGTCCACCTGCATGTGCCATGGTACCACTAAAAACTGTAAATGCTGCAGAGCAAGTTCAACAAATGCAGAGGAAATTGCTAAGATTTACAAAAAGAGTGGAAAGGTTGCTATTCCAGTTATAGAGGAAGAAACACTGACCACCTGTTTGAATTGGTTGCAGAGTACAGGCAGTCCCCACCGTATCACAGATGTTCGCAGGACAGAAATGAACAAAAAGGGTGTGTGGGAGAAGATCACAGAAACAGCAGTAATGGGAGGGCGAGCAGGCGCCGAGAGAGCAGCCGCCAGCCGGCCTCACTGGCTCTGTGAGTGAGTGAGTGAGTCTGCTTAGTGCACCCAGCACTGCTCAGTGCAGCCTAGCTCTCAAATGGAGCGGCTCGGCATAGAGGGGAGAGAAGCTGTATAGAAGCGCCCTATTCATTAGATGTCCGCCTACCCTGCTGGTGTCCCAAATACTCACTCATTCCATAAGTCAGGCATTAGCAACCCAAGGAGGTACTTGAAAGAAAGCCGTTGATATAATGGATATTTCAGTGAAGTAATTTTGAGGTCCAAAATCAAAAGTATAAGCAAATAAGGATGTATAAAGAGAAAATGTGTACAACAATGAGAGAAAATTGAATATAAAACGAAAATTGGTTCTAAAATTCTGAGTCTGAATTTAACCTGGAAGATATTGTCAAAGTATTTATGTGGATCATTTAGTTTCCTCAAAGATGAAGCCATTGTCACTTCTCCCCCACCCTCAACACCAGCTGGCATTGTGTTCTAACATCAAATGCACACACCTCTCCCTCCCACACCCCCACTGAATTGTTCTTTAGACACACTTGCCTTTCACCATTCAACCTTCATGGTCGTCTCTGTAACCTATTGCTCCTCTGCAACACTTTTACTCTCAAGGAACCCATAAAAGACCAACACATTTTCTTTTATAGCCAGCCACTGATCAATATGCTTTTATCCCAGTTGTTTATGTTTTTCCCGGTGTTTGGGACAATGTTTAACCTCATTCACTTTTATACTATCAAGCTGACATTTGTCATACCTCCCCATATATCTGCATTATTCTGTGAGTTCTGTCTTTTCCCTCATGTCTTTCCCCCCAATAGAATGCAATCTGTCCCTGAATTATCTCCTCTCTAAAGGTTGTCCATTATTCTGTTCATTTTATCCTTGCCATTCTTTTAACTTCAATCAGATCATTCCGAAATTCCCTAAAATAATCCCCTTCAGTTAAATAATCTAGTTTCATATTCTGCAATTCCCATCTATATTAACTTCTTGACTCAATTCAGCAATTCTTCTTCACTGACTAGAAAGTTTCTCTCTTAACCATCTTTTACACAATTATTCAACAATTTGCTATTATCTCATTCTCTTTCAAAAATGCATTGTAACCTGACAGCTCCTTTGACGTTTCAGACATTAAGCAAATATAATTTGCCTTGCACCCCTCAGATTATTCACTTTATCAAACACTGAACTAATTTCCTCAATCTAAATGCTACATTGAAATGATTTTCCCTCCCTGTTTTTCCTGAATATAATGTACCCCAGATATATTAAACACCCATGAACAATACCACCTGAGGTGGAGGTTTCAAGCTGTAGAACTATTTATCTGTGGGCATTTTAACAATTTCTGGAGATTTAATGCATTGGTTCAAACTAGGTTTTTCACTATACACTGATGATCAATAGGATGACAATATCGAAACACAATGTTCTCAGAGAGAATGGCATAGTTGTGGAGCACAGTAGTCCCCCTTCAACACAGCAGGTCCATGGTGACCATCAGGTACCCATTGATACTCATCGCATTTATGAGCACCTGGTCTATAGCCTCTCAGTCTTGGCAGTTCAAGTTCAAGTGAGTTTATTGTCATGTGTCCCTGATAGGACAATGAAATTCTTGCTTTGCTTCAGCACACAGAGCATAGTAGGCATTTATTACAAAACAGATCAGTGTGTCCATATATCATCATATAAATATATACACACATGAATAAATAAACTGATAAAGTGCAAATAACAGATAATGCGTTATTAATAATCAGAGTTTTGTCCGAGCCAGGTTTAATAGCCTGATGGCTGTGGGGAAGTAGCTATTTCTGAATCTGGTTGTTGCAGTCTTCAGGCTCCTCTTCAAGGAGTCTTTTTAAATGTTGTGAGATTAAAAGTTACATACATTACACTATTTGGACCCATCAAATTCTCATATTTTTCTAACTCTTTTAAGTGCAGAATCTCAATTCTGAGAAAGGATGGGTTGGATTCTAAGACTCAATTACAAGACAAAATTATTGGCACCAGGAACTGAACCACTCCACTCCCCAGCAGAGGCAAGTGGCCAACCTACTTAAGGATGCTCTCTGCTTTCATTTAACACACATTTTAAACTACAGGCTTCCTAGACCACTGGAGACTTGGCAGCTGTAAACACAAAAGCTGGGCTGAGTCCATGAGGAGGTGTCTTCAAAGTACTGTGCTGGCCAAGACAAGCAAGCTGGAGCCTCAGACTCAAAACACAGTCAGTAAATCCACAATGAAAAAAATATTTCCTGCCTCTCCAACCATCACCTCACCTCATTCTCTTGACCCATGTCACACCACCTTTTCCCTACTCTTTGCACCATACAACTCGAGACAAAACCAAGTGATTCTAAAAAGCTCCCTCTCCGTGATTTATCTCCAAACAATTTCAACCAAATGTCCTCTATTTTAATTCTCAGGACTTTTGGGAAAACTTTTGCATAGCTTTCACCCCAACCTCTTGAGATCCTTCCCACTGCACAACACCAGTCCATCAAAGCCACTGATCATTTTGAACCCCTCCTTAAATCTCTCTTTTCCTTACACTCAATGATATCTCCCAGAGCTTTTGTCTTTCCACAATGCTGAATTTTCTCTCCTTGATATCTGTGCTCGTTCCTAAACTCTGCTTGACTTATTTCAATTCAAACCAGTATGGCTCAAGATACACTCTCTTGCTTTTCTGTTCAATGCACAATTTATAAACACAATAAATATTTTTTTAACAATGTTATCAATATCTACCTGGAAAGATTTAAATATTTACGTCATGGTCCTTGATTGAAAGCTGGCATATTATGATTAACAACTATTCCTTAATGCAGTAACTTGTTCTCAATTGTTCTCAACTTGTTCTCAACTTATTGTCATCCTGTAACTGAGTTCTTTACAACCCTGCCTCTGTTAGACATGCGAGTCTGCCACAAAAGTTTCAAATTCTCTGACCAAATTAATGTTCATGTTGGGAACGCAACCACTTTAATTCAACATTCAGCATCAATCCCAAGGTCTGCACTGAATACTGCTTTGGATCTTGTTTCATCCATGACTATGGAATCTTCCCTCAAACTGCACACTTGCTAAATACAAGGACAACCATAGGGATCAGAATACATGACTAAGATAATTCTTTGCTCACAGCATAGTCAGCATGGCAACATCTTGCATCCTTATCATGGTATGCAGACAGTGCTAACTGTGCTGTTGAATGCCAGTATGAGAGGCAAAAATCTCTTAAAGGAGAACTGCATCACTGTAAGACTGCCTGCAGCTCTCAAAGGAGGTCGAGGGAGTCTATGGCAGATTTCAGTGCAGACGTCTCTGTCACTTCCTCCTCATTGTGCTTCGGGTCAGAGTATTGCTTCCTGAACAATCTGGGGAGATGTGACTTCCTACTGCATGTCCTCCTCCCGGCATCTTGCACTATTTGGGGCAACCTTTGCCATTCTTCCACTGATGCTGCATGGTGAGGGGAATGCAGACTTGAGCACCTTAGGTCAGTGTTAACTGGAAACACAAGAGTCTGCAGATGCTGCAATCTAGAACAAAAAACTGAATGCTGGAAGAACTCAGCAAGTCAAGCAGCAACTGTGAAGGCTAACATTGTATGCCAGCATTTTGGGTTGTTCATAGCAGTACGTCCAGGTGAGAAAGAGGTTCATGTGCACCTCCCCTAACCTCATCTACTGCATCGGGTGTTCCCGATTTGGTCTACTGTACATTGGCGAGACTCGGTGGCCGTTTTCGCTGGACATTGGCTCGATCCGCCAATGCTTACTGGATCCCTCAGTTATTAATCATTGTAATTCCCCTTCCCATGTATGAACATTGATCTCTCCAATTTTAGGTAACTAACATTTCTTCCCTTTTTTATCTCTCCCGTTTCCCAATTAGACTTGCACCTATTTCTCTTCTCCCCTTCCACCTACATTACTTTCTTCTAGCTTCACGATCCACAACTCTTCAATCCTTTTGTATCAAACCTTCTGTCTTTTCGTCTCTGGCCTCTGTCCAACCATCTGCCTATCAAAGACCCCCCTCACCCGTATCCACCTATTACCCAGCAGAATTTGTCCTGCTTCTCCTCTCTTCCAGCTTTCTTCCCCCATCCCCCCAACACAATCAGTCTGGAGAACGGTCCTGACCCAGAAAGTCACTTATCGATGCTCTCCAGAGATGCTGCTTGACCCACTGAATCGCTCTAGCACGTGTATTTTCTTGGATTGAGACCCTGCTTCAGGACCGAGTGGGAACAGGAAGGATTTCTGGTAGAGAATAGCCCAAGGGGGTTGCTGTTACGACCACCTCTTGGGACAAAGTCTCCATAATGGCCACAATTGTAGGTCCATGCATTGATTCGGGCCCTAGGTTCATTCGTTTTACGCAAAATACTCTTGCATTGGCATGCAGTGACTGGCTTAGCTGCCTGAATAAAGGAAATTATATTCACTGCACTCTAATTAACTGAAAAGTGCCACAGTTACTTGTTATCTTAAACTATCAGCCGGTGCACACAGATCATTGGCACTGCAGCACCCATTCAGTAACTGTTCAACTTTATGCAGTTTGATACTGAAACAAATGCCAATAACTGTGTCAGACTTTCATTATCGTAATATTAACCTGCTCTACAAAAGCCAGATTCTGTAAAGGTTCCCTGTTATTTGGAGCTCACAGGACAACATGCTCTTAAATCCATAGTACTAACTTAGAAGGCCTGCAGATAAGTAAAATACTTCCCCCAATTTCTCAAATGCATTGAAGTATCATCAATTTTCAAATATTTAGTTGCAAAGTGGTCATAGACATTGGGGTATACTTTCGAGATGCTATTCAGGAATAAAATGGGTTATTTGACCACCCATTCAATTTCCATCTCCTCCAACTTAATGTGATTGGGAGGGACTTCTGTGCCTTATATTGGGAAACATTGAAACTCTCATGTGAATTCCAGCTCTTTGTTCCATTTAGTTACCTAATCCACCAGTTTACTTCATCTTATGGATTTAGACCCACCAAAATATTCTTCAAATATTTCAGACTTTAAACTGGGCAGGTATAAAAAAGACATCGACCTCAAACCTACCCATTAATGGCAAAGACAGCTCTCAATTATCATCATTAATGGAATTGATCTGAAGTTATATACTCTCTCGATGTCCCATTGCAAATTCACAGCAATTTATCTTACCTTTCAGTTTTTATTTCTGGTGCTATATTTTGAAGTCATGAAAAATCCTCAGCGTTATAACCAATTAATCCTTTGGGATTTTTTTCCAACTTGCCATTTCTCTTCAATCATGCCATATTTTACTCTGATCTCGTGGGTCAATATAATGTTCCTCCTAGCTGACATATAGAAGGCAAAAATACAGTATGCTATTTATTTCCACAAATACTAAACTTTCCCATTGTTGCCCATGTCAGAAATGCTCCATTTTTTAACAGGTTTTGACATAGAATCAGATCGCAACTCTTCCATCTTCTCCTCTGTGCAACTGTAATGAACTGCTCTCCTGTTTAAATTAAACCAGCTGCATTGACTTTTCCGACTTTGAGTTTTTGACATTTTCCCAGATTGAGACTTTTTTTAGCAGATGCCTTTGTTTTCACCTTCCCCGGTAATCTGTAGCATATTCTTTGATTTGCTGAAGCTCCCACTTCACTTGAAGCTTTTGTAGAATAAGTAAACAGATATGTTTTACTTCTTAGTTTTAATTAGAAACAAGCCTACTTGGAAGCAGCAGCATAGCCTTTGAACCACGTTAAACTGAGCAAAATAAAGCTGTCAGACATCTTTTCGAAATGTCACAGTGGAAGATGTGTAGTTATATTACAATATATACTGTGAATTCATCTCTTTGATAAGTTTTGATGAAAGCAGAGATAATTTCCCTCTTTGTCAAGTGTGCTACCAGTGCTACCATTTCAGTTGGTTGGATACCACTTGGAGTTTACTTTTCTCTTGTATCTAGGTATATTGATGCAACATCAAACATATCTCAACCTTTTATCTTGTAAGACTATTAAGATGTAAATTAGGCACATTGTTCAATTTCTCTCAGTAACAATAGCATTTGATATTCTGAGGACTTTTCCTTTCAATAGAAACATGAATTTCGCCTTCCATTCCGGTGCTAAAATTGGATATCTGAACAGATTACAATTGAGAAATTAAAAATATATATTGTTGAGATTGTTGTAAGAATACTTAAAGTTATTCCATGTTTCTTGATTCATTGTTTTAGTAAAAATGGGTCTATTATATATAAGCGAAGGCCTCAGTTAAAGTAACAAATAGAACATTTTTCCTTGTATGTTAAGGATTGCAACGATTTATACATTGTAAAAGCAATCACCAGTCTGCAGAGATTATGTTTATGGCACAAACCTAGCCCATTAAACAACGAACAGTCGATAGCATTGCTATGAAAATCAATAAAACTCTAGAGGCTATAAATCTGAAATAGAAGTAGTAAATACTGTTGTCACTCAGCATCTGTGGAGAGGGAATCAGAGTTAATTTTCCAGATCAGATAGCGTAGATCTATTTTGATTTAGATAGATCAGTGTGGTTTCCATAATCAATAAAGTTTGTTATCGAGATAAGTACTGAAGGAAATCTTTAAAAGTCTTGTTTAAAAATCAAAACGTATAACCTTCTACTTGTGGATCACAGCATTTTGTACTTCTGTGATGCTTTTGAATGTGATCTTTGGGAGGACAAGAAGGTATCACGAGACCACATGAGAACTCCCACATCCCATTGGAAAGGCAGCAGAGGATTTAGTTTGCCATCACAATTAAAATATGTAGTATTCTTACATGGAAATACCATCTTGGGTCAGCTATGGCCAGTTCCTGCCTGAAGAAGTGAGGGTGCTGTCAAAACCAATTATACTTTTATAATGATACTAGTAAAGCATCTAATAACACTTCACTGGAGAAAATCCCTAGAAAGTTTAAAAAAAAATGTATTAGGCTAGATGATCAAAGAATTAAGCTCAAGGGAGCATGTTCCTAAAAAGTAGAAGCGAAAAAATTTTAGTTTAGTTCAGAGATACAACATGGAAACAGGCCCTTCAACCCACCGAGTCCACACCGACCAGCGATCCCCACACAATAACACTACCCTGCACACATCAGGGACAACTTTACTTTTACACCAAGCCATTTAACCTACAAACCTCTACGTCTTTGGAGTGTGGGAGGAAACCAAAGATCTTGGAGAAAACCTACGCAGGTCACAGGGAGAACGTACAAACTCATTACAGACAAGCATCCCTAGTCAGGATCGAACCCAGTAGCTCTCCCGTTGCACCACCATGCCCCAATAGGGGCAGAGGATTCAGTGTCAGGGACTTGGTGAGTTAAACCATGCACTGGTTACAATGAGACATGTTCGAGGCCAGACTTGGAGGAACACCTGTATAGTTGATAGTTGTGGGGCTGCAGGACATCACAAATATGGGAAGTAGTCAAAATATGGGAGCTTCTTCAAAGAAAGATGGGAAATTTAAAATCTAGGTTTTATTTTTCAGTCACAGTTTCTGAAGACAGGAATGATGGGTGAGTGGGACTTGATTCAATAGGCTACTGGAAGTAGAGTTTAGGATGACCTCAAGTGTACATAAGATGAGGCACTATAGGACAACTAAGAACACTTTGGAATTGTTGGGTCCAGATGTAAGATGGTGTTGATGAAAGTTTTAACACCAGATAAATGAAAGGAAGGGCGAGGGTATCAGACAATGTTACAGAAATGTAAATAAGCAATTTTGTTGACAGTGTGTTATCAGTCTTGGACAGTTGGTGGGAAAGAGATTGTGTCTGTGGCAAGGACTGAAAATAAGGACCAGAATATTCCCAGTATTTAATTGGAGGTGTTCTTTGCCTAGCCAGTGTTGGATGAAGGAAATGTCTAATAAAATGGCTGGACTAAGCAAGGTTGTGCTGGGATTGTTGGGTCAATGGTTACTATGACTTCAGAAGATAGAACAGCTCTTTGTCCCGTAATGTTTGTGCCAAACATGATGCTTACATAAATTAATCCCTTCTGCCAGCATGTGTTCCATTTTCCTCCATTGCCTGCATATTCATTTATCTATCAAAATGCCTCAAACACCACTGCCGTATCTGCTTCCACCACAACCCCAGGTAGAGCGTGTTCCAGGCACCCACCACTCTCTTGTAAAAAACACTTGCCCTACACATCTCCTTTAAGCATTCCCCTTTTGCCTTTATAGCTATGATCTTTAACAATTGACATTTCTGTGCTGGCAAAAGGTTCTGACTGTCTACCCTCTCTATGCCTGTTATGTTAGTATTATGTCACCTCAACATTTACTTGATACATAGAACATGGCACAGATTTACCAATTTCAGAAGGATGCATTATCAGAGGTTAAGGCATGGAATGTACAAGGCTGGGTCTGAAGCTCAATTTTTGTCTGAGTACATACAATTACTGTATAAATATTAAGGAACTTATATATTTTTTTAAAACAATCTGTTTTTAGTACAAATGCACAATATCCCATCACACCGGGAGTATGTGTAGCATTGCTATTTTATGTGGTCTTCTGCCTAGTGACATCACACACGGCCAACTCTGTAAAATTACCACAAAGAAATGTGGATAAAATCAAACAGGTAATTAATTATTCTGAAAGCAAAATACTGCAGATGCTGGGAATACTCAATGTCAGGCAGCATCTATGGAGTCAGAAACAGGGTTAAACTTGGGTCAATAATCTTTCAGCCAACCTGAAATATATTTTCATTCTATTTTATTTCAGGTAATTTTACCCATTAATAATAAAGGCAAACAGCGCTTCGCTTATACCTACAGGAGATTATAAAAGGACTGGACAAGCAAGATGCGGGGAAAAAATATATATTCATTGTTGATTTAGGATGGTTCACAGTTACACCATTACTTTATGACAAATACTGATTTTAGGTAGCATAGTTTTTCATCGATATGCTGTGGATGCTGTAGCAGAATTATATCTGGGACTTGCCCTGGTAATGCAGGCAAAGCTTTGATTGCTACATGTGTGTCATCAGTTAATACAGTGTCAATTATTTTTGCTTGGTACTCTGAATTTTAGTTTGTTTTTGTCTTGAAAAGGTAACAAAGCAGTTTTTAAACTTTGTTTCCCCAAATAAACAATGATATTCAAAGGCTCTTCTTTGATGGCTTTGGTTTTCCACTCACTGCAATATTTTTGTCCTGTTCTTTCTAGGGAGCTCAAATGATCTTCAGTGCAGCAAAAGACTTGGGCCAGCTATCAAAGCTAAAGGTAACAGTATGAATTTATTGGCTGTAGTAAAATTCGCTTCTATTTAATCTTGCCCTCCCTAGTGGTTTCCCCTTAAAATCCATATATCAGACATACATCATAATGATTGAAATTCCTTGCAAGAAGCTAAACGAAATATATTCTAGAACTAAACGATTCCAGTGATTCTTTACATTGAGCATGGTTCTTCAGTACGACTTAAAATGATGTGTGTGGGACTCTGCCAATTATAATTTACATATCCCTGTCAAAATATGCTTCATACTGAATCATAGCACAAATAAGCATGTCATTGAAAATAGAAACTGTTTAGTATTTCAAAGATGCATTCCCTGGAAATTCAGGCAGAACATTTAGGTCATCAGAACGTTCTATATTTTTAATTGATGGGGAAGAACTCAAGGGTTAGATTAAAGGCTTTTATCAAAAGCACTTTGCAATTTTTGAATGGTAATGTAAAAGAAAACTGGAAGTAATAATATGCACATTCTGAAACACAGCTGGAGTAAAAATATATGAAAAACAGTTTAATTGTCTATAATGTGATTCATTGAACTCAGGCAGAATTACTCTGTTCCAGTCCGTAGAGATATTTAGTATGTTTTAAAGTAAGTCAAAATGTATCAAGTGAAATTCAGTAGTTGAGTATTTCTAGCATCATTGTTATATTGTAAACATTTAAATTGCATTAACTGGAAGCTGCATGTTGATAAATTCAAGATTATGCATGCATGCATTTGCTTTCATTGAATGTGCTGTTACTAGTAAAATGTATTTAAACTAGTCTGGCAGGGGATTGATACCCAAAATATTGGTGTAGTAGATGAGAATATTGAAACAAATATAGATGTTAAAGCGAGAAGGAAACAGTAAGCAGACCAGGGAGCAATACGCAAATTGCATTTCTCTGGTTCTCTGGATACTTTCAAGAGAGAGCTAGATAGGGCTCTTAAAGATAGCGGAGTCAGGGATATGGGAGAAGGCAGGAACGGGGTACTGATTGGTGATGATCAGCCATGATCACATTGAATGGCGGTGCTGGCTTCAAAGGGCCGAATGGCCTACTCCTGCACCTATTGTCTATTGCATTTATTTTAATGTATAAAGCCTGACAGATAATGCAGAGGAGCTCAGGGCACGGATTGGCACCTGGGATTGTGATATTTAGGTAGCACGATAATATGATTGAGATATTGGCAGGACTGGCAGCTCAATGCGCCTGGGTGCAGATGCTGCCAGGTAAGATAGAGGTGGAGGTAAGATAGGAGAGGGGAAGTTGCAATATTGACAAGGGAGAACATTATGGCAGTGGTTAAAGAGAATATTCCTGGGGCAATGTCCAGTGTAGTTAAATAGGTACAATTTAGAGAGATATGGGGAAACATGATAAAATGGAGCTGGCTCAGTAGTCATCACTTGGTCGGCTTGATCAAATTGGGCCAAAAGACTGTTTGTCTGCTGTATAACTCTGTGACTATGACATTGAACCTCTAGTCCTACTTTGCTCTTGATACATACTGTCAAGTTCCTTGAGATATATAAATTAATCTAGGTTACTATATATACTAGTTTCTTAAAACTATAACGAGTAATGTTAATGTTATGGCTAGTTACTTATTTCTCTGGTAAGCGGAATAATGTTTTGATCATATAATTTTGCAATATATTCACTAATTAAACATGTTTCGTTTGATAAACCTCAATTAGGAACATGTGATTCGTGAAGAAGTGAAAAGTCTCAGTCCTCGCCAATGTGCAATAATGGAAGTCGTGTTGGCCACCATAAAGGTATTGCCTGGATTCTGTGTGAGCACAGATTCATTCATCAATTAATGTTTTATTGTTCAATGTTGATCAAAAATGGGATCTTCTAAAAAAAAAGTATCTGTTTGTCCACCCTGAATGAATCTGTGTACAATGATGGAGGTTGCCCAGCAGAGAGAGTGCAGAATCTCCCTATTCCGTAAACATGGAGGGCACAATGAAGAGATGGAATGATCACACTGATGTCCACAGGTGATTTCACAATGGACAATAATGAATCTACTGCCTGTTTTCTGCCTTAACTAATTTACTTTCTTCTCAACTCTTTCACTTTATTCCCAAAGCCAGATTTGGTCAGTTATGGATGGCTGGTGCCTATGGTAGGATGCTGCACACATCTGGTACCTTTTCTCCAAAAAGCCAAGTCACATTTTTATGCAGTAATGTTACATTTTGTAGTTATGCCATTGCATATCAAAACTATGTCATTGTTAGATGCTAAAATCATTAGCTCTGCATTCACTACCCCTTCATATATAAAGCTGATAAAATATACCACATATTTCAAATGTGAATCACCTGATAAAATTATAAAAATACATTCCCTCTTTCTTCTTTTGCATTAATATTGTTCCTTTTAGATCAACACGCACTTATAGGCTGGATCATTTTATACTACAATTATTTTCCCAATGCTGTTGATAAATGAAAAGATGAGAAGCAGCAACAGTCTGAAATTGGCTGCCTGAGGCTTCCAGTTGCTTACAGTAATGATTGTTTTTGATAGTAAAAATAGTTATTAGTCAGAAACACTGAAACAGAGGGAGTTAATCTCCAGCACACACTGACTAATGCACAGCTGCCCCTCATGCAATCCAGTGACAGCTTTGGTAAACAAATAGATTTAATATATCACTGAATAATTTGCACAATGGCAAATGTACAGAGAACACAGTGTGTAAACCCCTTCTTCTCCATTTTCAACCAATGAATTTCCAAGGTAGCACTTTGCCCTGTTATTTTCTAAATTCAAAGCCTATAATCGCCTTTCTCCTGTGTAGGAAGGAAGTGCAGGTGCCGGTTACACCAAAGATAAATACAAGATGCTGGAATAACTCAGCGGGCCAGGCAGCATTTCTGGGTAGAACCGTTCCTTCTATCCAGAAATGCTGCCTGTCCTGCTGTTACTCCTGCATTTTGTGTTTATCGCCTTTCCCCTTCTGCCTGTTATGTCAACATTGCTGCATTGGAAAGACTTCCTATTCCTTGCCTGCACTGCCAATTTCAAATCAATATTTCCAGCATCTGCAGTTCCTTCTTTAACACATTGGGGATTGTTGATTATTCCTGCTAATTCCCCTTTCCAGCAAAAGGTGAAAGTATTCCTACATTCTGTTAGCATGCTAACAGAAACATCTGGAATAATATTCCAATGGATTTACTCAAGTTGAAATGTGATTTAGTACTTCATGTTGGTTTGAATATTTTAGTCTTTGATTTTCATTTTGGAATGTTTCTTTAGTTTTTGTGATAGTTTGTAAAACAGTTAATAAAATAAATCAAGAAATTTGCTTCAGGCGTTGGAGGATTTGCTGGTACCTTTATTCACAGAAGCATGAAGGTCAGCTGTTGTAGCAAGATTCAGTAGACATTAAGTGAAAATTTCACAGGGGTAACTCACTTCTGCAGATGCCTCACTTTAATAAAATGTTTTAAATCTCTCCTTCAGCAAAGGCCTACAGAGTGTACCTTTCAATAAACTTAACCGCTTCCAGAAAATTTCATTTGGAATACCTTTTCAGCCAACCTGTCTGTCTTTTTCGAGGCAAAATGCCCTCTTTGTTTACCACCACTGATTGCGGAGATGATTACAGCCAGCAGTTGATACTTAGACACACAGATTAAGGATGGATTTCTTTCCATTCACTTTCAATGCAGAGAGAAAGGGATTGAAGGACACGGGGTATGTTGAGTTGACCTTGAATACACCCATCATGTTGTTCTCTAGCCCAAACATTCAAGTCCAACACGTTTCATGTCATTTGAGTTAGTTAATCACTTGGAAAACAATATTCATTTCACGTCTTTACCTTCTTTCATGGGAATACATTTCATTAAAGAAAAGAGGATATTTAAAGCAGTTCTATTTTCATAAATTACTTAAATATGACTATTGATTAATAGATGCAATTACATTCTCTTTTTCCAGTTGCATTTGGGCAATTATAATCGTTTCAACTATTGAAGTGTGATCCTAAGCATAATTGAACTTTGGGTTGGAAACAGATAAAGAAAACGAATATGCTCATTGGGGAATGGAGATGCCTTATCCAGTTTAGCCAGTTACTCATCAAAGCAGAGCAGATGTGAAGAATAAATCACAAAACAAAATTACCTATATAGAGTGTTGAAGTTGTTAGGAAAAGCAGTAAAGCTGATATCTGCTTCTTTTTTATATATTTATCTGCAATTAAACAACTATGGTAAGGTGGAATATGAAATATTAACAATATTAATACTTTTTTTCTGGATATTTACTGGGTAACAGAAACAGTACAACATAAAAACAATGTTCCAGAGAATCTAGTCATTATTCCAGCAGCAAACTGTTAATCCCCAGTGAGTATCATGATATTATGATTGATGAAAGCTTGGAAGAAAGATACAAATAGTGTTTGATCTATTTCTTATCTTATTAATATTTTCCTGACACAGTGGAACAATTTATTTGACACTGCAAGATGTTAAGTCAGTGAGCTATTCAGGTTTACAGTGCTGAATTCTCTGTCACTTTATCAAACCCCTGTATGTATGGAATATCTTCTAAAGTGGAGATGTTTTCCGTCTTGTCATACTGTATCTGAGTAATAGTGAGACAATGGTGAGAATATAGCCAGACAAACAGATTTTCCCTGAAAGTGATCGTTAGACACTGAATATACCTGAAGTGTTGCAGAAGATGATTGACCCTGACATACAAGTCCAACATAATTCCTGTCATTTGCACCGTAATTAATGGCGGCTGGTGAGATTGACATGGCATTTTGAAGTTCTGTAATAATAAGGAGTGGGTGGGGAGGTATGATGCAGAATAGCGGTGATGAGGGCCATCACTTTTAAATGGATTTTTAGATGAGTGTGATTGAGAACAAGATTACAAATTTGATTCACACCATATGGTCAAATTCAGAACCTGCTTAAAAACTCAATAATATGTGCAACTGCCCCATTCAGGCCCACCTGTGGCTTGTATCATGTAGAAACAGGGGACTGCAGATGCTGGTTTAAAAAGACACAAAGTGCAGGAGTAACTTAGCAGGTCCAGCAACATCTCTGGAGAACATGGGTAGATGATGTTTTGAGTCGGGGCCCTTCTTCAAACTCGAAGAAGACATGGGATCGCAGTGGTAGAGTTGCTGCCTTACAGCGCCAGAGACCCAGGCTCGATCCTGACTTTGGGTGCTTGTCTGTACAGAGTTTGTACATTCTCTCCGTGACCTCCATGGGTTTTTGCCGGGATCTCTGGTTTTCTCCTACACTCCAAAGACGTATAGGTTTGTAGGTTAATTGTCTTGGTGTAAATGTAAATTGTCTCTAGTGTGTGTAGTATAGTGTGTGTGTGGGGATCGCTGGTCGGCGTGGACTTGGTTGGCCTAAAGGCCCGTTTCCCCGTAATATCACTAAACTAATCTAAAAGTGTCATGACCGGCAATGTCACCTATCAATATTCTCCAGAGATGTTGCCTGACCTACAGAGTCACTCCAGCACTTTGCGTCTTTTTTGTGGCTTGTATCACATCACCTTTTTACCACCCAGCTCTCTCCTACGAGGCAGACTTCCTGACTGCATCAAAGTCCCAAACAATTAAAAATATCTGGATGACCGTCAGCACCATGGATGAAGACAAAGCCCCAACACAGTTCTAGTAACTCTGTGGTTAAAAGGTTTAAAAAGTAATTTCAGATATTTTGTATCAAGATCTGTCAAAGGATTCTTCCTCCAGCATTGCATGATTCATAGTAAATCTTCACAGATGATATGTAAAACTGACATGCGTTTATATAAAAGGAACCTGTTCCCATGTGTTAATCAACATAATGGGCTTTATACCATTATAATTAAATTAATAGTTAAATAGAAAAGATTCTCTATCCCAGCTTCTTACCTTGGCGTAGAATGACCTTATAGCCTGTTCCTTTTATGTAAGAATTTACATATTTAAGTTTACACATAATCTCATAGATGATAAGACGTGAATAGCTAATTGTGACAACTACAAGATTTCTGAATAGATTAATATAATATAACCATGTTTTTTCAGCTCAAGTGACTGCAATATGTAAATGGGAGGGTTGCTCTGAGTATATCACAAAAAAAATAGATAAGCACCTCGGGTAAAAATCATCTCTCATTCATTTGCAGAATTACAGTCCATTGTATAGGTAGATTGCTGAAAAAGCACAATAAATCAATGCTATATTTAGTTACATCAAATTAATAAAAAGAAGCCTCCAATGCATTGTATAAGTAATTTATGGATTCCTATGTTATATAACCCACTTACCTAAGAAAGTCAAGTTGAGTTTATTTGCATATGCATAAGTACAGTGTGATGCAGGAACAATGAAAATTGCAGTAGCATCACAGGCATATAGACTTGGACTCAGATAGATTGAGACAGGCCATTGATAAACAATCATCAAGCAAGATGCAGGATTGTTGCAGCAGGGTTTGGAAAGGTTGGAGTTTATGGAGGAAGAAAGGCCTGTAAATAGAGTTAAAATGTAAACTACAGATGGTGGAAATCTGAAATGAAAATAAATTCTGGAATCAAGCACAGATCAGGCTGCATCGCAGAGATTCATTAAGTTTACAGCAGAGAAATTGACCCATCAGCACATCACATCCATGCCAACCTTTTTGCTCAACTACATTAAACCCATTTGCCTGCATCGTGCCTATAACCTTCTATGCCTTGCCTATTCAAGTGTCTGTTTAAATGTCTCTTAAATATAGTAATTGTATCTGGCTCCACCATCTCCTCTGTGTAAAAAAAAAAAATCCTTGAGACCCCCTTTAAATCTCCTTCCCCTCGCCCTAAATCTATGCCCCTCTTGTTTTAACCGTGAAAGGGTGAGGTTACATTTGCTGTGCAGGTAAGTTCTCAAGTTTCATGTGAACAGTTAGAGGGTCGTAACATGTATAATTTGTTGCACGTAGTTGGACTGTCCCCAGCAATTCAGCCTGTAATAATACAGAGGAAATTTCAATGGTTGACATATGGCAAGGATGTCATCCTTTACTCTCAGTTTTTCTATCTGTGCACATTTCCATTCCAGGACATCTGAGATGTTCTCTATATTCAGCAAATATAGAGAATGCCATGCTGTTACGGATGCAGCCCTCACTTTGTTCTCCTCTGTTTTCTACAGTTCTGTTCCGGTGCTGTCTGTACGGAGAAATCCGGTCCTGGGGATTTATCCATCTTGTCTCTTCCAATAACCTGGGAGAGACCCCATCGGGTCCTGCCGATTTATCCACCTTAATGCTCTTCAAGAGCCCCAACACCTCCTCTTCCTAGTATTCTCCACACTGATCTCACTGCCTTCCATGTCCTTCTCCTTCGTGAAAACAGGTGCAAAATACTTGTTTAGTACCACACTTACATCGCCAGACTCTGAGCACAAATTCCCTCCTTTATCCATGAGCAGTTCTATCTTTTCCCTGGTTACTCTTTTGTTTATATTGTAGGTATAAAAAACTCTGTGATTTTCCTTAATCTGACTCAGCAAAATCATTTTGTGGCCCCATTTTACCCTCTAATTACCCAGTTGAGTTATTTCCTCCTTTCTTCATATTCCTCAATTAAACTTGAAGTAATTCAGAGAACCACTTTCCCCTCTCCCCCACACCCTGATCCTTCCATCAACATTCCTCCCTCTAGCTGACATTTCACTCCTCCTTTATCTGGCACTCTTTTGTCTCCATTTCACCTCTAGCATTTGTCATTATCTCCACCGATCACTCACACATCCTCACGTATTACTTGCCAGGCTTTGCTCCACCCCTACCTCTCTTTTCCAGCTTTCTCACTCCACTCACACTCCATAAGTCTTAAGAAGGGTACCAACCCAAAACATCATCTCCACAGAAGCTCCCTGTCCCACTGACTTCCTCCAGCATTTTATTTTTTCCCAGCATCTACAGTCTTTTATATCTTCAGTGGAACATAGAACTGAAAGACAAATAAAGTAATTTAGGGTCTCTTTGTTTGGAAATATAATCCTTTGAGATGAAAACAATATGTTTTTGACAGAGAATGATGTGTTTTGAAATTATATGGATAACTTGTACAAGTGAATTTCAATATTTACTCTGAAGGTCTAAAATGTAAATTCTTAAGATTCAAGAGACAATATTGCGCTCTTTAAGTATGTTTGGTGAGAACAGATAAATCAATTTTATTTGAATGCATTAACACACACACTCATGAGTACATACCACTTCCTTCATGCTGTTTCATTTAAACTCAACCTGGTCATTGAATTTTTCATGAATCAATGAGCTTTACCCCAGAGGCCGTGGCCATGGATAGCCCAGGGCTGGGAGTTTTATTATGATGGTTAGGAGCCCATCTAAATGGACATGTCACTTTTATGCCACTGCTCAAGTACAGCCCTGGGGAAATGAATTAAATGCCTCCACCAAGGATGAAAGGGAAATTATTAAAGATGTTTCTGTGGATTGGGAAATCTTGTGAACCCCTAGGTCCTTTTCTTAGGCGAGAAATCACAATACTACTAAAAAAATGTCAGTTGGAAATACATCCCTTTCTGGCACTTCTAAGCACAAATGAGCAAAGTACAAAATAGGTGTCAATCTCAATGCTACATTAGCACAGATTAGCACAAAACAGTGTGACTTAACGTGATCTATAGACATATATTACCAATGTAACTGTGAACCAGTGTCATCACATATACTATAATCAATTATAATTTATTATTACAACTAAATAATCATCAAGGACATAAAGATATTATTACCAAAAGTACTAATAAGAAAATTAAAAATGCAGTCTTCTTGCTTGAGTTGAGGAGGTGCGTTATATATGTTGAGGTCAGAGATCAGATAATGTGCATAACCACCGGATTGGAGAAGCAAAGCTCCACAATAGTTTTTTTTACTTTAGACTTTAGAGATACAGCGCGGAAACAGGCCCTTTGGTCCATCGAATGCGCCAATCAGCGATACCCCATAGACGAACACTATCCTACACACGGGAGATAATTTACAATTTTTATTGAAGACAATTAACCTACAAACCTGTACGTCTTTGGTGTGGGAGTATACCAGAGCACCTGGAGAAAACCCACGCGGTCACAGGGAGATGTACAATCTCTGTACAGACAGTACCATAGTCAGGATCGAACCCGAGTCTCTGGCACTGTTAGGCAGCAGCTCTACCGCTAAGCCACTGTGCCACCCCATTTTAATTGGACTTTCTTTATGAAAAAGTTTGGAATCAACAAAGAATTTAGTCTGAAATGCTTTCTGGTCTAATTATTTTAAGACATTTCTCATGCAAAATTTGTTCTGTATCTGAGGTTTAGCAGCTATACCTCAGATAGGAAGCTGCATCTGATTTCATATTTTGATGGTTCACCATAAATTGTCAATGTACTTCTTTCACTAATTGCATTGATGTTCATATTTTCTCCTAAACTTACAAAATGCACTGTCAGCTGAACTTTTCTAAATCAATAAACCATTGCACAGTTTAAATCATGTAGCCTAAATTTGAATTTTGCTCATTAGAAGGTTGATAGTGGAATTAGAAATTCAGTATTTTAAACAATTAAGAAGCTTGTCAGAATAGGTTTACATTGGGAAAGTTACAACATTTTACTTCAACCTATTTGAAAACGATTGGTGGAGAAAGAATATTTAATAGATTTGCCTCACTGCACAACTGAACCGTGAAGGTTATGACAAAATTAGACCAGTATAGTGCAGTATAGTGGGATAACTAGGTTTTTTTCAAAGCTTCAACTCAAATTGACTGCTGGATAGAAAGCCTCTGCATTCAGACAGTTGTAACTGTCAGAAGTAAAATTAGTTATTGTGTTTCCGAAGAAGGGTCTCGACCCTAAATGTCGTCTGTCAATTTCTCTCTACAGATACTGCTTGACCCACTGAATTCCTCCAGCAGTTTGTTTTTGCTGAAGGTTCCAGCACCTACAGTTTCCTGTAGCTCTATTGTGCTGTTTCTGCCTTGTTTCAGTACAAAAATCTCCTGAAAGTTATCAGCAATTGAGATGACTACTTCAATTCCTTCAGTGAGCAACTGTGTGAATGCCAGCACAGGGATAGTTGATGGGGTTTATTGGTATCCTGATGGACACAGGAATTTCATACAAAGCCTTTAACCATTCATGTGCTGGTTTCTGGAGAGGAGAATTTCAAGGCTACAGGAAAGATGTGCAAAATAAACTCTTCGATCAGTATGAAAGGAAACTTACATGACTTTTAAAAAAAGAACCAGTTTAAAAATTGAAAAACCAAAGTGTAGGACTTTGGCTGTTTAAATCAGCAACAAGGCCATTTTTTCTCTCGAATGGCGATAGGCTGACGAGATGGGCCGAGTGGTCAAATCCTGCTCTTGAGTTGTATGTTCCTTTGTTTGTATGTCTAGTTCTTTGTTATTTCTGTTTCTGGTAGTTACATTGGGCTGTACGGTCATCACTGCTCACATTTACCTTGGTGAGATGTCAGTTGTCAACCAAGGTGACCCAACTACCCAGGAGCCTCTGTAGCTGGGCAGGGTGGGGGGAAGAGGGGTGGCATCACCTCAGCCACGGGGAGGACTGAGCCAGTGCTCTCCCCACTGACAACGTATGATCAGAGACATTTGTGGAGAAGCCTCACCTTCTGCCAACTTGCTGAAGCTTTTGTAATAGATTTTAAATATTTTTAACAGAGAGAGAGAGAGATTTAAAAGCTGTCAAGATTACTTACAATGATCATTTTAAAAAAGCCGGATCAAAATATAAGCAAAATCAAAAACATATTTACATACTGATAAATTATTTAAAGCGTTAAAGTAAATTAAAAATCATGTTATTTTTCAAGCTTTCTCCTCCGAACTTCCAGCCAGAAATTCCCACTCAACCCTATGGAGCTTCCTATACTGTGCCCCCTTCTGTTGATCTAGAGTGCGAGTGGGAGATTCCCTAGCATTGTGCTGGGGAGGAGTTGATGTAGGATTGTTGGTGTAGGGGTGTGTGAGGATTGTTGTTAGTGTTGGTGTTTGTCGTTTTGGTGTGAGGCTGTTGGATGGATTGAACTCCTGGGTTGTAGGTGGGCCCTGGTGGTGCAGGGTTGCTGTTGGTGACGCTGCAGTTGATGCAAAGGGCTGTTGCTTCAGTAGTTGAAGAAAGTTGAGTATCAGAGGGTTGTTTTAGTGGCTAGTAAAAACATCCTGAACTCTCAGTGGATTCTCACTAATCTTTCAGTGGTAGTCAAAGATGCACTTTAAGGTGTACTATAAAAAATCTTATATTAAAGTTTAAGACACATATTTTAGATTTTGTTGTACTTCTCTGCAGCAAATATGAGCAATTGAATGTGGAGCATTGAATGATGGTAAGGCACTGATAATCTCTCCATCCTTGCAGATGAACACTCTAAATGAGGTATCCTCCACTCCACCTCATGCCCCATACTAACTGGAACCAAAAACAGTGGGTAGTCCATGTGGCTTGGTTTTCTGGGATCAATACTTGAGGCTGTGCATCTGAAAATTTCTGGAATTGTCAAGGCCTCATGAGTTCAATCTCAAAGTGTTGTAAATTGGTGAATGGGTTTCTAAACTTTGCTCAGTTAGACAACAGTATGAGCTTTGGAATTGAAATATTTATTCCTCTTGTTGTTCTCAGATCATCTGATGGTGCCAAGAAACTTGCAATGGCATTGTTCCCACCAGTTTTCTATAATGTTGTTAATTAATGCGTGTTCTTGAATTCTTCTGCCTGTAGCAATATTTCCATGCTGGAGGAAATGGCTTGAAGAAGACATTCCTGGAGAAGAGCCCCGACTTGCTGTCCTTGAAATACGCACTCAGCCTCTACACCCAGACAACAGATACCCTGATTAAAAAATTTATCAACACTCAGTCTTCACAAGGTAAGATGCAACAAAATGAATATTAAACTCCAATGTACAATGATTATGATTAAGTTAATTAGGGCGTACTGTGTCCACCATGAGGTGCTGATTGTTTCTTTCTTCAGTTAAAGCTAACATTTCATTTAAATGGTATGAACAAATTCCCAGTTTAAAAACTCTCACAAAATACCTTGAAATGTCATTTACGTTTTGGCTCGATTAAGTTAAATATTGATTACAAAACTTGAATAGATTGTTGAAAAGGTTTGTTGTTTCTGTGTGGTTGTCACAGAGAGTAAGTGGGCCTTTAAGGGCTGTTCATCTTCACTGCATATTCATAGTAAAATGAAGGGAGCTGTACTGACTGAGTGAGAGCACAATTTGGTGTTAACATTACACACACCGATATCTCAGCACCACATAAATAGATGCAATTCAACCTCTGAGCAACAGGTCTTGGTGAATAAGGCCGTGCCAACCAAAATGAATGAAATAGCAGAAAGCAGTTTTTATTAAAAGTAAACCCAACAGCTGTGTTTATATTAGAACAATAGAACGTCGTGCTATCCAAGAATATAATAGAAACATAGAAACATTAAA
Organism: Okamejei kenojei; assembly: GCA_035221665.1. Classification (NCBI taxonomy): domain Eukaryota; kingdom Metazoa; phylum Chordata; class Chondrichthyes; order Rajiformes; family Rajidae; genus Okamejei; species Okamejei kenojei. The sequence continues at coordinate 17,884,139 of CM069164.1, forward strand.
GGGAACTCAGCATCTCAGTGAAGAATAATATCTGACTACTCACTAGAGCAGGCGGTGTGTGGCAATATTGGAATATTATACTGAAACAGTGAGAATAGTACAAATAAGAAATTCACATTTGCAAACACAAGTAATTATCCCAAAGTTTTATAAAATTGATATTTGATTATTAATTTTGGGGTCCAAAATATGTAGTTGAAGTTGCTGATCTGTGAGAAATATCGCAGTTTGAGCAGATCTCCTGACGCCAACTCACAGAAAGTGCTGGCTCCAATTTCAGCAGCAAGTCTCTGCGCCAAGGCAGAGTTCACAGTGTTAAACTCCAGCACAGGCTTCAAGCCCAATCACTAACTCAGTGCAAGAACATTTGACCTTAGTGAAGCCAAGCTACTGACATCCGAAATGTTAAATACTTTGCAAAATTATGAACCTTAATCAACTGTAAGAAATGGATAAATGTACTAGTGGGACCCGTTGGGTCCCAGCTTCACACGGGAGGGCTGGTCCCCCAATGCAATATTCCACCTCTCCACCAATTCCAATATTGCTGGTCAGTGGGGGGGGGGGGGGGGGGGGGGGGGGGGGGGGGGGGGGGGGGGGGGGGGGGGGGTGCTTTCTGAAGTGCTAGCATGGGTGTTGTGGGCCAAAGGGACTGGTTTCCAGAGGGCTAGTATGGACATTTTGGGCACAGGCACACTCACGCAGATGTACAGACACATATACACTCACACACACACACACACACACACACACACACACACACACACACACACACACACACACACACACACACACACACACTGACTCACTGACTCACAAACCATAAATATGACAGTAAACTTTCTTGAATGCTCACACGGCTGAGCGTGGCTTCTCCACTTTGGGGCTTCCACAGTCAGCGGCACCACTGCACTTACCGGAAATAAGGCAACCAACGCAACCTCTGCACTCACCAGAAATTACGCAATCAGCGCGACCTGTCTACGAAGCGGAAGTAACGAAATGGGTGGGACTTTTGAACCAAACACAGTCAAACCTAATAAAGCATTTATTCCTTCCAAACACAGTCGGACCTAATAAAGCATTGCATTTTCAAGCACAGGCAGGGCAGCAGGCCAAACAACTCATGGCATTGTCATTAAGGGCTAACAAATCATTTATTGCATGTACATTGCAGTTCAGTTGATTCACAGCTTAAAATGAAAGTCGTGGCCTCTCCCTCGTGATCTTGCAGAGTGACTGAGTCATGTCCAGGCATCCGGGGTTTTATAGTCCTGCCCCCACCCACCCCCTGGAAGGGGCGTTACCTGCATTGATTAACAGGCGAGAGGATCTCAAGGTTTTATTAAACACTCATAACATTTTTATTTTTCATCGATGAGAAAAATTCTCAGGGCCTGCTCAGTGTAGGAGGACTGTGAGTAAGATGGCCAAAAATAACGGCGATACAGGGTAGCGTTTTTTTCTAAAATGAATATACAGTGCAGACGGGAAGTGGTCAAGATGAGACTTTTAATTCTATAGATAATAAATGTATTAAACGTTAAAACAAATTAAGGTACTAAAACATTCAGTACAAAGAATTAAATCTAAAAATATAGTGTAACTCCAACAATCCACTCTCCAGTCATTTGGAAATCCGGGTGCTCGGTACCTGGGTATCAGTGATGTTTGCAATGTCCTCTCACCTGGGTCCCAGTTCCCACCCTCACCAGCAAACCACTGGGCCGGGTATCCACACTCACCGTCCACACACCAAGGCCCCACTTCCCACACTCACCATCCATTCAACGGCCCTAGTTCTGGCATTTCCTAAGCACTTGCCAGAGCTCTGGTTCCTGCCCTCAATGGTTAAATAGCAGTTCCGGCCATGAGGCAAGATGGAGATAGCAGACAAGTTGGGGTTATATTTAAGATGAGCATGGTTGCTTGAGGGTTTATGGTAGGCAATACCTGTCTGGTATCAGAATGTAGAATGTCGACTGCTTGTTCCCTTCATTATCAACAGAGTAATCCTTGACTATTATTGATGTCGACTATTATTGCCCTGAGATCCGTAATTATGTACACTTACCACCATTTTTATTTCATTCAAACTATGAGTTTATCTTACATAAAATCTTGGTGTCACACTCATAATAAAAAATTACCTATTCATTAATAACTTAACAATCAAAGTTATGAATTATACTGGTCACTAATTCAGAATGTACAATCCATCTGTTAAATCCACAAGAGCAACAATTAAAGTGGTCATTAAATAAAGTTGTAAAATGTAATGAGCTCAAGCTGAAATTTAATGAACAAATTTGTTGTAAAATAAATTTATGTGGCATTCGATGAGGTCAAATTAAACTGATATGTGTAAGTACCGATAGGTATGTTTGATCCTATAGAGCAGCAGCGTATACAAGGAACCAAAGGCAGTGAGAGCTCAATGTCAGTGCCGCAGTCACAGAGTCTGGAAGATAAGAGGAATGAAAGTCAGCTTTCCAACTCTGCATTATGATTATTTCAAAAACGTGGTAGAATAGAACGCAGAAAAAATTAGTTCGAGGAAAAAACTCTGCTCTTTAAGCTACCTGCGCGTACTGCAATTTCACAAACTTGCTTCTGTTCTAGTTTTCTGTATTCAGAGGTAGCTGGAGAAATCATCTTGAGAACCAGAGACCACCATGATTGGAGCAGGGAAAGCTTATCGGGGTGGGCGGTGCCTCATCTGGAGAGCAACTAATATTTTTTACTGGGCTTCTGCATGGAACTGACGAAGGGACTCGGTGTGATCCTGAGGACTCCTTCTCCATTTTCAGGGATGAAGAACTATGGGCTCCCAGGAATTAGTGGGAAATCACATATTTTAAGGAAGCCATGAAAACTGTTTATATGGTCCAAACCCGGCAGGTGGGACAAGTGCACATGGGGTATCTAGGTCGGCATGGGCAAGTTGGGCTGATTGGCCTGTTTCTGTGCTGTGTATCTCTATGACTAGAACAAGCTGAATTATTTCCTCTGACCTCCTGATAAACCTGCCATGATGCAGCTGAGAATGGAGTGTCAATTCGTGAGCCTGGTGTTGGACATGTGAATGATGTGACCAGTTGAATGGAGTTAACATTTTCTCCATGTGACCACGTAGGCTTCCTCTGGATACTCCAGTTTCCAGATATGTCCAGATATGTAGGTTAATTGGCTTCTGTAAAACTGCCCCTAAAAGTGTAAAGTGTAAATGAGAAAGTGCGTAAACTAGCGTGAACTAGTGTGAACGGGTGAACAATGGTCGGTGTGGACTGAGTGGGCCAAAAGGCCCGTTTCCATACTATATCTCTAAATTAAACTAAATGTTACATTTTTTATATTTCTTAAATTCCAGTTGATTGTGATTCAGTTATGATTTTGATATAATGTTTTAAAGTGGAAAGTAAAATGTCCCAAGGTGACATAAAACTCCAGCAGATAAATTCAACCTATTAAATCTGTATCGGCATTGAACTTCTGCACAAGTATTCATCCTTCATGGTGGCACAGCGGTAGAGTTGCTGCTTTACAGCAAAATGCAGCGCCAGATACCCGGGTTCGATCCCGACTACGGGTGCTGTCTGTATGGAGTTTGTACGTTCTCCCCGTGATCTGCGTGGGTTTTCTCTGAGATCTTCGGTTTTGTCCCACTCTCCAAATACGTACAGGTTTGTAGGTTAATTGGCTTGTTTAATCGGCTTGATAGAAATGTTAAATTGTCCAAGTTGGTGATATGCAGAGTATTGTCCTGCCGACTACAAAATTCAGAAGGTTCAGAGGGTTCTTGGAAATCTGACATTATTTGCAGATGTGTTAAAGATGCATAAAATTAAAAATGCTCAAAATTGTCAATTGATTGTTAAGCTTCATACTGATCTGGCAGCAACATAGAAACATAGATGCAGGAGTACGCCAATCAGTCCTTCGAGCCAGCACCGCCATTCAATATGATCATGACTGATCATCCAAAATCAATACCCTGTTCCTGTTTTCTCCCCATATCCCTTGATTCCATTAGCCCTAAGAGCTATATCTAACTCTCTCTTGAAAACATCCAGTGAATTGGCCTCCACTGCCTTCTGCAGATTCACAACTCTCTGGGTTAAAAAGTTTTTCCTCGATCAGTCCTAAACGGCCTTATTCTTACACTGTGATTCCTGGTTCTGGACTCTCCCAACATGGGGAACAATTTTCCTGCAGCAAGTAATGCTGAATAAACATTTTGTTGGGTTACATATACTCACAACAAAATATGCATTTATTTTAGGGCTAAATTACCTTCTCTATTTAATTTTCTGAAATAAGGAAAGCCTCCTCTTGGGTCAGGTACTGAAAGTGTAAGATGATTACTGTAAAGTGAGAAATGTAGAATATCTGGAACCTGAATAATAAATAATAATCTTATGTGTAGGAAGGAACTACAGATGCTGGTTTACACCGAAGATAGACACAAATAGCTGGAGTAACTCAGTGGGACAGGTAGCATGTCTGGAGAGAAGGAATGGGTGACGTTTCGGGTCGAGTCCCTTCTTCAGACTGGTTGGGGATAAGGGAATCGAGAGATATAGATGATGATGCAGAGGGATAAAGAACAATGAATAAAAGATATGCAAAAAAGTAACGATGATAAAGGAAACAGGCCATCGTTAGCTGTTTATTGGGTGAAAACGAGGAGCTTGTGCGACCAGCTTATGCTGTAGCTTGCTTCTTATTTGGTGAACCAGCCTCTCATGAGGGACCTTATCGAAAGCTGATTAAGCCAAAGATAGACACAAAATGCTGGAGTAACTCAGTGGGACAGGGAGCAACTATGGAGAGGAGGAATGGGTGACGTTTCGGGTTGAGAACCTTCTTCAGACTGAGAATAAAATCTTATTATGAGTGAAATAATCTTACATCTGTAAACACTTGGTTGAAATTGGTTGAAATGTATTCACTGGACTAAGAGCAGAGGGGAAATTAGTGTGGATGAATTCAATGGCAAATTAGTTACAGAAAGAAATAGGGAGCAAAATTGATTGACTCAATAGAGAGAAAGAACAAGAACATAATTTGATGTTTAAATTTGCAATGACATTTAAAACTCAAAGGGATGAAATGCTATGCATATAAATCAATTTCTAATGCCAGACCGTTTGAATGGCAGTAACTGAGACTTAGGGCATTGTTAGGACTCAATTTGGCTTACAATTGACAAGATACACTAACCTCACATCATCCATCAGTTGTGAACCAGATAGTTGTGATGTTGTTTCATGCACCGAGAAGGTGAGCAGCACAATTTAGACGCAATTCTGGAATATTCCAGTTTAACTGTACTTTTTTCAGGTGCCTTATTTGTTCCCAAATAAAAATGAGGCTCATTAGCCTCATTATATTGAAGATAGACACAAAATGATGGAATAACTCAGACAGCATCTGCCTGACCTGCTGAGTTACTCCAGCATTTTGTATCCATCTTCGGTATAAACCAACACCTGTAGCTCCTTCCTACAGAGCATCATTATTGTCTGATCCACAATCTTATGCAAAGGGAATTGTCTATGTTTTAAGCTGTATTACTACAAGGGATAAACATTTGTTGTCCAACAAAAGCATCAGAATTATTAAAGAGATTCATTGCTGATTTGCCTGTAAACTCTTCCTGCATTCAAAATTATGTGGGAGATGACAAATTTCTTAAATAAAACTATCTTCCCATAACAAAAATGACGAGAGGCTTCAACTACATTATGTGACATTCCACATAGAAAACCTGAACAGCAAATGCTGATTTATCAAATTACAGTAAAACTATAATAATCAACTATCCCAATTTTGTTGACTTCCTGAAGATTCACTATCAACAGGTGATGTTTCCTGTACTCACTTTCTATTCTCTGGGCCCCAATTCTTGCAATTGCTTCCCCCTCACTGGGACCCCAGTTCCTGCTCTCCCTCCCCCCTCACTGGGACCTCAAAGGCACTCAATAAACAATAGACAATAGGTGCAGGAGTAGGCCATTTGGCCCTTCGAGCCAGCACTGCCATTCAATGTGATCCATGATCAGTACCCCGTTCCTGCCTTCTCCCCATATCCCCTGACTCCACTATCTTTAAGAGCGTTATCTAACTCTCTCTTGAAAGCATCCAGAGAACCGGCCTCCACCACCCACTGAGGCAGAGAATTCCACAGACTCACAATACTCTGTGTGAAAAAGTATTTCCACATCTCCGTTGTAAATGGCTTGCCCCTTATTCTTAAACTGTTGCCCCTGGTTCTGGACTCCCCTGACATGTTTCCTGCCTCTAGCGTGTCCAAACCCTTAATAATCTTATATGTTTCAATAAGATACCCTCTCATCCTTCTAAACACCAGAGTATACAAGCCCAGCCGCTCTATTCTCTCAATATATGACAGTCCCGCCATCCCGGGAATTAACTTTGTGAACCTACGCTGCACTCCCTCAATAGCAAGAATGTCCTTCCTCAAATTTGGAGACCAAAACTTCACACAATACTCCAGGGGTGGTCTCACTAGGGCCCTATACAACTGCAGCAGGACCTCTTTGCTCCTGTACTCAACTACTCTTGTTATGAAGGCCAACATGCCATTCGCTTTCTTTACTGCCTGTTGTATCTGCATGCTTACTTTCAGTGACTGATGAACAAGGACCCCCAGATCCCGTTGTATTTCCCCTTTTCCCAATGGCACCATTTAGATATTAATCTGCCTGCGTGTTTTTGCCACCGAAGTGGATAACCTCACATTTATCCACATTAAACTGCATCTGCCATGCATCTGCCCACTCACCCAACCTGTCCAAGTCACCTTGCATCCTCATAGCATCCTCTTCACAGTTCAACTGCCATCCAGCTTTGTGTCATCTGCAAATTCACTTTAATTCCTTCATCTAAATCATTAATATATATTGTAAATAGCTGCGGTCCCAGCACCAAGCCTTCCGGTACCCCACTAGTTATGTCTGCCATTCTGAAAGGGACCCGTTTATCCCTACTCTGTGTTTCCTGTCTGCCAACCAATTTTCTATCCATGTCAGCACCCTATCCCCAATACCACGTGGTCTAATTTTGCCCACTAATCTCCTATGTGGGACCTTATCAAATGCTTTCTGAAAGTCCAGGTACACTACATCCACTACATTCACTTGTCCATTTTCCTAGTTACATCCTCAAAAAAAATTCCAGAAGATTAGTCAAGCATGATTTCCCCTTCATAAATCCATGCTGCCTCACTTTGAACTGGTTCATTGGAAAATTTCCAATTACATAGCAGAACATCTAAAACAATTAATTAAAAGAGTTTTAAAGTATTAATGGAAACAACAAGTGAAGGGGAATTTGAATTTTACTATAAATTTCTGGGGTTTCAAATAATTGATTCACCCAGGAAAATGTATAAGATTTGTTCCCTTCAAATTAAAGAGAGAACTATATAAATGTCTGAACTATCACCGAAGAATGGTCCTGACCCGAAATATCACCTGTCCATGTTCTCCAGAGATGCTGCCTGACCTGCTGAGTCACTCCAGCACTCTGTAAAATGTCACCTATCCATGTTCTCCAGAGATGCTGCCTGACCTGCTGAGTCACCTATCCATGTTCTCCAGAGATGCAGCCTGGCCTGCTGAGTCACCCCAGCACATGGCATCTATCCTGGATAAATGTTTAGATTGACAGAAAAGGTTATGTCATAATTCTTGAATATTCAGTCCAGTGACAGAAATATATCGTCTCATCATTTACAATTCTATGTAAAATTGCTTTAATATCTGAAGAGTAGAGAGATATATTGTTCAATTAATAAGGATATGGAAATGTTACAACAGCACACTTAACAATTGCTCAGAGAAGTCTTATCAGTCTCCACTATCCATGAAATGTTGTAGTACATAAAGGGCCATTTGGCACATCAGATCCTTTCAAGTTATTACCTATTTACCTCTTGTAGTAATACTATTAACTTTAGTCAGGGCTACATCTCAATCATTATACTGTTGCAGTTGTGGTTGGATTAATATTAACCAGTATTTTTTGCTTGATTTATTTTAAAACCCAGCACTTAGTTTTGTTTAGATTATTTAACCCGAGTGCTACACAAGGAAAACATCCAACTTTTATGACTTCAACACCCCTCATCTTCCACTGGAGTAACATGAAAACACTTTGCACTAATTCAAGATGTGCAGTTTAACCACCTGATATATAATGCAGAATCTCCCTGGTGTTGGTGGAAGGGCTGTTCACAGTAGTTATTCATTCCAACAACCACATCTCCAGAAAGAAAGTTCTTCCATAAAAAAACAGGTTATCAATGAAACTGCTATAGAAATATAGATTTTTCCTACGAATAAGGGTCTCGACCCGAAACATCACCCATTCCTTCTCCCCAGAGATGCTGCTTGTCCTGCTGAATCACTCCAGCAATTTTGTCTACCTTTGATTTTTCCTACATTTTGGGCTTATTCACATTAAATGCAATCTTAAATCATCATGGGGATCCCAAATCTTTTAAAACTGTCAAGAGACCAAGAACTCTTGTGCAGATTCAATTTCTTTGGGAAGACTGCAGTGGCATTTCTTCCAGGAATCCACTTTTATCAAAACACAGAGCATTGAATTTCATTATTACATTTTAGTTCTGTTGCACATAGACTATCCATGTGTTATGAGCATTCTGCTTATGGACACTGCTGTATACAAATGAGCTCCCATAACATTATTAAATCCAAAGGTACAACATACATAGTTTCTACAAGTGACAGTACTAGTTTTCTTTATCTCTCCACTTTTAATAAATGTTCTTTCTTGTCAGCCTTATGTGCTTCTGATGCCATTCATTACAACACTGGGGAGATAGATACTATATTGAGTGTTTTTGCATTTTGCTGACATTTTGACTAAATCATCTTATGGACGTCTGTAAAAAAGGAAGCCCTTCTTTATCAATGGGTGGCCTGTAATGTCTGCCTGTAGAGAGAGTCACCATCAGGAAAACTATACTCATTAGTAATATCACATTCACACTAAGTTAAGTCCATTCCTGAGGTATTTTAATAATTATTATCAAGATGCACAAGATTCTTGTCTCTTACTCACAGTCAGGTATATCACATTGGTGTACTTTCAAACAGCATCCTGCTCGAAATTCAGACCACGACCTCAAGATTAATACTTAAGATTGAACCTGAAATTGCTGTCACCCAGGCTGTCACTACCTGCTCTTGACTCCCACATTTGCCACCCAGGGAAGTATGTATGTGCAACATTGCAAGAAGAGCCCATAGATAGGGGATGTGATACCTGATTGAACCGGGCAACAAATCACCACAGTTAGCTTTAAGTATTGGGAAGTAAGCAACGGAGGATCTAAGAAGGTGGCGATCTAAAAAGGATACTTTGTATTGATTCCTCGCAGAATGAGTAATAAGAGTAGGAAGGAAAGACTGATTCAAATGTAAAAGAAGAAATGTTTGACATATTTGAAATGGTCTCAAAGTTCAAAAAGCCTGAAGAAATAATACTATGCTTGTAATATTTAATATTTAATGCAAGAGGTTGAATGGCACTAATTAATGTTTATCCCATTGTTGAACGAACACTTACTGTATGCTACTAATTAGTAATTTTAACTATCTGCATTGTTTTAATTTGCGCCTGCAGACAAATCCAGAAACTTGATGTTATTAAATGTGAATCAGCAGTGAGGCAGACTGCAGAAAGACATTTCAGCACAGTAAGAGCAGAGCAGTGGAGACGCATGGGTCCACAGATGCAGAGATCTGGAGCACCAAACAATCGGTGGGTCGAGCAGCATCTGTGAAGTGAAAAGGAATTGTCAGCATCACGGGTCAAAACCCTGCATTAGTCCTGAGGCAAGGTCTTGATTCAAAATATTGACAATCCCTTTCCCATCACAGATGCTGCTCGACCCGCTGAGTCCCTCCAGCAGATAGATTGCTGCCAGTAGCAGAGCAGTAAGGACTTAGTGCATGCTTCGGTTTAGCCCACCTTGCACGTCCTTAGTCTACACCTGGCAAAGGTTGACATTGTTTGCAGATGAGAGTTCCTGGAGAAAGTATCTCTTTGGACTATTTTGTTAAATTTAAAGGGATTATTTTCTGTGACATATGTGTTTTTTTACAGTCTGGTCTAACAGAACCTGTTGTGGATGGCCCCCATTGCAAAATATACAAACCATTGGTTCAGAAAGATGATGGGAAGGGATGCCCCTGTTATATGTGAATGTTGCACTACAATGTCCAACTGCGACCTTGCCAGTTGTAGCTGGGAATTCCTGCTTAAACATGGAGACATACACAGGAAAGGGTCAACAAAGAATTGATAGAAAGATGTTCTCTGTAACTATTTTCTGGGAAAGTCAGCCTCCTCCCCCCCCCCACCCCCCCCCCCCCCCCCCCCCCCCGGCAATGCTGTTGGCTTGTGGTGATGGTGGGTGGTGCTGGACACATAAGCAGATGGAGAGATGCCATTGGGGAATTATGCATTAGGTGGGGTGTACAGAGGACTCACGGAAGCAGAATGCAGGGACTGTAATTGTTGGTCAGGGCTATAGTAGTGTCAGTAGCTATGTTTGTCAGTTGGGGTGTAGCTGAGTGATAGTTGGTAGGGGTAGATGGATAGTGTTGAGTTGACTGGGATTGGTTGCAATAGTTGTGTCATGGTGTAGCTGCGGTTCTTTGTTCGCTGGTTATTTTCCCAACACTTGGACAACAGAAGCTCTCAGTCCAAGGATGGTTGCCAAAGCTCTAAGCCAGAAATGTGAGGGGGAGTGATGTGTGCTAATATTGGTGGCCACTGGTAGTTGCTCTTTTTAAGAGTCTATCTGCTTGATAGAATAAATTGAAACAAAACCTAAAACATCAGCGCAAAATGGAGACACCAAGAGAGGAAGATTGCATGATTTTACAATTGCATGATAGTGCTGAATATACTTGTTTATATATCTATGCAAAAGCAACCCATAGATTTACGGAGCTATACAGCATGGAAAAAGGCCTTTAGACCCAACTCATCCATTCCATTCAAGCTGTCACCTTCAACTTGTCCCTTTCACCTGAGTATTGCAAATGTTCCATTAAACATGTGGGGGAGAAAAGGGAGAAACCGTTTTTCAGTCACTCCCTCGACGGAGAGGCCACTTTTTTCATGTCGCATCTCCGCATCCCCTCTCGTGGCCTAACAGTTTGGATTGGAGCGGCCTTTCCCGGAGTCGGGCCCAGAGCTTCAGCAGCGGGCGCAGCGAGGACTTTTCCATCGCAGAGTGGGATGAACCCTTGCCGGGGGCCGCCAGAGAGGAGTGCTCCGATCACTGGCCTGGTGACTTTGGCATCATGCGGCTGTGGTCTGTGGAGCTTCTAGCTGCGGGCGTAGCGTGGATTACCCTCCAGAGCCTGGGATCCCTTGCCAGGGATCACCGGAGAAGAGCTCTGACCACCGGCCTGCGGCCTATAACATCCTGAATCCATGATTTACAGTAAGAAAGTGGCCGACTCGGGCACTCCAAGCTGCAGAGTGTGTTCGACCGTCCCGACATCGGAGTTTCAATCATCCCGACGAGAGGGCCTGTACATCCAGCTGTCCGTAGCGGCGACTATGGAGGGTTCATGGCCCCGACCACGGATGAACAACGGAGGAGGACTGATTGAACTTTGTTGCCTTCCACCACAGTGAAGAATGCTGTGGTAGATGTTTATGTTAAATTCTATTATGTATTGTGTGTTCTTTTTTCAATTGCATCGCTGCATGGCAAATTCATTTCACTGTACTTTAGTTGGTGAATGTGACAGATAAATTTGTATTGTGTATCTTGTGCGGTTTCACCAAGGTTTTGCACAACTTTAGTTTAGTTACAGTGCGGAAACAGGCCCTTTGGCCCATCGAGGCCGAACTGACCAGGGATCCCCACACATTAACACTACCCTACACACACAAGTGACAATTTTCTACATTTATACCAAGCCAATTAACCTACAAACCTGTACATCTTTGGAATGTGGGAGGGTACCGAAAATCACGGAGAAAACCCATGCTGTCACGGGGAGAACGTACAAACTCCATACAGACAGCACCCGTAGTCGGGATCGAACCCGGGTATCTGGCGCTGCATTTTGCTGTAAAGCAGCAACTCTACCGCTGTGCCACCGTGAAGGATGAATACTCGTGCAGAAGTTCAATGCCGATACAGATTAAATAGGTTGAATAGTCAGGATCGAGCCCAGGTCTCTGGTGTTACAGCACTGTAAAGGGCCTGTCCCACTTACACGATTTTTTCGACGACTTGCTGGCACCCGTCATAGTCACAGCAGGCTGGCGAAAATTTTCAACATGTTGAAAATCCAGCGGCGACCAGAAAAAGGTGACGACTAATCACCACCAAACAGGCATCACCCCGAATGTCACGGTGGGACAGGCCCTTTAGGCAGCAACTCCATCGCTGCGCCACCGTGCCGTCCGACTGTAACATGTATATGTAGAAATGTCTAAAAAAGAAGGGTCCTGACCTCAAACATCACCTATCCTTGTTCTCCACAGATGCTGCCTGACCCACTGCATCACTCCAGCACATTTTTGTCCTTTTGTAACATTTATATCTATCAAATATGAATAGATTTGCTCCAAATCTACTTCAAAAATGAATATATCTGGGGAATAGAAGACACCAAGGAAACAAAGTTGAAGTAAAGGGCTAGATAAAACAAAGAATGTTGCAGAAATAAATTTGCTCAGTTTATCATCGGTCATCGCCTCCAAAAGCATTGGGGTTATGAGCTCCTAGAACAATACTTGCCATCACATCCAGGCTAAACTCCCTGCCTGGCCCCTTTGCAAGTGTTTGTATCACTTGTCAGCTGCTTGGAGACTGAGTCAACCAACTCCATATAAAATGTTGTCAAGAACTGAAGAGACACCTGAAGTTTCAGCAGAAGATTAAGAATCTGCTTTCAACATAATAGCAAAGAACATGACGTTAACTATCCTTCTGTGATTTTCAGCACCTCAAGAGAATCATGAAACTGAGCTTTTTTCCAATTAGAAGAAATTGAAAATGTTCGACTGTTGTAGAGCAACCTTGAATCAGTTGCCACTTGAGTGTAGCAGCATTAAATACAACATCCCCTGAGTCTCACAACTCCTGCAATTACATCTGGGTTGTCAATTCATTCATAAAATCACATCAAATTTCATTAGATGTCATTGGTTAAAGATTGGTCTTTATCCCTGGGCCCTTAAGCTGCAATCAGAGTATGGAGAGGAATCCATGAAAGCTGATTAAAACTTCAGCTGTTAATGCACCATAAGGGAGTGAAGAATAGATACACAAGGGGGGGAGATCATAAAAGCCAGATCTCTGGCCACTTTACATATTGCTGGGCTTGGCTTCGATAGGGGCTGGCAAACTGCCTGACTAGGTTAACACATTTGCATCTTTGCAACAAATCTTCCCTACGCCCACCAGTGCCCATCTGTTTCCAACCAAGTAAAACCAGACGGGCCAGGTCAGTAGGCACTGATCTTAAAAGAGACTGCCTTACTGCTGAGCACATTTCAAGCCATTTTTAAAAACCTTTCTTCTTCTTCTTGCGTATGGAGTGCACAGCCTAACGTTGTCGGACAACTTGTTCTATTTGATCTTATTTGATTGTGCACGCCGGGTTGATTGCATTTGTCGAAACAGGGCGGACCACGTGAAGGTTGCAATCTTCCACCCCTTTAAAACCTTTAATTTTGCATTATTAGACTTGCTACTGGATGATTAGTGGCAACATCAGGAGTACAGGCTGCCACATCCACAGACTGAGGGAGAGGTACTGTGGTGAACACTAATTCACGGGGAAGGCAGTGAATGAACATTACCGTACACTAATGATTTATCTCCATACAGAAATACCTGTGGTGTGAAGGTCACAGCAGCCTTTAAATTCTTTGTGTCGGAAACATTTCAAGTTGCCGTTGGCAACATCAGCTGTATTACTTATCCCAAATGCTCAAGCAAGAGACAGATTGGTTATTTGCTTGAGTGAATAATGTCTGTGTTTCCCTGCAGCACGATGGGCTGCAGCACGACTGGGCTGTACCACGTGGAACTGTGGCAGGATTCCCACAAACCCAGGGCATGCAGTCCCATTTTGCCATTTCACATTTTGTTGCATCAGGCCACAGTTTTCCTCCTGATCCAGGCCGTTTAAAGCATGCATTTGTACAGAGGCGGATCCATAGACTTACAACATTAACAAAATATACTGATTAAATTTAGGTCACGTGTTACAGTCCGAGAGTGCAAACAATTTTTATTTCTAGTTTAAAGATACAGCATGGAAACAGGCCCGTTCTGCTCACCGAGTCCACACCACCATTGATCACCCGTACACTAGTTCAATGCTATCTCACTTTCACTCCTGCACACTAGGGGCAATTTACAGAAGCCAATTAACCTTCAAACCCGCTTGTCTTTGGAATGTGTGAAGAAATTTGAGCAACCAGGGAAATCCATGCGAGCACAGGGAGAACATACAAATTCTGCACAGATAGTAGCCGAGATTAGAATCGAACCCGGGTCTCTGGCACTGAGAGGAAGCAGCTCCTCCACTGCACCACAGAAATTCACTGTAGCTAAGCTCTATGCAGTGTTAAGCCCAAGGGTGAGAGGTGAATGATGAAGGCAGGGTTCAGAGATGGACGGGGTGGTGGATGGATGGGATTGAGAGGTCGTTGTGAGGAGTTTCTTACCTTTGCAATATGAGGCTAGAACCTCCTTGGGTTTACATTCATTCAGCATTTATGTGATGTATAATATGGTTTGCAGCAAAGTAAAGGACAGAATAAAAGCATGAAACATTTTTGTGTATTTTCGGCATCAGTAGATTGGTAAGTGTAAAATATTGTCTACAATGAATTCAAATAAATGTAAATAAATATTACTAAATATCCCCAGGAAGTATCTGCACTGGCATGTAGAAGGAAGCTTTACTATAAAGCACTATTACCGGAAGGATTGTGTCAGCTGTCAGAGATACTCTCATCTTATCAGGCATTTACAATATACACAGTGCCCTCCATAATGTTTGGGTCAAGGTCCCATCATTTATTTATATACCTCCGTACTCTTTAATTTGAGATTTGTAATAGAAAAAAAATCACATGTGGTTAAAGTGCACATTGTCAGATTTTATTAAAGCGCATTTTTATCCATTTTGATTTCACCATGTAGAAATTCCAGCTACACAGTCTCCCCATTTAAGGACGCCATAATGTTTGGGACACATGGCTTCACAGGTGTTTGTAATCGCTCAGGTGTGTTTAAATGCCTCCTTAATGCAGGTATAAGAGAGCTATCAGCTCATAGTCTTTCCTCCAGTCTTTCCATCACCTTTGGAAACTTTTATTGCTGTTTATAAACATGAGTATCAAATTTGTGTCAATGAAAGTCAAAGAAGCCATTATGAGACTGAGAAACAAGAATAAATCTGTTAGAGACATCAGCCAAACCTTAGGCTTACTAAAATCAACCGTTTGGAACATCATTAAGAAGAAAGGGAGCACTGGTGAGCTTACTAATCGCAAAGGGACTGGCAGGCCAAGAAAGACCTCCACAGCTGATGACAGAAGAATTCTCTCTTTAATAAAGAAAAATCCCCAAACACTTGTCCGACAGATCAGAAACACTCTTCAGGAGTCGGGTGTGGATTTGTCAATGACCAATGTCCACAGAAGACTTCATGAACAGAAATACAGAGGCTACACTGCAAGGTGCAAACCACTGGTTAGCCGCAAAAATAGGATGGTCAGGTTACAGTTTGCCAAGAAATACTTAAAAGAGCAACCACAGTTCTGGAAAAAGGTCTTGTGGACAGATGTGACGAAGATTAACTTATATCAGAGTGATGGCAAAAGCAAAGTATATGGGAGAGAAGGAACTGCCCAAGATCCAAAGCATACCACCTCATCCGTGAAACACGGTGGTGGGGGTGTTATGGCCTTGGCATGTATGGCTGCTGAAAGTACTGGCTCAATAATCTTCATTGATGAAACAACTGCTGATGATAGTAGCATAATAAGTTCTGAAGTGTATAGAACTCATTGGCCGGCGGTTCACTCTACAGCAAGACAATGATCCCAAACATACTGCTAAAGCAACAAAGGAGTTTTTCAAAGCTAAAAAATGGTCAATTCTTGAGTGGCCATCAATCATCCAATCTGAACCCAATTATGAATAGGTTTGATTCGTTAACATATATTTCTAAAATAAAATTGGAATACCATGGGACTTTTTAAAATAAAATGTAGTCTTTTATTTTTATTTTTAATAACTTTCTTGAATATCTTACTGTATTTTACTACCCAAGTGTGATTAATATGCTCCTGCAAAAATGTATCTGCCAAATGTATCTACCATCCTCTTTGGTGATGTTAGCTGAAGGGGACTTGTTGGACAGATCCTGACACTTTGAACAACCTATTAAAGTAGAACTCTTTTGGGACCCTACAGTTCAATCTAGTATCTTCAGGACTTTGGCAGATAATGGGTACTATTCTCTATAAATACCCCCAAAATCATTATTTTAGATGTTACCGAGCAGCATAATTTCTTCAGTAAAGACAGGAGCACGAGACCCTGATGCGTTAAAAGGGGCATGGAGACTGGTCAAGACAGGCCCTTCAGTCCACAATGTCCAGCATGCCTGTTCTTCGTGAAATTAACTGCATCCAATCTCTTCCCTCAATATTTCAGTCTATTTTCTTTGTCACCTTGTCTGAACACTTTTTTCGCCACACTTTTAAACTCTTCTATCCATGGCGCCATTCAAACACAGGAACAAACTGCTTCTATTTGCCTTTCCATTTATTTGTTCCACATTTTATGTTCTCGTGTAAAGGATCCAGCTTCAAGATTTCTTCAGTTTACTAATTCCTTATACTGAGCAGCTTCCTAATGAATCCATTATGCTTTCTCTAAGGCCTTACCATCCTGATTATAGTAGAGAGGCAGGAGCTCCACATGAGGCTGTAATGAGTGTGAGATTCGATGTTCTGGACAAGCCGATCACTAACTGATTGATTTTATGCCCCATACATTGAGGAAAAAGTCTGGTTATTGTTAGCTTTCTTCATGATTGCTTGTCCATGAGAAGCTCTCCCATTGCTCTGTGAATCTCTCTCAATTCCTTTATTTTATTTTACGGGACCAAATCCACTTCTATTCAACATGTTAATACTAGCATTTCCACAGAAGACACCACCAATATCTTCTTAATATTGAATTCAACCTGCCACTTGCAACCCACCCCAGCCTATCAATATCCCAAGTGGTCTGGCAGACTACACTGCCATCATCTAGCCTGGCTCTTATTTTTCTCTGCTCCAATCATTTATCTCCCAATCTACAAATGCCTTAGGTTTCTCCAATGATCTCCCAGATGGTATTTTGTCAAACATTTTCCTGAAGGCTACGTGTGTTACCTCATCAAATATTTGCACAAGTTTTATCAAAGACAACCATCCCTTTTGAAATTTATTCTGGCGATTTCTGTTTTTCTCCTTATCTTGCTATGTCTTTATTTCATCCTTAACAAACGTCTTGGAAATTTTGACGAGGTGCATTGTAAACTATGATCATCCCAATTAGCTGTGTCTCTGTGTTGAAGACTGAACACTGTTTTATCCAGCCCTCCAGCACACATACACATACGGCTTGCAACGATAATGACTGCAGTTGTCCTTTTACTGCCTAATTATGTCTTTTCAAACCCTTGTGCTCCATTTCCGTTGCTCAACTGATAAATTGGTAAATGCACAACAATGCCACATTTTAGATGTTAGGCTCAAATCCACAATTGACCTTAATATCATAACCTGTTGTTCAGACTAAGTGTTAGCATTAAACCAAGCTAAATCATGCCCAGTACTATTGACTATTCATAGCTTGTATGGATAGAGTTAGCGATACAACATGGAACCATGCGCTTTGGCCCACCAGGTCCACACCAGCCATCCATCACCCATTGTATGTTATCCCACTTTTGCCTCAGCTTCCTACACAAGAGGGGCAATTTACAGCAGCCCCTCTAAATACCTACAAAGCCACACATCTTTGAGACGTGAGAAGAAACCTGAGCACCCAGAGGAAACCCACGTAGTTACAGGGAAAATGTGCAAATTCCACACAGATTGAACCCGGGTCTCTGGTGCTGTGCGGCAGCAGCTCTCCCAGCTGCGCCACTCTGCCACCTTTTAAAAATTATTTTGCTCCAAAGTAGTCACCATTGATGGCACTAACATTCGCAATTGATTCGAATGTTGATTTATAATCTAGATGAATTGATTCTTTATAATTTCGGATCACAAAATTGAATTGACATCCGAACCTTAGAGACCCTCCTGCCTAGATATGCATATTATAGTTGCTTTCCCTAACTTGGTTATTCTTGTTTACTGTATAACATTTCAGCTCAATCTGCGAATGGCGCAGTGGGAGAAGTATCGATTCATGTAGACCTCTTCACTCACCCTGGTACTGGAGAACATAAAGTTACAATTAAAAGTAAGTGTCCCCACCACTCTCCACTGGTGTAACTAGTGACAGACCCTTTGAACCGTGCCAGCTATTGTGACCATTTGAAGAGCGTTGATCTCTTTTTTTTGCAGTTGTTGCTGTCAATGAACTGATCTGGCAAACAACGGCCATGTTCCGACCCTTTGTAGAAGTTCACGTGATTGGACCGAACCTCAGTGACAGGAAAAGAAAATTTGCCACAAAAACCAAAAACAACGTTTGGTCACCGAAGTACAACGAGACATTTCACTTGTAAGTGGTCCTGCATCTTCTGTGTTACATTTCCTTAAGTATTCACTTGAAATTAAGTTGCTGGCTTCAAAGTGTATCAGTCTGAAAGATATTGCAGTCTAGTAAATCAAATCAAATCCTTATTTGGAGAAAAAACAGAGCCCAAAAGTGTACCAGTCTGAAAGATATTGCAGTCTAGTAAATCAAATCAAATCCTTATTTGGAGAAAAAATAGAGCCCAAAACAGAGCCCAAAAAAACAGAGCCCATAGAGTCATTGAACTCTACAGCATGGAAACAGTCTCTTTGGCCCAAATTGTCCAAGCTAACCACTTCACAAGACTTAATACGAGATTGATCCCAGGGATGGTTGGGTTAGCGTATGAGGAGGGTTTAAAGGCTCTGGGCCTATACACGATGGAGTTCAGAAGGATGAGTGGGGATCTCATTGAAACCCACTGGATACTGAAAGGCCCAGATAGAATGTGGAAATGCCGTTTCCAGTAATGAGAGAGTGTGGAACCAGAGGGCACAGCATCAGAATGAAGGGATGTTCCTTTAGAGTGAAGATGAAGATGAATTTCTTTAGCCGAGGGCGGTGAATCTGTGGAATGCATTGCCACAGACGGCAGTGGAAGCAAAGATATTGGGTGTTTTTAAAGCAGAGATTGATACATTCTTGATTAGTCAGGGTGTCAAAGGTTACAGGGAGATGGCAGGAGAATGGGGTTGAGAGGGAAGAATAGATCAGCCATGATCGAATGGTAGACTTGATGGGCCAAATGATCTAATTCTGCTCCTATGTCTTGTAATCTTATGCTTTAAATTGATTTCCCTCTGAGCATCAAAATGCCTAATTTGAAAAAGATCATTGTCACATGGTTTCAATTGTGTTAATATTTGGTTTTGAAGTGGAGCCAAAGCTGATTTATAATCGGTGTGATTTGCAATATATTCGGTGTTTGGGCTCAGTGCTACTCTGGGTCAAGATAATGTGTTGGCACCAGATTGGGGTTATGCAGGGTGATTGCCAATGAGTGATGTGACAGGCACAGACTCTGTGGGATGACAGGCTTGTTTCTGTGTGTGCATGGAGCCATGACTTGGCTCAGGAACCTTCTGCTCTCCTGGTCCTGGTCACAAACGTACCATACCCTTTGCTTCCTGTGCTCCACAGTGGCACAGTGTGCAAAGGTAACTGTGTAAAAGCAATTCCTTGTGCTTCAGGGGCTGCTGCATTTTGTTGGGGTGGGCCTGATACTAATGAACTAATTGAGGCACAGCACAGTGACTGTTTAGAGCAATATCCTTGGAGGCAGAACATCTCCAGCTCTTTGCACCTCTGGGCAAAGAGGAAAGAAAGGAAAGAGAGAAACCTGAGGAGCATGATGAAGTGTTTATGGCAACTCAATGTCTTTGAGAACTGAGACTCATAGCTGGAGAGAGAAAAGCTGCAGTGAACACTGAGATGTGAGTAAATGGAAGTAGAAGTTGTCGGTGGGGAGGATATCCAGACTTAATGTTTGTTTATGACCGCAGCCTTCTGAGCAATGAGAACGGCCCTGAGTCCTTCGAGCTTCATGTGACCGTGAAAGATTACTGCTTTGCCAGAGAAGACCGGATTATTGGAATGACCGTCATCCAGTTAAAGGACATTGCCGAGAAAGGGACCTGTGCCTCGTGGTACAGCCTCATCAAGAACATTAACATGGATGAAACCGGCCTGACAATTCTCAGAATACTCTCCCAGAGGACCAATGATGAAGTGGCCAAAGAATTTGTACGCCTCAAATCCGATACCAGATCCTCGGAAGAAACCACATAAGAAGCAGACGAGAGAGAATGCAAGGAAGCTGAAGTTATCTTTAGTGCATGTCTGTTTTAATTGTGTGGGTACGTTTATCTGAATATGTGCAGGTGTGTGCTTCAGCCCACTGTTCCAGTGATGAGTTATCTCAGTCTCTCAGACACTTAATTGTTCTGATAAAGTGCCAAATCAAGATTATCCACGGGAATTTTCCCCTGGTATTTTGGGATTTTTTCAATTTGCTATATGATTAAAATCTAACACTGACTTGCTTTTCTGTGGTTTTTAACACTAAGTATTGATCCTTCATTTGTGACAGGCTTTGTCTCTCTACTTCTGCGATGTTGGGCTGTGATTATCCAGAGCATGTTAATGTATCTCAGCTAAGTTACATCCTAAAACTTACTAGTATACTTTACATTTTTGTAAGTTGCATTTGACTTCTCCAGACGAAGACATTTATATTGAGGTAATTGTTATTGACATTTAGACTGCTATACTTTTCATTCTTAATTCACCAAACTGCAAACTACTGGTCATTATTAAAGGTGCAAGACAATTAATATTAGCTTAGTTCTTTTTCTGACACATCACTGTGAAGATGATACTTAGCTGACATCGTAACCGATTTTCTTAAAGAGAAACAGCTCATGAGCAAACTGGCATTGTTAATTTCCAAAAGTTGCCAAAAGGATCCAAGGTCCATCCAATACTTTTTTATGCCACATTAAGAGGCCACATATGTTTACAAAGCAACCGGGCTGTTTTGGTGATTTGAATAGAAATACTATGTTTCTGATAAATAGTGAAGCTGTTACTATTTTCAATGATGCGATTGTAAATGTTGCTTTATAAAATGGTAATATTGTTCCAGCTGTAATCCTCATTGTTTCAGCATTTTCAACAAATGGTAATTATGCAACATCCTTATGTATTGCACTGATGTTGAAATGAGTGTCATGTAAATATATTTAGTGAACAATTGTACAATAAAGCATTGGAAAAAATCCAGTCCTGCACATTGATACTTGGTGCTGAACTTGTTCAGCATTCAGTGTTGCAATAGAGAGCGCTGATGTGGCCTCACCTGGAATAATTGTTTGGTCCTCTAAAATAAAATAAAAAGATATAGCAGCATTGGGGACAGTATGAAGGAGATTCACTTGGATAATTCCTGGGATGAGAGGGTTGTCCTTTCAAGAGGGATTAAATAGTTTGCCTCTGTATTCCTCGGTGTTCAGAAGAACGAGGGGGGTCCTTATTCAATCGTAAGATCCTAATGGTGCTTGGTAGGATGGATGTTGGGGTGTTTTATTCATGGGACAATGTCGAACAAGTGCACATAACTACAACATGAGGGACTGGTGATTCAAACCAAATTTCTTCTGACTAGATGACCAATCTCTGGAATTCGTTTCCCCGGTGGGCGGTGGGTGGCAGCTGGGTCATTGGAACTATTTAGAGTGGAGGTGGATAAATATTTGATAGATCTATGACTGGCACACAGGAGGAGTTGAGGCCAGTATAGATCAGCCACCATCAGCGTGCAGTCTTCAAGGGCCAGTGATTGACCCCAGCTCCAAATGTCTTGTGTTCATTTCCAAATGAACATCTTTTGGTTTTAAATATTGCGGATCTGGATATTGGTAAGCATTCATAATATTGAGATAATCTGTACTTCCACTTCAGAACACAAAGTTACATGTTGTAGGGTGCTGCAATTGTGTAAATTGTACAATGGAATTCTTACTTGCTGCAGCTTTACAGGCCCATTAAGAATGTTACTGTTCCTTTGCCAGTACATATGATAATTAAGCACTCGTGTCTCTTGATCAACTGAGGGGTGCAAGACCAAAGGCACCGAGCACTCTAGAAATTTATGACAACATCCTGTCCCTGGAAGGAATGTGAGGAAAGTAGTTTGGAAAGAGGATCTGGTGAGAAGATGACTGGTGATTTTACCCTTGTGAGAGAAGAGTGTGGAAGCAACAATGGGAAGTTAAAGGAAGCCCATATCTGGGGAAGATGGATGCCTCATTGGTCTTGGTCAGGTGGAGGCCATCAGCCAACACTGTAGCAGGCCTCAGACCTCCAGGTACAACCCGCTGCAGCATTCTCCCGGGCGTAGTAGAATTTTACGTAAGTGCTCTGTGCAAGATTTGCCTTCATTGCACATGATCTGTCATTAGCCTCTGTACACCAGTGTGTTCCACTCAGTTTTTTCCCCTATTATTTACTCCACCTACAAAGCCTGAGGTAGGTATCCCTGCTATAACAACATGTGGTGGCCAATCTCTCATGGAGTAGTGGGAGAGTCTAGGACCAGGGGGTGCAGTCTTATACTAAAATGATGTAGCTTAGAAAGGAGATGAGTGGGAATTTCTCTAGTCAGAGGGTGGTGAACTTGTGGAATTCACAGCCACAAACGGCAGTGGGGGCCAAGCCGTTTGGGTATTTTTAAAGCGGAGATTGATTAATAAAGATGTTAATTAGTTTTTGATTAGTAAAGATGTTAAAGATTAGTGATAATGCAGGACAATGGAGTTGAGAGGGAAAAATAGATCAGCCATGATCAAATGGCAGTGCAGACCTGATGGGCTGAATGGCCTCATTCTGCTCCTTATGGTCTAATGGTTGATGGCTCAGTTTGGTTCTTTCAGCATCAGTCACAGAGTGCTCTTCATGTTTTGTCCTCTACATAATGACCTCCAGAACTCAGATGTCCTTCCCAACTCCCATGCCCTGATCCTTCATCGATCAATGATCATCCCTCTCCTGTACTAATTTGTTCTGGTCCGGCAATGTTTGGTTTTTAAATTCTATGTTCAAGCCATTCCCTGACTTCTCACCTCCCTATCAGGTCAAGTCGAGTTTATTGCTTGAGTAGAGTGAGGTGCAGCTACAATACAAATATTGATAAAACACAGTCTGCAACTTGCAATTAAATCTCTACATCCATTTCTGGAGTATTTCCACCATTGGTGACTGTGTCTTCATCTGCAAAAGCCTTAAGCTCATGATTCAGCTTTTGGAGTGGACAGTATATTCTATCTAGAAGCAAGCACTGCACAAGCAGATTTTGAACTCCTTTGTTTAATCGGTAAATGTATAGATAACTACACAATACATCCATGTTTCACTGCAATGATAATCTTGTGGTTCTTGACTCTCTGTCAAGAATGGTTTGAGATCTCAATTGTTGGTAATTAAGGATTAATTAAGGACCAGTAAGGACTAATTTCCCTCTAAATACAAACTATATATGTTAGTTCCACTGCATGTCTCAAAACTCCCTTTGCCAACTATTTCCACAGTGAAAACAAATCATGAGACTTCAAATTTACTCATTCTGTTATTACAGCATCCAAACTGATTTCAGCTGAACTGTTCCCTGTATTGGAGCATCCTGAGAGTGAGATGCTTTTAAACCTTTCACTAAGTATTAAGAAAGTAACAATTTAATGAGGGTACATCAATTCTAGTCCATATGTTGTGTGTTTACGGTACTTGAGGCGTCTTATGCTAAGTAGTAAATTATGCCTGAACTGGGAAGTTTAAACTAAAATAAAATTTCAATTGGGAATAAAGGTCAGCCCATAACATTTTCGCCAGGAATGAAGCCAAAGCTTTTGTTTACATATAATTGAAGGGACTCTTACTGGGAAATGTTTCTAGGCCCAAAACGTTGCCTATTTCCTTCGCTCCATAGATGCTGCTGCACCCGCTGAGTTTCTCCAGCACTTTTGTCTACCTTCGAATTTCCAGCATCTGCAGTTCCTTCTTAAATAATTTAATTACAGTAATATTATGTACACAACCAACATATAGAGAGGAAGGTTATTATTAGATTATACACCATTCACTACTGTCTTGACCTGAAACATCACCCATTCCTTCTCTCCAGAAATGCTGCCTGTCCCACTGAGTTACTCCAGCATTCTTTGTCTATTTTCAGTGTAAACCGGCATCTGCAGTTCCTTTCCACACATTCCCTATTTCAGTTTTATTACAGCATGGGAACATTGTTTTCAACAAACAGCATCTACAATAAGTCCTGTTTAAACAATTATGCATAGTGTGTATTGATGTTCAATAGTTCTGAAGTTTTCTTTACAGAAGATTCAATAGATTGTTTGAAAGTATTCTGCCACGGGAAATTGATTCCACTGTAACAAGCAGCAAATAATTTTACAAATTTGAAAAACTTTGCCAAAATAAATTACAAAGCAAATCATTCTGCCCCCTGAGTGATGAAAAAAATCCACAGCTCCAGTCTCAGCACTCCATTTCTGAAGACCATTTTTTCTCTGGAATACATATTTACAGTAGCTGTCCTAGTGTTTGATTTCCCAAAATACATTACCTCAACTTGTCAGGATTAAATTTCATCAGCCTAACTTTCCTTCTGATCGGTATCTTGCTGTAGCCTTGGATAACTTTCCTCTCAAAATGCCGACTGGAAATTTTACAAGTAACCAGTGGGTCATGCCGTTTTCCGGGGTAGGGGGGCATCGAACATTGGGAAAAATAATTAAAATATAACACTTTATTCATCTAGGGTTTAATCTTTATTAATCAGGATTATGTTTATTAACAATCTAGAAAAAGATGAAATGGAGTAGAATCACGGATTTCCGTATCTCCGACATCAAAGTAGCGGGACACCAAAGTAGACACTTACTGATGAGTCACCCAGTACCAATAATTTTAATTTTACAGTACAAGAAGTTAAAACTGCATCTAACATCAGCAACCTATCAGCATGCACAATGATCAGAATGCACAAAGACTGAGGTGAGAAAAAACTTTTTCACCCAGAGAGTTGTGAATTTATGGAATTCCCTGCCACAGAGGGCAGTGGAGGCCAAGTCACTGGATGGATTTAATAGAGAGTTAGATAGAGTTCTAGGGGCTGGTGAATTCAAGGGATATGGGGAGAAGGCAGTCACGGGTTATTGATAGCGGGCGATCAGCCATGATCACAATGAATGGCGGTGCTGGCTCGAAGGGCCGCATGGCCTCCTCCTGCACCTATTTTCTATGTCTATGTCCATGATCTCCCAATTGTGAAATCTTGACGATCATCAACCAATATTTCTGACACTAACTGTTTATAAGTCTCAGCTATTCAGATTCAGAGTTTAGTGTTTCGTTTTTACTTCCTCACTGTTTATTTTACTTTAATCCTATTATTATTTCAGTGTGTGTGTGTGTGTGTGTGTGTGTGTGTGTGTGTGTGTGTGTGTGTGTTGTTCATGAATTACCCATTAGAAAAACAAATGATTGGCTCATATAGCAGGCAATGTTCCTGGCTGGATGAATTTGCAAAGGTACACCAACTTTTCAGAAAGGCGTTATAATATGTGTGTGTGTGCGCGACCAAGTGCTCAGTTTGGTCAAACTAAATGGACGTTTGACAACTTGGGTCATGAGATTGTTCTGCTGCTGCAATAAAACACCAGCTAAATATTGTTCTCTCCCTGCATTTACTTTTGGCAGGTTATCGTGGGTGTCCTCAGCTTGTGAGTGTGAGTTAATCTTCACTGCTTAATGGCGTCTGGGTCAGCTTCGTCGCCAGTGTAAGGGCCATGTACAAATAAAATCAATCACTTTGCCACATCATTTTTTGAAACTACTTGGGAATAATTCAGCCTCAGATTTGAGACCCACTCCTGCTGATAAGGGCAATTTAAAGAGTGAGTGTCATTACTGTAAACAACCCACTGTGGATTACACATTGTGAGCTCAGAGCCTCCTGCACTCATTATTCGGTCATTACCGTTCAGGCCAATTCCCCTCACTGTCCCGGGACACTGAGCATTACACTGGCACTGCCCACTCATCTTCCACATTAAATCAGAATTTGGTGACCGTGGGACATATTGATAGGGCTCCCTGGAGATTGAATAGGATTCCAATGGAAAGTGCAAACAGTTCTGGCTCTGGCTGGTGAAGAGTTAATATTGGCCCTTGTACTACTCTTCCTTCCCATTTTGCCACAGATCGAAATGCAAACTTAGCTCTGATAGTACAAGGCATTTTGTCCCTGAGATTCAATCGAGCTCTGGCGATGTGGCAAGGATAACTTCCACGATGATGCTGTGGTTCCTTAAATATTCTGTAGAGTGATCAACTTTTACTAGCCTTAAATAGTATTCACTTCTAGAAGCTAAATGGCCATTTCCTGCATTGTATGTGCTTCTCAGAGCAATGGGAACTTTTATAAATGCAGTTGCCTGTTGGTTGGGAAACCATCCACTTAGTTTCCACTTTCATTTAGTTTCAGGGAATTCTGTGTTTTTTAAGGAATCATATACTCATATATTTTTACTAATCTTCAAATTTCTTTGGATTATTTTGTTGGTAAAAAAGAGCAACTCAGGATAGAGTGAAGCACGGAGCACTTTGATGCATAGTGACTGCTGGAACCTTGCAACCAATTTGCTCCCACAGACAGCAAAGTGTAGTCGGCATACAGAGTGCAACTCTTGTTCTTCAGGGTCCCAGAAAGTGCCACAGCTTCTCACCTGAAAGGTGCTTTTTTCACGGTACTTTGGGAGCAGCTTCCACCTTCTCCAGCAAAGATAAATTTCAGAAAGAAGCACTGACAGGATTTTATTATAGGCCCTGCACTCGGCTCGTAATGAAACAGAATTCTTTGATGAGTAAATTGATCGAATGTGTAATATGAGCAATGACAGATTTAAAATTGTAAAATCTATTAAAAAGACAAGTGCAGAAAAGGATGAGACGAATTTGAATAGAAATACCAGAGGGATTGCTATTTAACTTTGATTTAAGTGCTGGAGTGACCAGGGGCTTTTTAATCATAATATAGCAGACAGAATTGTACAACGAGAGGCAGCTGAGCAAATGCCGCTCTCCCCACCATGGTCTATTCTTCACGTAGCTTCCTCTGTGTCCAATCTGTCAGCAACATTTTATGTCTGCAGTCCAAAAATTATTAATGCAGTTACCATGGTGATCCGATTTGCTCCTCTTTTATGCTTAGCTTCAGGAACATTTCTGTTGAGTTCACAGACTTTGATTGCAAGCCTGTGAACTATTAATCAGTGACAACAATATTTTATTCAAATTTGAAGATGTCAGTAAAGAGGCAATTCTGCAAAATTCTTCCAGTTTATGCTGAGAAAATAATGTTAGACAGGAAATTCGAAGGAGAAGGTGAAATGTATTTATTGTGTATCAATCAATTATTCTCAAAGCCCCAAAGTTAATCTTGTTAGCATTCACTGGCTGGCCATTTGCAGATTGACTCGTCAGTCATGTAGTACAATGAACTCTGGGCTTGTCAGGATCGGCTGATAGGCCATCATTGGACCATGGCAAAGTGTTGCACGTCTAATAACAGCACGCTTGGGATAACACCGCATGTCAGTGCAGCTTACACACTGCACCACACCACTCTTCTCACAGACTCCAAGTGACTCTGACTTTTACTGGCATAAGAACCAATGAAACCATTGAAATGCTGTGTACTAGTTGGGAGTGCTTCTTTCAAACACTTCCAATAGAATAGTATTTGGAAGATTCTGATAAGACATTCAGAACCAAACATCTCTACACTTTTGTACTGACTTCCCTGCAACCTGTTCTCCCTCAAATGCCCCTCAACTGCCCTCTGATTCACCTGCCACAGGTAGACGTGGTGTTCTTCCCATGCTTTTGCTGCATCTGCCCTTCTAGCTGCAGAGGACGAGGGTTTGGAGGATGCTGTCAAAGGCTTCTTCAGTGAGTTACTGCAGTGCACCCTGCAGAGGGTACAATGTGCTGCCACAGTGTGTTAAGTGGAGTGAGTAAATGGTTATGGATGGGCTGCCTTATCAAGAGGGCTGCTATGTCCTGTACGGTGTTGCGTTTCATCAATGTTGTTGAAGCTGCACTCATCCAGCCAAATGGCAAGTATTCCATCACACTGCTGACTCGAGCCTTGTAGATGGTGGATAAGCTTTGGGACGTTAGGAGGTGAGTTAGCCGCTGTTGGATTCCTCTGACCTGCACTTGTACCTGTAGTGTGTATATGACTACTTCAGTTCAGCTACTGGTCAATGGTAGCCCACTGAGTCTGTGCCGACCAGCGATCCCTGGACATTAACACTATCTTTACCAAAGCCAATTAACCTACAAACCTGTAGGTCTTTGGAGTGTCGCAGGAAACCCAAGTACCCAGAGAAAACCCACACAGACCCGGGGAGAACACCAGATTCAGGTGTGGCGGCTCCCAAGGGGTCGGGCCATTCCACTATCAAACCCCTCGGCACGGGAATGGACTAGTCCGGGGGCGGCCCTTAGCTGCAGGGATAAAGGTCAGGGGTTTAGGCGCGATCGCTCTCTTGCAGACCCGACTGGACAAGAGAACAACAACTAATAAAATTCCTCCTGAAATACCTGGCTCCTTGCCTTCATTTCGGGCTTATCACCGCGCCACACAGGGACAGTTCCTTCCCAGCTGTTATTAGGCAACTGAATCATCCTACCACAACCAGAGAGCAGTGTTGAACCACTATCTACCTCTTTGATGTCCCTCGGACTATCCTTAACTGGACTTTGCTGGTTTTACCTTTCATTAAACAATATTCGGGAAGTTTTCCAGTCTGGATTCAAGCTATGCACCTATTCTCTGCACAGAGTCGTGACAATAAACTCTGAAACTGAAAGGGTCTTATAAACATCCTTCTCATCGCAAACGACTTCCCCCTCCCATGTGGTCCTTTCTCCTGCAACTGCAGGATACAACACCTATCTCCCCCCACCACTCGATACAGGGACCACGACAGATTAGGCGAGGTTCATTTCCCTTATCAGCATCCAAGATGGGATTTGTCGGGACCAGTGACTGGGGATTGTTTCACTCCTCACTCAGTCCACCTGAACCTATGCTAACTGGTTGCTACACGCTTTGAATTCTCCATCCCATTCACACTAGGTCTCCTCATGGGACTGAGGTTATGGAACAGCATCTTATATTTCACTTTTACAGCCCAGTGCATTGATTTCTCTAACTTCAGGTAGCCCCGGCATTCCCTCTCTCTTTATACCTACTTCCTCTGGGTTTTCACCCAACAAAAGAAGGCAATGGCATCTGTTTCCTTTTCATCATTACTTTTACTGCAGATATAGCCTATTATTAATTGTTCATTATTCTCTAAAACATTATCTGTCTATTGCCTTCGACATTAAGTCTGGATGGCCTTAAACTTTCTGGGACTTAATGAAGGAAGAAGGGTGACTTTGTTCTCTCCAGAGATGCTGCCTGATCCTCCAGCTTTTGTGTGATTTGGGTTTAAACCAGCATCTGCAGTTCCTTTGTAAACTCCATTCAGATAGCAACCCGTTCAGGATTGAACCTGGGTCGCTAGCCATACTCTGGGTCATTTTAAACTACGGCAATGCAACAATGCTGAGGGGAGTACTCATCTTGGTTAAGTTCAGCTTCTTCACGTCTGAACTGGAACAAGCTGTGATGTCAGGGGCTGAGACTTTGTTGAAACCAAACTGTGAGCAGGTTGTTGCTGAGCAGCGTTGCTTGAAATCACATCAAATTACCTCTTCCATTTGCATGCCCTAGTTATGTAATTATTGGCTGGATTGGATTGTAACGCACTCTTCTGGACAGGGCCTAACTGGGTGATGTTTCTCGTTGCTTGGGTCCAAAGATTCCCGTACTGGAGCAGCTTCGCCAAGAGCATCGAAACCTGATCGGGGAGCAGGTCATTACACTGCACAGAACCTCCCTTCACTGACAAAGCAAGGATCAGATCTGGCTTCGAGTTCACTTCAAAATTTAAATATTTCTATATTATTAACTCAAAGCTACACAAATCACATAAAAAATTATAATAGTTTCTAACATATTACAACAATCTAAAACTAGCTTGACCTTAGTCCCTCAAGAGTGCATCTCCCGTATTGAACTGCATGTAGAAGTGAAGCCTGCATCAGATGTAACCCCGCACATGGTTACAGCAGCCTGCAGTGACCATGGCACATTGTGTGGTGCTGACATCGATACAGGTAGTCAGCGCAGTCCGCTAGCATCTCTCCTCTGACACTCTGACTGCAGCAGTTTGATGTGCAATCAACGAATCAAAGACCAATAAATGGTGAAACAACAAAAGTCATTACATTAGAAAATAAGTTGGGAGCTTTAAAATACTTTGATGGTAGTGATGTGAAGAGCATGCTTGGCGTGCTTCCCACAGCAGGCAATGATTCACAGAAAAACTGATAAATTCAGAGAAAGCTTGCCATGTGTGACATGTTTAAGGGTCATCATGGAAAATCTAGAAAGATTAAAGTGGCTCACAGGCTGTTTTTTCTAAATGGCCATTTCGGCGAAGGATGACATCTTGTTTGATGACTGAGAGAACGACAGGCTGAGTGTTCACCCTGTTCATTACAGTCACGATTTGTTCAATTATATGAGGATGGTGAATCTGTGGAATTCTATTCCACAGATGGATGTCGAGGCCAAGTCAATGGATAATTTTAAGGCAGAGATAAGTGCCCTCCATAATGTTTGGGACAAAGACCCGTCATTTATTTTGTAGAATTTTGTGGACTAATCTACAAAGCTACAGCAGATTCTCTAACATTAAATATTTTCCTTAGCAAGCTGCCACTTGATTTCTCAACTGAACAAAGCAGCGTTTCGAATCACAGCATTGAGAATTTTGTATACGGTTTGTAAATAGCTTTTTTAAAATGCTTCTTGCTTTTATGGAAGTTCTTCCCATGTGGAGACCTGTCTCTTGAAAATTCAGATTGAAAATGCATCCTGCCTGATTCTTTCTGAGGCATAAATAATTCCCACACTGCAAACCTCAGCAACGTGAGGCACTGAGCTGTCATATGCAAACTGGGTTTGGTTCACCCTGGGCTGTTGAGTTATCCAACCTGTAAACGGTAAACACCAGTTTGCATTTGCAAAGGGGCACAAATGGCTTTTTGTAACCAATAAAATATTTCGATTTGATTAAAAAATTGGCCAATTAATTGATCAAAATAAGACCAAAGCCCATACCTGCCAGATTATTGACCAAGAATAAATTACCATCTTATAAATAAGCAGGAATTGGTATTTGGAAAAAATAAAGATCTGTTAATTAGTACATAAATAGTATTTTTTGTTGGAAGGCATTGACCAATTTGTATAAAGAAAGCATGATACATCCTTCAAGTAAGTCCCTGCATTGACCCAATGGCTTACTAGAAGGGAAGGTCCAGCCTCTGTTTAATGGGCAAAGTTATATTGAAGCTCGACTCGGTCTGAGTAGACTATGATGAACATCAGAAACACTACTATGAATCAGTCTGAAGAAGGGTCCTGACGGATGCTGCCTGACCCACTGAGTTACTCCAGCATTTTGTGTCTTTCCTTGCAGTTCCTTGTTTCTACCATACTGCAAGGCTTGCCTTGCCAGGACTTGCAGCATAGAGTCTACAGATAGTCGACAAGAGTAACTCGTTAAAGTGACATTAACAGCTCCTTCTCTGAAATCTGACGATCCACCATCCAGTTGAGGGACGTGTCACTGGTTCCACCTCTTGTTGCATTTCTAGCTTATGTTGATATTTACGGGAAGTGGGACGTTCCAAGAAGGTCAAATGCACAAGATCATTAACAATTGTTCCCAGCATTCTGGAAATATTTCATCAAAATTATGCGAATTAATGTGCAAGATGACGTGAATAAATCATCGTGCCTCAATCGTGGGAGAGTTGATGAGTTGTAGTTTGCAAACACCGCTGCTGAAGCTCCTTTTGGCATTGAGCTTGAGCAGAATCAATCAAATCTGTTGCTGTAGATAGAGTGAACTGAATATTCCCCGACTGAGAATCTCTCTGCTCACGAAAAGCAATTGAATATTAAAAATTACTTCGTTCTTTACTTAATTAAGCATAATTTAAAAATATCTCTTATCTGCATGTTTAATCGAGAAGAAGTCAAGTTCTCACTTTCAAGAGATTTGTAATCATTAAATCATTGAAGAAATGTTGCTAAAATGTATATTGACCAAATCATATTTATTAGCTGAAGAAGGGTCTCAACCCAAAACGTAACTCATTCCTTCTCTCCAGAGATGTTGCCTGTTCCGCTGAGTTACTCCTGCATTTTGATTTAAACCAGCATCTGCAGTTCTTTCCAACATATTTATTAGCTGTTGCTGTGAAGTTAAATGCTAAAGTAAATTAGTCAGCTATAGAAATCTAATGCATTCAGTCTGACTTTTATGAAGATTAATTCATTGCTTCTTTCTGCATTTTTCTAAAGCTGTCCTTCAGTGGAATATCTGGGGACCAATTGAACTTTATGTAGCTCCAGCCAAAATTCACAATCTATGGCTTGAGTCATTGAACCAGGTTGTATGAAGGTTTGGAGTAGGTAAAGATTAGTGAGATAACTCTAGATCCTCGGGCTAGAGCAGCTGAAAGCCAAGTTGCCGGTAGCAGAGTGAGTAAAGTTGGGGATGAGCAAGAGGTCAGATGTGGAGGGGCTGAGAGCTCATGGAGAGCTGCTGGCACTGAGTGGATCACAGACAGAGAGAGACAGGGAGACAACAGCCCAATCTGCTTTCAGTAATTCAGACCACCTGGATGCAAGGGTAGGGCCTTGACTGTGTGCTGTCAGCACATCCTCCCTGAGACCACATGGGCTTCCTCCAGTTGCTCTGGTTTCCTCCCTCATCCCAAATATGTGCCGATTGGAAGATAATGGCATTAGATGGGCACCTGTTGTAAGCAGCTGGTTGGCGAACATGGATGTGAGTTGGGGAGTATGAATGGACATAAGTAGGAGAGGGATACGGGAAACGGATGGTTGGGATTCCTCTGAGAGCCAGCATAGAGTTGATGGGCCAAATGTCCTAATTAGATTTCTAAGGAAAAAAGAGAAATGAAAGAGAAAGTCAATCTATGCCAAGGCCCAACGTGTGTGGATAGAGCAGTTAGACTTACACATACAACCAGGGCAATCATTTTTGTCCCCGATCTCCCGATCGGAGGGATGGGGTTGTCTGAGGAGAATCTGGGGGGATGGGATGGGGTGGGGAATGTGTGGGAGAAGACGATAGAGGGGTTATCAGTGGAGATGATGAAATTGGCTGTGATGATCAAGATGGGGGCTAAGGAAATAAGCGACAAAGGGTTGGGAGGACAGCCCTGACTGTACGAGACGGGGGGGATCATTACAAATGAAAAGTGAACATTAACTCACCTCAAGGAAGGTTGAAGCTCTCTGGCTTCCTGGCTGGGGAGACACGTCAGGTCTCCTTTAATTCACTTCAGTCCTCCACTTTAATGCCGGATATTTATTAGTCCTCCACCGAAAGGACCAATGACTGGTTTGATGAGAATGACCAGGAGAATGACGCACTAATTAATCGCCAGTGTAAAGTGTTCCTGGATCGTGAGCTCCAATTTCAATCGGGGAAAAGAAACTGGGGGACGGGCACCTGGAGACAGTGGTGACCTGAAGTACAAATGGAGAGAGTGCAGGAATGTCAACAACTCACTGACCTCCATCACACATGCTCTGCAAAAGACAACCCTGGTCCAGGTCCCACTGAAAGCCAAGAGTGAGGGAAGCATCCACATCCAGGTCAGAGAGGCTGTCAACCCACCCACGAGAAGGAACATTCCAAAGACCTCACCTTGACTCTGACCTGGATGTGGATGCTTTTGGTCCCATCCGCAGCAAAACTATCCAGGCCAGTCTCACCTCATCTCCCGATGAACAAGGTGACCATTTCCCAACTGAAAAATATCAAGCTTTTGCTATTCCCAGTGAAATCATAAAGCTCAGCGATGAACATCTTCAGTCACAATCCCACAACCTCATCGCATTCACCTGGAAAGTGGCGGATACACCGGGGACTTCCAAAATGCTGAGATCGTGACCAAGGCTGACGGTGGTAACTCCTGGCCACTGTCCCCACCACAGAGTAAGTTATGGGCAGGGTCTTCTTCCTCCATCTCCCCCTTGGGGAACCCCCGTATCACCGCGCGGATTCTGTCCGAACCTGAGAAAACTGCTGGGAACACACCAGCCGCGGTACCCAGCGCCCAGCCCCACCAGGACCTTTGATTATATCAGTCGGGACGGACCAGGGAGTGTCCTCATCAAATCTGGCTGTTTGCAGTAACTTGTGGAAGAATTTGGATACTTTAAGCATTTTAGTCTCAGGGGGTTGCTGAAGTAGGTATCTCCAGAAATTATAAATGTACATTTGCAATACAGTTAATCCAAGAACCTTGCATCTGGAAAGCCAGATTCAGAGTACAGGTCAACACACACAAATCCCTCCAACAGATGGTTGTCTGCCATGATTATGCAGAGAGAAAACAAGATTCCGTTTGGCAAAAAGCAAATCTGTAAACTAAATTCAACAAAATTGGGAGGGTAGGACACCAGGCACAGAGCAGATTCATTAAAAGCCATATTAAAATCAATAAGTGGGCATACATCATATTCATAGTTACACAGTATGGAAACAGGCTATTTGGCCCTACTCTTACATGTAGACCAAGGTGCCTATCTACAATGATCCCTTTGCATGTGTTTAGCCCACTTCCCTCCAAGCTCTACCTATCCATGTAGCTGTCCAAATACCTTTTAAACGTTGTAATTTTACCTCCTCTTCTGATGGCTCGTTCCATTTATCCATCCTCTGCCCATCAGATTCCCTTAAACCTGTGCCTCCTAGTTTTAGACTCCTTTGCTCTAGAAAAAAAGACTGTGATTATCTACCCTATTTATCGGCCCATCATAATTTTATAAACCTCTATCAGGTCACCCCTCAGCATTCTCCACTCCAGAGAAAGCAGCCCCAGCCTATCCAAACTCTTTTTATAACCCAAGTCATTCCAGTGGCAGCGACAATCCTGTCAATCTTCATGCTCTCAAGCTTTATCATATTATTCCTATAATGTGATGATACTCTAGGAGTGGCCTTAACGTTTTGTATCAACGATTTACAACATGACTTCCCACCTCATATATATGAGTGCCTGAGCCAATGAAGACAAACAGGCCCATGCCTTCTTCTCCACTTTGTCTGCCTGTCACATCTCCAGAGAATTGTGTACTTGTAGTCCAAGTTCTTTCTGTTCTACAATGCTCCCCAGGGCTCTGCCATTCAATCTCTATTTCCTGCCCTGATTTACCTTCCCAAAAATGCATCACTTTGCACTTGTCTGAAACAAAGACGAGGAGTAAACAAATCTTTCTCAGGATGATGGGCCGTGACCTGTGTGATGTGACAGATCTCAGTGGCTGGTCGCCAGCTATTCCCAATCTATGTCAACAGTCTGACTGAGGGACCAGATGTCACATTTTCAGGTCTGCAGATGATGCAAAACTCAGTGGGATTGTGAGCAGGGAGGGGGATGAAAAGGGGCTGTAAACATGCTAAGTGCACAAAGATCATACATATAATGGCAAACGTCCAAACACAGTGAAAGTCTAAAGTACAAAGAATATATACATCCTGGATAAGCTGAAAGTGACATTGCTAGATGGAATTAATCAATTAAGAACGTTTCTTAAAGATACATTATCAACCTTGTCAGAATCCTTTAACATAAGGCATGTTAATTTCCAGATTGTATGGTGAAATAATTGAAGTCTAATTCAATTTGCTCTTGAAATTCCATTAACTTTATATTTAAGGATCCTGATTGGGTTCTATTTCTCTCATTTGCCTTATGTTGTTCATCTCCTGACTTCAACCACTTGTTGAGGTCAGGAGATGAGTTCCACTTGGAAAACACTGTTTGCATTTTCATCTGCTGCTTCTTATGTTGCTGACAGTTCATTGCTTTTATGAGGTGCTAAAGAGAAAGTGCTTTCTCTGCACTGAACTGAGAGTTGTCCTGCATCAATTGTTTTACCTCTGCATCCTGCCAGAAAGCCAACACGATCTTGTTTGATTGTGGCTACTCTTAACAAAAAGGAGAAAACTGTTAGTAGACAAAAATTCTGGAGAAACTCAGCGGGTGAGGAAGCATCTATGGAGCGAAGGAAATAGCCAACTGTTTGGGTTGAGTCCCTTCTTCAGACTGATGTGAGGGTGGGGGGGCGGGAAGAAGAGAGGAAGAGGGGGAGAGTGGGCTGAGGGCGAGCTGGGAAGGGGAGAAGAAAGCAGGGACTATCTGAAATTGGAGAAGTCAATGTTCATACCGCTGGGGTGTAAACTGCCCAAGCAAAATATGAGGTGCTGCTCCCCCAATTTATGGTGGGTCTCACTCTGGCCATGGAGGAGACCCAGGACTGAAAGATTGGATTCAGAATGGGAGGGGGAGTTGAAGTGCTGAGCCACCGGGAGATCAGGTTGGTTACTGCGAAGCGATCGCCAAGCCTACGCTTGGTCTCACCGATGTAGAGCAGCTGACACCTACAGCAGCGGATGCAATAGATGAGGTTGGAGGAGGTGCAGGTGAACCTCTGCCGCAGCTGGAAAGGCTGCTTGGGTCCTTGAATGGAGTCAAGGGGGGAGATAAAGCGACAAGTGTAGCATTTGCTGCGGTTGCAAGGGAAAGTGCCCGGAGAGGGGGTGGTTTGGGTGGAAAGGGACAAATTGACCAGGGAGTTATGGAGGGAGCGGTCTCTGCGGTAAGCAGACAGCAGAGGAGATGGGAAGATGTGGCCAGTGGTGGGATCCCGTTGGAGGTGGCGAAAATGTCGGAGGATTATTTGTTGTATGTGACGGCTGGTAGGGTGGAAGGTGAGGACAAGGGGGACTCTGCCCTTGTTGCGAGTGGGGGAATGGGGAGTGAGAGCAGAGCTACAGGATATAGAAAAGACCCTGTTGAGAGCCTCATCTATAGTAGAAGAGGGGAACCCCTGTTCCCTGAAGAATGAGGACATCTCCGATGCCCTGGTTTGAAACTAACCTCATCCAGGGTGCAGATGCGGCGTAGACTGAGAAATTGGGTGTAGGGGATGGAGTCCTTACAGGATGCAGGGTGGGAAGAAGTGTAGTCAGATAGCCATGGGAGTCAGTGGGTTTATAGTAGATGTCGGTCAGAAGTCTATCACCTGCGATGGAGATAGTGAGGTCTAGAAATGGTCGGGAAATGTCAGAAATGGTCCAGGTGTATTTGCGTGCTGGATGGAAGTTAGTGGTGAAATGGATGAAGTCAAATGGAGAATACTGTTAGTTCATTCTCAGCTCCTTCAGCTAGACCACTGTATTTGGCAGAGGTACTGTACTTCCATCAGTCACTCTCAGAGTACAATGTGCACTCTCACCGCGTTCATTGGTAGTGACCAAAGACCGATCTCAGCTCATACATCTGGTTATACATCGCAGCTGGTGAACACAGGCCAAGAGCTTGACTGAAACCCTGGGACCAGACCTGGAAACCCACCCATTTCTCCCATCATCTCCCATCCCCACAGTCACCGTGCTCCTCTCTCTCCTTCGGATACTCATCGCTCACCCCCGAGTCTCACATTTCCCTTTTATTTCACCCCCTCCCACCTGCCCACTATCCACTTCTACCTATATACCTCCCTCTGGCTTTACATTTCATTTCTCTCTCCCTATCTGACATCTTATGGTCTCCTTTTCACCTCTAGCCTATGTCACAAACATGTCTCCACTTATCACTTGCCAGGTTTGTCCACCCTCACCCCCACCTCTCTTTTCCAGCTTTGTCCTCCTTACTTAAGGGCCTGTCCCACTGTCTGAGGTAAGTCAAGAGTTCTCCCGAGTTTCCCCTGATTCGAACTCGGAGATTTACGGTAATGGCCGCTCATAGGTACTCGGGGCTCTCGTGGACATTTTTCAACATGCTGAAAAATCTTCACGCGTCTTCACGAGCTTACCGCGTTTCCCGAGTACCTGCCGTTAGCGTTATGAGCCAGTAAGAGACGTCCCGAGCTCCGACGTACCCGCTACGTACATTCTACGTGCTTACCACGATTTTTTTGTTTTTTTAACTCATAGAATCATAGAAACATAGAAAGTAGGCTACTCGTTGGAGGTCTTGAATGACCTCGCACAGAGGGGCAGGCCCTTTACAGTCCGAAGAAGGGTCTGCACCGGAAATATCACCTATCCATTCCCTCCACAGATGCTGCCTCAGTGGCAGAGTTTTTCCAGCAAGTCTTGTGTTTTGCTCAAGAAACCCATCACTTTATTTACAGAATATGCAGGCATAAAAAAATACACTTACATTGTTCTAATTCTCAATAATTGAATAATAACTGATTTAAGCAAAGTCATTTGATTGCTGCTACACTGGAAAGGAGTTGTTTTTACAAATAAATGCTTTTGCCCCTGAGCTCAGAGAACATAGAACCAATGAATTGTCCTCGCTATTGCTCAGGACATAAGTGTGGAAGTTACTGATTTTTCATTAATTAACCATATTCAAATGTAGATATCATAAGATTTTCATAGAACATAGAACAGTACTTAACGTGAAAAAACAATGTCTGTGCCAAACCTGATGCCAAGACCATCTCTTATCTGTGTGTGCATAGCTCTTTATATCTATATTCCCCACATATCCATATCCTTTTATCCAAAAGTCTCTTAAATGCCACTATTGTATCTACCACACACACCATCTCATTCTCCAGTGCAGAAGTTTGGATTAACTCAAGCCTGTTACTAGGGATCTGTAATTTATTTGAATGCACCAACAGCAGAGACGGATAAGGACACAAGTCACCTAATTAACAAACCGTGCAAGCATTGCCTGAATGAGTGGTGACTTGATTGCAGCTTTCTATAGGGACCGACCGGGCATGGATTGCAAAGTGCAGGGCTGTCAGGACACAACAGTCGATCACTGGGCAGCTCCTTCAATGATATTGGAAACAAACAATGGACTGAAACATTCTCTCCTCTGATGTACGATTCATTGATTTGGGATTTTCTGGATCCTGTTTCAAAAACAGGGTTAAAGCATTGAAAATATCTTCAGCTGGAAGTGTCTGACGTTTGATCTATCTCAGCTTCCTCCTGAGGTCTCCATCACAGAGTTAGCCTTCCGTAAACACCACCCACTCGACGATATCAAGAAACAG
Organism: Okamejei kenojei; assembly: GCA_035221665.1. Taxonomy (NCBI): domain Eukaryota; kingdom Metazoa; phylum Chordata; class Chondrichthyes; order Rajiformes; family Rajidae; genus Okamejei; species Okamejei kenojei. The sequence goes on from CM069164.1 coordinate 17,923,825, forward strand.
TTGAGTTCAGCTCTGGTTGTAGTGAAGTGTATGACATTGATCAGTCAATATCCCAGGAGTGAAGATATCTGCTCCTGTGGTAACAGAGCTTCTAACCAAGCTGTTTCAATACAGCTACAAGACAAGATTCTATCTGACAATGTGTAAAATGGACTAGTGTTGCCCTCAGCACAAACACCAGGTCAGATTCAGTCTATCTTATTGGTGTCTCTCCGTCTACCTTCATGGACGTGTGTGGGTGTTATCAAGAGGCATCTGTTCCTCAATAAGTTGCTCACCAAAGCTCAGGACAAGTCATCCGTTGACCTTAATACAGCCCTGCTCCAAACATGGACACAAGCAGAATGCAGAGGGTGATGTGGGAGTTTCAGTGTGGCATGAAGGACACTGTTGAAAGTGAAACTCCTGGAGAATCAATCCAGCACAGTGGTGAAGCTGGTAGAGCTGCTGTCTCAAAGCGCCCAAGACCAAGATTGAATCCTGACCTAGGGTTCTGTCTGTGTGGAGTTTGCACATTATCTCTGTGACTTCCACATTATCTCTGGGTTTCCTCCAAGTGTTCCAGTTTCCTCCTACGTCCTAGATGTGTGCAAGTTGATTGGTTAATTGGTTGCTGTAAAACTGCCCTGACTGTGCAGATGAATGGTAGAATCTGGGGACATTTGATGAGAATCTGGGGAGAATAAAGAATGGAAAATGAATTAAAGATTAGTGTAAATGACCAAAGGACCTGTTTCCATGCTGTATCTCCCCATCTCTCCATGGCTATAAAACTTGAAATGTCTCGAGTCAAGCCAAGTACAAAGGAAGATGGTTTTGTAAGTTGGAAGCTGATCATCACAGCCAGGGGGCAGCACCTTACTTGGATGATCTTTGACCGCTCCATCAATGATGTTCCTCCATGAGATGGTGAAGACATTCTCTAATTATTGTACAATACTCAATTTAATTCAATATTACCCCTCAGATAATACCAATAGGTCAAGCAATATGCAACAAGTCATGGACAGCATTTGTCATGAGCTGGTAAGTGATAATTACATTAATTTTAGACATGCCAGGCAATCAACTTCTCCAATGAGAGAGAGTTAAGGGCCTGTCCCACTTACACGATTTTTTAGGCGACTGCCGGCGACAGGCTGTCACCACACGGTTGCCGGGGTGTCGCCTGTATGGTCGTGAGTTGTCTCCACAGTCGCCCAAAGAATCGTGGCATTTTTCTGGTCGACGCTGGATATTGAAATGTTCAAAACTTTTCAGCAACAGTCGGCGATTGTAGGCTTGCTGTAGCTTGACTTCTCCTGACGTAGGAGCTGTTGTAGCTTGTCGTAGGTTGTCGCCAGGATGGCGTAGGTTGTCGCCGGTGCTAACTTCGGTGAATTCCATTGTTGTAGTCGCCTAAAAAATCGCCTAAGTGGGACAGGCCCATTCGTCCAGTCGCCGGTTTTTCGGCGACCTGCTACGGCTATGACAGTCGCCTAAAAAATCGTCTAGTGGGACAGGCGTTTTAACCCACTTACTCTTGACATCACCTGCACCACCTTTACTGGGGCTCCCCCCACTAATACCTTGGGGCAAGATTACCAGTGATGTAAAACTCTTCTACGCCTACTGCATAAATACCGTGTGTATAAGAACAAGTCACAGGGTATCCCATGTGAATGACTCATCTGACACCTGAAGGCACAAGACAGCATTATGATTGAATACAAGGCACAAGACAGGATTGTGATTCAATGCAGGATTGTAATTACCTTGGTGATTCTAGCTCCAATAACATTCAAGGGGCCCAGGACAAAACAAGCTGCTCCATCTACCAATGTGAAGCCTCTGTAACACTGAATAGTGTGGCAATTACAGCCATTCCTTGAATTGGGAAAGGAATACTCTTCTGTGCAATATTGTTTGAGTGTAATTTCATAAATCACAAAGGCTGGTAAAATGCACGAAGGTCATTGAATATAGTGCATTCCTCTGTGCAAGAAGTAATGTATTATTCAACGAGATATTGCCTGCATTAGAGAATATTAGTTATAAGGAAAGGTTTGATAACTTTGGATTCTTTTCTCTGGAACGTCAGAGGTTGAGGGTAACCTGATGGAAGTTGATAAAATGATGAAAGTCAAAAGTATGATAGTCTTTTTCACTGGGTAGAAATGTCAATACAATACAAACTTAAAGCAAGTGGGGTACCGCAGGGCTCAGTGCTGGGCCCCAGGATCTGGATTATCTCCAAGTTTGCGGATGACACTAAGCTGGGGGGCAGTGTTCGCTGTGAGGAGGATGCTAGGAGACTGCAAGGTGACTTGGATAAGTGGGCAAATGTTTGGCAGATGCATATAATGTGGATAAATGTGAGGTTATCACTTTGGTGACTTAAATGGTCCTCTGCAGGTGCAGCAGGCAGTTATGTTAGCTTTCATAGCGTACAGGGTCTTGGTGAGACCACACCTGGAGTAAGTTTTGGTCTCCAAATCTGAGGAAGGACATTATTGCCATAGAGGGAGTGCAGAGAAGGTTCACCAGACTGAATGTCAGGACTGTCTTATGAAGAAAGACTGGATAGACTCGGTTTATACTCTCTGGAATTTAGGAGATTAGAGGGGATCTTATAGAAACTTACAAAATTCTTAAGGGGTTGGACATAGATGCAGAAGATTGTTCGATGTTGGGGAAGTCCAGGACAAGGGGTCACAGCTTAAGGATAGGGGAAATCCTTTAAGACCGAGATGAAAGACTTTTTTCACACAGAGAGTGGTGAGTCTCTGGAACTCTCTGCCACAGAGGGTAGTTGAGGCCAGTTCATTGGCTATATTTAAGAGTGAGTTGGATGTGGCCCTTGTGGCTAAGGGGATCAGGGGGTATGGAGAGAAGGCAGGTACGGGATACTGAGTTGGATGATCAGCCATGATCATATTGAATGGCGGTGCAGGCTCGAAGGGCTGAATGGCCTACTCCTGCACTCTATTTCTATGTTTCTATGTCAAAGAGAATTAGGATTTTTTTTACACTCATAGTGGTAGTTGCCTGGAACTCGCTGTCAGAAGAATCGGTGGAGGAGATACAACAGTAACGTTTAAGAGGCAAATGGACAGACACGTGAACAGCGAGGAAATGGAGAGATATGGACCATCTGCCCTTGGATGAAATTGGCATCATGGGCTGATGGGCCTGCAGCTTTGTTATATTGTTCGACGTTTTATGTTATATCCATTGTGGCAAAATTAGTTTTATATTTTAAAGACACATATGTCAAGGATTCAAATGCGTTATAGCAAAAATTCACTGGAACAATTGAGATTCAAGCAACTTGTGTATTAGGAGCACTGCTTGAAATTGTCTCTGCTGGTTAGTCAGAACCTCCTAAACCCATGAGCTAATGCAGAAGATGCATTGGAGCTCCTCCATCAAGACCGTCCGCAGCTATCACTGCCGGGTCCGGTGCCCCTGGCCACAGGCTTTGCTGGAATGATGATGCAACAGTTCACGGAGGCAGCTCACCACCAACTTTGCAAGGGCAGCTGGAAATGAGAAATGACAACCGGCTTTGCCACGGACATTCATTCACATTCAATAAATGGACGATAAAATCTCATGGATGTATCCGCACATTAATGCTATTTGCCAACCATAGGTGGAACACTCATTAAAACAAGCATCATCCCACAGGAATAACCAGAAAGATATATCCATGACAAGTGATGCACAATTGAATGAATATTCGCTCAGTAAATCGTTCCTTCTTTATTTCTTTGTTTGTGCAGATAAATATCAGATGTCGGAAAGTCAAACACTTTGTGTAGTGTCTCCCCATCACAGGAACCAATGGTACATTTCCACAATTTCACACAGTGCCATCAGCCTTGACAAGGACTCAGATAGTGTTGTGGTGAATTGCTGCCTGCTTTAGTGTCTACTGCAGTCTGGGCACTTCTCCTGTTCTCTCCACTCCTTCGCTGCCCTTTCCCCCTCCTCCTGTTCCATGTTGACATAACCACCTGTGATCACATGTGTCGCAACATGTCACGCCTTCTATTTTGTGGAAGCCAGCAACTCCAAGGCTGTCGATATAAAATTGTTGACTGGGACACGACAGCATGCCATACCCTTTTTAATTAATAACCTTAGCAAGAAGTAGACTTTTCATTAGTCCATTCCAGAAGGAGGAGGAATCCTCCAAACATCACTAAACCCAGCCAAATAATCAGCTAATCTTTTCTGCCAACACGACAGCACTTCTCACTCACATTAAATATATTGTTCAGGAGCCAGAAATAGACGAATAAACTCCTTGCGATATTATGTACTAAACATGTTGCAATTTTTAATCTAAGGTTGTGGAGTTTCTATTTTCAATTCAATTCCACACAGTAGCAATAATTCTGGCCATGAATGTGATTCTGAGCCCATTGATTTCATTGAGAAGGTAATAAATGTTGCATAAATGTGATTTTCACTGCCTTTCACCTGCTTTGCTTGTAAGTGGGTTTAACTAAAATAGCATAATTTATGAGGAAATGGATCTTTAGATCAGCCAGCATGTTTACCAGCCAGCAGCTGACATAGCAAGCTGGGCTCTGGACATCTGGTCATACTTCAAAAAGGAATCACAGAAAATCCAAACAGTGACTTGGGTTCACCAAACAGCATTTGCAACCTTTTCTCTGGATGTGCAAAGCAAATCGGCTTCTCATCCTGAACATTTTGGTCAAGCCTGCAGCAACAAACACATTGCATGTCGGTGCACACATGCTCCAGGTGCATCCTGCAACGGGAACCCAGCTGTGAGCAGCTCAACGCATGAAGCCTGAGGCCAGGACTCAGTGGAACATAAAGCTGCAGCATCAGCTGGACAATCATCTTTCTGTAAATGACTTGTCCGACCATCAAGATTTTATCCAGAACTTTGAAGTTGCTGCTGTCTTCCTACAGGTAGGAGACAAGTGACGAGCTGAGGCCAGGTCTGCATTGCACAGCCACCGACAAGAACAGGAGACTTAGATGCTTGATATTAGTGGAACAAACAACAGCCATTGACACCGGACAGAGAAAAGACCACACTGTGGTTCAACAGGGGTGAACACCACTGAGACATCAGTGGGGTCCTGACAGCCACACCATAACTGATGGATGTATAAGCTGATGCATGAAGATACTACATGTGATTAGACAAGGGGATGACAAGACAGAGTGTGTTTCGTGGCATTGAGCTGACATCTTTGATGCTGAGTAATTGAGCGATCACACATCCACATTCATCCACTTTGCTTCATAAACCTTGATGGAACACTTTTGCATTGCTAACAGTTGTCCATTCACTAAGTATTGGACTAGTATCCCACTTTATCTGGCACCTTGATTCACAGTGTCAGCTCTGGCTTCCATTTTAGCAAGCTGATGCAGATGCAGTAGGGGAGAGATCCTCGATGGATACAACCTTTATGATGGCCCACCAAGGCCATCGGACAGGGTGTACCCATGTGGCTTCTCTACCTGGGTGGGTGCAGGGGATGGGTCCAGCCCGGCAGTGAAGTGCTTGCTCAAAGCCACTGGGTCCCAACAGCCCATGGCGTGTGCCACTGGTCACCTCCTCTACCTGCACTGACTGCAAACAGTCGCCAAGCATCAAGGCATCTGTGGAACTTGTGACCATGAAGTTTGTGAACTGCTACCTGTCATCCGCTGATAACAAAGTCAGAAATGAGTAACTACCAGTGAAATGCAAGGGTAGACAGATCATAGAATGTACAGCAGTCCAAGACAGTAAGAGGCCCTTCTGCCCGTCACATCCATGCCAATCACCATCCCAATCTAACTAACCTCATCTGCAGTTCTTGTTCCTGTCTAAATCCTCTAAAACATTTCTGCCTCCACCACCTCCTCTGGCAACACGTTCCAGGCACCTGCCGCCCTCTGTGTACAAAAACTTTCCTTGCAAATCATCTTTAAATTCTCCCCCTTGCAGAGGTCGAAGGGGAGAGTCTGTTTGCAGGTAGGAGGGCGGCTGACAAGTGGGAAGCTTTGGAAAGTGAGATGGCAAGAGTAGATGGGCAGCATGTTCCTGTTGGGGTGAAGGGCAAGGCTGGCTAGTTTAGGAAACCACGGTTGATGAGAGATATTGTGGCATTGGTCAGGGAAAAGAAGTTGTATGTCAGATTACGGCAGTCGGAGTCAAAATAATTCTTGGTGAGTATAAGAAGTGTAAGAGTACTCTTAAGAAGGAAATCAGGAGGGCAAAAAGAGGCCATGAAATGGTTCTGGCAGGCAAGTTAAGGGAAAATCCTATCAGATTCTGCAAGTATATTAGCCACAAAATGGTGGGTAGTGAAGAAGAGATGGTGTTAAAGATCAAAGGTCTCTGTACAGCTACTTGATGGGGGAGACATTGAATGATTATTTCTCATTGTTTTTTGCTGAGTGGAAGATCATTGAGGCACGGGAGTTGTGGTGCCTCAGATCATATACAAATGACAGAGGAGGAGGTATTGGCATTTTTAAAGAGCATTAAAGGTGAATCATTCCTCAGGGCTTGACCAGGTTCATCCTCGGACCTTGTGGGAAGCTACGGAGGAAAGTGCGAAGGCCCTTGTTGAAAAGTTGTTTGCATTATCGTTCGGCACACCTGAAGTTCCGGTCTGGAGGGGGGCTAATGTCATAGTTATTTATGAAGAGCAGCAAAGACAAGCCTGGGAACTACAGGCTGGTGAGCGTGATGCGGTGGGAAAGTTGATGGAAGTGATTCTTAAGGACAACATCTATCATGTGCTAAAGTTAATGTCAGATCTCATACAGAGACTTGATCTTTGTGCATTTCTTCTGATAGCTTGGTTCACCATTCCTGCTCTTGGGGTCCTGTCCAAGAAACCTGGGTCTTCAGGAACTGAAACTGACTTCTGACCTCATGCGCTGATGGGTGATGGGTCATCTTTGTCCTGTCCCTGCCCCCTGGGGTCAGAGGCAAGTGTTAACGTTCTCCCCAGCTCAGCCACTGACTCGTGCTTTGTTTGGAGTCTGATTTACTTTGTCCAGGGATGGGTTTTCTCTCTCTTTGTGTGTAAGGTCTATGTCCCCAATATAAAGATATTCTATCACCTCTGAAATAATCTCCGGTCCTTCCATGGAGCGACATTCCATTCCATTGGTTTCTTTACCTAAGGCAGCCGCTGGGCTTCAACCATCAATATGCTGGTAGCAGAATGATCCCCTCCCTCCCATGGGTCTTTCCTGAGTCAACTGATGAATTGATTACAGGGGACGGACAGTGTGGTTCAGTGTAATGGTGGGCCCCTCCATATTCTCTGTATCTCAACAAGGAGGCGACTATCTTTGTCACCAAGAGCACCCACAGCCGATGGACCTGCTGGTGAATGCAGAGATGACGGAGGTTCAGGGCTGGCATCTTACTGGAGGAATAATGCCACTGTGTGATGAAGTGGCTCTTCATCAATCGTTGCCGTGGAGACAACGCTATGTTATTGGAATGCAACAGAACCAGTCGTGGCCATGCCATGTTGGTGTTGTACGTCAGGATGCAGGATGTAACACATCTCTTACGAGGCTGAAGTTGCTGGAAATACTCCCGGGTCATGCAGCATCAGTGTGGGAGATACAGAGTGATCATTTCAGCTGATCAATCTCGCACCAAAGCTCATTCTAATTCTCTCTCCAGACGTGTTGCCAGATCCACTGAGTGTTGACAGTGCATTTTGTTTTAGGTTCAGATATCTACCATCGGCAGTCTTTTGCCTTAAGTGTATCTAAATTCCGCTTCTAATTTTGGGAATAAGTCATGTAAATGCAGTGACTGTGAGAATCAGACATCTCTGGAGCTTCCACTTGTTCCTCCTGTTACAGTGAATGTGAACATGCAGACGTTTTACTCGATAGCCACACTTCCATTTATATCACACAGGTGCAATCATTTTGTGGGTTGTAGGAATCCTACAAATCCTTGCTTTGGAAAAAGTATCGTCTGCTCTGGAAGAACCAGTTTTCCTTGCACTGTAAGGAGAATCCTCGAACATTTCACAAGCCCATGACCTCTTCCGCCATGAAAAGCACGGGCAGCAGATGTATGAGCACAACTCCCCTCTGGTACTTTCCCCTCCAATACTCCCACTATCCTGACTTGAAAATATGACCGAGGAAGGTCGTACAGTGGATGCTGCCCACAGGGCATTAGTCCCTCATGAGAGGGTTGTCCACCCAATAAGAACCAAGTTACAACATAAGCTGGTCACACTAGCTTCTCGTTTTCACCCTACATACAGCTAACAATGGCCTGTTCCCTTGGTCATCATTACTTTTTTGCATATCTTTTATTCATTGTTCTTTATCCCTCCGCATCACTGTCTATATCTCTCGTTTCTCTTACCCCCAACCAGTCTGAAGAAGGGTCTCGACCTGAAATGTCACCCATCCTTCTCTCCAGACATGTTGCCTGTCTCACTCAGTTACTTCAGCTATTTGTGTCTATCTTTGGTTTAAACCAGCATCTGCAGTTCCTTCCTAAACATTAGAACCGCCTTGAGCTGGTAAAATTAATTGCTTCAGCTGGAGAAGAAAGGGCAGTGATGGATGGGTGTTTTTTTCTGACTGGATGTCTGTGACCAGTGGTGTTGTGAAGGATCAATGCTGGAACCTCTATTGTCTGTGATACATATGAATGATCTGGATGAAAATGTGGCTGGTTCAATCAACAAGTTTGCAGTCAACATGAAAATTGATGCTGGTGTGGGTCATGAGGAAGGTAGTGAATGGATACATCAGGCCACAGAGCTGGTCTCACCAGCGTCCTTTACACACCAGCGTCCTTTCACCTTTTAAAAATGCTTTTTCTTCCACTTCGCCTTAATTTATTCTAACATTCTAATAGTGAGTATAGATAAACTGTAACACATTCCTCACTGAGCTAGACAGGTAAATACAACAGTATCACAAGTGGCCAGAACAGATTGTATTAACATATTATATAGGCATTGCTGCAAATAAAAATGTCGCTTTGCTCCCCATTCTCTCAACAGCATTAAACAGAAGAGCACAGCACAGGAACAGACCCTTTGGCCCTCAACATCTGTGCTGAACACGATGCCAAGCTAAATTAATCTCCTCTGACTACATATGATCCAAATCCCTCCATTCCCTGCATTTCCATGCGCTAATGTAAAAACCTCTTATGCACCACTATTGTACCTGACTCCACCAGCACCCCTGGCAGCACGTTCTAGGCACCCACCGCTCTCTGTAAAAGACTTGCCACTTGCATTTCCTTCAAATTTTCCCCCAAACACCTTAAACCTGTGCCCTATAGTCTTTGGCATTTCCACTCTGGGAAAGAGGTTCTGACTGTCTACCCCAGGGGTTCTCAACCAGGGGGGAATTCCCCCCAGGGGGGGATTCCAGGTTTTCAGGGGGGGAATTGGGACCACAGATTAGCAAACTCAAACTGTTAGAATGTTTTTTATTGCCTTTGAGCTTATATGCATATTATGTGGAATGCACTTTTTGAGGCAGACATTCTTGGAAAGGTTGGGGGGGGGGGGGATGACATTCTGACGTATGGTGAAAGGGGTGCATGGGGCAAACAAGGTTGAGAACCACTGGCCTACCCTATCTATGCCTCATAATTTTCATATAATTTCCATCAGGTCTCCCCTCAACCTCCAACGCTTCAGAGAAACCAATCCAAGTTTGTCCAACCAATCTGAAGAAGGGCCTCGACCCAAAACATCACCCTTCTCTCCAGAGATGCTGCTGCCTGTCCCACTGAGTTACTCCAGCATTTTGTGTCTATTTTCAGTGTAAACCAGCATCTGCAGTTCCTTTCTACACATTCCCAATTTCAGCATGGGAACATTGTTTTGAAACAAACAGCATCTATAATGAAGGTACACAAAAAGCTGGAGAAACTCAGCGGGTGCAGCAGCATCTAAGGAGCGAAGGAGATAGGCGACGTTTCGGGTCGAGACCCTTCTTCAGACTGGTCAGGGATCAGGGAAACGAGAGATATAGACGGTGATGTGGAGAGATAAGGAACAATGAATGAAAGATATGCAAAAAAGTATCGATGATAAAGGGAACAAGCCATTGTAAGCTGTTTGTGGTGTGAAAATGAGAAGCTGGTGCGACTGGGGTGGGGGAGGGAGATAGAGATAGAGGGAATGCCAGGGCCCGAGGGCTGAGGGAGAGGTGGGAAGGGGAGGAGACAGCAAGGGTTAACAGAATTGAGAAAATTCTGAAGAAGGGTCTCGACCCGAAACGTCGCCTATCTCCTTCGCTCCTTAGATGCTGCTGCACCCGCTGAGTTTCTCCAGCTTTTTGTGTACCCCCTGAGAAAATTCAATGTTCAATCCCAAAGGATGCAGACTCCCCAAGCGGAATATGAGGTGCTGTTCCTCCAGCTTGCGGTGTTGCTCACTCTGGCCGTGGAGGAGGCCCAGGACCGAGAGGTCGGATGCAGAATGAGGGGGAGTTGAAGTGCTGAGCCACCGTGAGGTCGGGTTGGTTTTTGCGGACCGAGCGGAGGTGTTCGGCGAAACGATCGACGCCCCTGAGTTTCTCCAGTTTTTTGTGTACCCTCGATTCTCCAGCATCTGCAGTTCCTTCTTTAGCATCTATAATGAGTCCTGTTTAAACAATTATGCATAGTGTGTATTGATGTTCAATAGTTCTGAAGTTTTCTTTACAGAAGATTCAATAGATTGTTTGAAAGTATTCTGCCACGGGAAATTGATTCCACTGTAACAAGCAGCAAATAATTTTACAAATTTGAAAAACTTTGCCAAAATAAATTACAAAGCAAATCATTCTGCCCCCTGAGTGATGAAAAAAACCACAGCTCCAGTCTCAGCACTATGTTTCTGAAGACCATTTTTTCTCTAGAATAATTAAGTAAGTAAGTAAGTTTTATTTATATAGCACGTTTTAAATCAACTCGCGTTGAAACCAAAGTGCATTACATAAAATAAATAATAAGTTTCCGTACATCCATAGAAAAAAGATTAAAAAAAGAAAAATTGACACAACACATTATAGAGTTGAACACAAACATCCCCCCACAACAGAATCAAAATTTTCCACTGTGGGGAAAGGCACCAGAAAGTTTAGTCCTCTTCCTCTGTGACCACCCGAGGTCAGGGCCTATTTGTGGCCTTGCAGCCAGTCCGATGTTTTCAAGCCTTCTTGCCACTACCCAAGTCTACCCAAGTTGTCCAACCCCTCCTTATAGCTGATAGCCTCTAATGCAGGCAGTATTCTGGTAAACCTCTCCTGCACCCTCTCCAAAGCCCCCACATCCTTCCTACAACGGGTTGACTGGAACTGCAAAACTTTAAAGAAATATCCATTCATTTGTCTAAAGTCATTCTGTTTAAACTGTGTCTTTCGCAATTATCAGAATATATCTTCATAAAATGAAATGTTTTTTGAACAATGATTTTCTGTTATGTATTCACATGGAACGTGCTGTGATATTGTTGACTATTGGAATTCTGTAATGACACAATGAAAAGCCAGTGATAAGTATTTAACATCCTGTCACCAAACACATTAATTCCCCACTAATTCCTCAAATACTATTAATACTTCTGCATGTGGATAGATTTGGAACATCTTCAAACCACTTTTATTGCAGGAAGTCTGCCTCTGATGTTGTGTTCATTGTTCCTCCATTTACCATCTGTCCCCTTATTTATCAATATTCACACAGCCAACAAGGATGTGTTAATTAGCCCTTACAACTTCAGAAGTTGCAGATACATTGTTACTCTGCAGTGTTTAACAAACAAGCTCAATCTCCAGGTAGATCCAAAAAACGATCACACGTTAGAAAGTTTCAAAGAATAAAATATCATTGTGTCTTAACTAACCATATAACAATTACAGCACGGAAACAGGCCCTCTCGGCCCTTCCAGTCCGTGCCGTCAACTAGTTTCAGGAACCATCTACACAAAGCACTGCCTCAAACAGGCAGCACCATCATCAAGGATTCCCACTATCCAGGCCATGCCCTCTTCTCAGTGCTACCATCAGACAGGAGGTGCGGAAGCCTGAAGACTCACACCCACACTACTTTCCAGTTCTTGCCCACGGCACACCTCCTCTTGCCTACCTACTTTGCTTTTGCACAACTGTCAACGATGCTGCTGCTGGCGAGACTTTCTACCTGACCTCACTCCACCAATCTTTTTTGTTTGAAGTATTTTTAAGAGGTAACTTTTTAAGGGGTTCCAGATGAGGAAATAACGCCAAGGACACATGGTATCGATGGTCCATCTTGTGGTCAATCTTCAGAGAAGCAGACTCTCCCTGACAATCGGATAACCAATCATAAAGAGCACAATGAGGAGTACGTGTAGTCAAGTTTAGTATTGATGGTATCTGTGGACGGTTGAATACATAACCTCAATAAAGCTGTAATATTAAAGCTGTGAGTCATCTGCTTTGAATTGAGCTAACCAAGAATTTGTGTTTGAAGACAAATGATGCCTCCTCAAAGCTCGGGAAAGGGAGAGGGTGCGGACATTGAAAGAGTTGCATGGCTTTTGAAACAGACAATGCACTAGTTGAAAGAAATGAATTAGTGTGGGAGGAAAGGTTTGTGGAGAGGATGCAGTATTGAACTAATTACGGAAAGATTTAGAAAAGGAAAGGTTTGACCTTGAAGCTGAAAGTCAAAATTCCAATATATGTTATCAATCAACCGAGATTTTAACAACAGATAATTTGTCCTTCCGTTAAGAAATTGCTTCATGCTGTCTAAATTAAAATTAATTGTTTTGTTTGGTAATAATTTTAACACTCATTAAAGCATATTTAATTGGATTACTTGATGTCAAAGAGTATGTTTTTCGAATTGGTTTCTCCCTAGTCTGCAAACAATGTACAGCAGTACAAGTCCATGAGTCCCTGAAAATGGCAACACAAGCAAATAGGGTGGTATAGAAAGTGTACAGTATGTTTGCTTTTATTGGTCATGGTAATGAGTACACAAGTCAAAAACTTGTATTGATGCTTTCATGAAACTTGGCCTTGGTTTAGGTTGTCCTCCTACGGGAAAAGATGCGGAGGATTTGGATCTGTTAAATCTTTTCTAGAGTACTAGAGGTGCTAGAGTAAGTAACTCAATGGGTTAGACAGCATCTCTGGAGGACATGGATACATAACGTTTTGGGTACGGACTCTTCTTCAAACTCAGAGATGCTGCCTGACCCACTGAGTAATTACTGTAGTTTGTATTTTACTTCGGAGTCACGTGAGTGACTGCATGAAGAAGCCCCCCCTGGCGCATGCTCGGCATTACGTCGACGCATGTGAAGCTCCGACAGGGTGCAGAGTGCAGCTCCCACCTGCGTAAGTTTAACTCCCAGGTAAGTAGCTGTTGAACTTTCTTACTAGTGGGTTTAAACTCTGTAAGTCTGCAGAGCCAGCTGATGTATTTTGAATTTTTTTTAAAAACTCTGTAACTCTGGCTCGAAATACGGAGCCAGCTAGAGTGAATGTATTTTTAAACTGCGGTAATTGAATAGAACGCGCTGGAACCGCAGTTTCCAATTTAGATCGGATCGGGAGATAAGGGCTGCTTTAAAAGCCGGCTCCCGCTATTTACCGCTATTTAGATCGGGGTTGGAGATAATGGCTGCTCTAAATGCCGGCTCCAAATACCCAGTAATTGTTAAATAAAGTCTGCTCTGAGTATATGTTACCAGAACCAGTTTCTTTATGGAAATGTATATAACCCTGTGTGATACTGAGGTTAATACAAATATTCTGCAAGCAGAATGTGCCTGTCAGAATTACAATTTTAAACATATATGGTTTATGCATAAATACAAAATAGTAAAGAAGTAACTCTCCTCCAAGGGAGGACAAGAATGTGGGAGAGGCTGGAAATGGAGAAAATGCTCCACACTTGACTTAGTCAAGGGTTCTTGACCCAGGTATGTCTTCCTGTAAGGCAGGCTCCAAAGGAGTTTCCATACACTGAGTATGGTGCCTATGAAAATGGGATTCTGATTCTCCAGTACCTTGGTTAGGTCTGGATGAGATCCCTAGAGCAAGATACAATGCTCCAAATTCTAATCAGTCAAGGGTTCTAAAGACCCATGAGATTCTAAGGCAGACTCCGAAGGAGTTTCCATACACTGAGTATGATGTCTATAAAGAATGAGAATCTCATTCACCAGTACAGTCTGGATGAAGTATTTAGAGCAAGATAAAATTCTCAAAATTCTAAACAATTAAGGGTTTTAAGACCTATGAGATTCTAAGGCAGGCTCCAAAAGGAGTTTCCATACACTGAGTATGGTGCCTATGAAAAATGAGAATCTCATTCACCAGTGCATTGTTTAGGTCTGGATGAAGTCTCCTAGAGCAAAGACTCGGGAGTACCAGGGCAGGATGAAACTGACCCTGAAGCTGGTGTCCCTACTTATGTGTATACACCAGAGCACAATAGAAACGCTCTGGGTGTTCCCGATGTAGCACCAAGTTTTGCTATATCGGTATGGACTGGTGAGGCTATGGATGAACCTGGCGGCCAACATTATTTGGTTTCTCACCTACTCCAAGAAACTGTTATGACTGAAACAGTAAAAAATATATAAAACACCCGTCTATTGTGCCTCACTCAGGGTGCCAACAGTAATTCAGTAATGGGGCACCCATGAGTGTAACGATGCGAGGACAGGAAATGTGTTCCAGCATGTCCTCTAGCTGATATTCAGTTGGCATCACTGCATTTGGGGAAGACATACATGGGTCGATAATGTCCAATACTTTTAAGACATGCTTGCGTTACTCTGCAATGCATATTCAAACCCAATTGTATGATGAAAATTGCCATTTGGCTAACATTATACCCAAAAAATGCAGGATTATGTGGGCAAGCTATAACCAGATTTATGATTGATGAAAAACTGCCCAAACAATTAAGGATATTTGCCTTATAAAACTTCTCATCCCTGCTTTGAGAAAACAAACAGGTTGAATACGAACCCCTATATTAAGAGAAGGAGATCTTCTGGTTCATTTACGGAAGTACAGAAACGTCATTCCATCACACATGGAATTTCTGGGAAACAACCTCTGGTCGGTTGTAAGATTACAATTGTTTTGTAATTCTGCATTAAATCTGATCGGCTTGGTGTTTGAATGTACCAGGAACTCGTCAGGTAGAGGTAATATATCCCAGACACAAGTATGGGGGTTGCAGATTCATTCTGGGACTCACCAACTTAAATTTATAGTTCAGTATAGGCAATTTAAAAAAAGTACACTTTAACACTGTAACTAAGTTGTTATCACAAGGCTGTTATACGGCTATTATTAGACCTAAAAAAGATGCCTTATTATTCAGGTACTTAAATTAATTGGATGGGTCAGCTGAAGGAATTACCTAATGGGTTAAATTCAGCCCTCAGATTGTTCACACAATTATTGAAACCAGCACTGGTGTTAATGAGGGCATAGAATCACATTGTAATGACTTATCTAGAGGATATGTTAATTGTAAATGGGAGACAGCTGAAGAACTGGGTTCAGCAACCATAAGCCTATTGAAAGGCTAAGGTTCTGTACATCCAAACAACATGTAAGTTACAGGCATCCCAAACAATTGATTATTTGGGGTTTGTCATTAATACAGTTGATATGTCAGTAACTTTACCAACAATTAAGGTTGGGGATGTTACAAATGCCTGTACTTGTCTTGGTAAAAAACATTATCCCACCATCCGAGAAGTATCTACGGTTACTGGTAAAGTGATAGTGGTAAAGTAAAGTGATCAAAGTCTGTAAAGACCAGAGAATAAGCGTAAAAAGCGTGCAGGTCATTGATTAGGTCCATGCAGTTACCAACTAAAAAGGTTGAGCTGAATTGCAATGATGGATTCTCAATGTTGCACAAGTTACTAGAAATAAAAATGTTCTTGTTCAGTAGTCTTCAATGGTATTACAGACTGATGGGAGTGCTCTCGGATGGGGAGCCAAGGACAGCGACACCAGTTGTGGTGGTCGATGGACTGTCCAAGACGATTTAATTCTCCAAACACATGGTACGAATTATTTGGAGTTATTGGGAGTAGACAATACCACAGCTGTGGGAGAAGACAATATTGTGGTAAGACAACAGATCAATGACAATACAGTTGTAAAAAAAAAGACTGTAGATAAAATGTTGACTGGTCTTTTATGTCAATGCATCTATAGCATGTTTTCGCCATTTTGCAAAGCAAGTCACCAAATAGAGAAAAGGCAGGTTCCAAACTGGATTGCTTCTCAGCCTTTTGGCCAATGTAGTATCTGTTCTTAAGACATACGTCCCACTAGGGTCATTACTACACAGGCACATTTGTGTGTGGTTAAGCATCTGTAATTGTTGGTAATATATATACATGAATTAAGAGTCTCCGAGAATGTGAGACACCAATGTTCATAACCTTGGAGATATAGCACAAGAAACATATAAAAAAAGTGTATACACAGATATATTTTATCATACAAAAATCTATTTCTAGCACATGAGTTATAATACCATAATGGACGGAGTGGTCCTCCTAGGATTACGACTCGGGTCTCATCCGTTAATACACATTTGATGTTTTTAAAATCCTCACTCCAAATATACAGAAAGGGTCGGTAGTTCTCAATTGCTTCGCAATGGCAAAGGTGCAGGACATGCCGCTCGACCAAATTCTGGAGACCACAGGATGGTCTAAAGAGGAACTTTTCTAGATTTTATTGAATTAAGAGTCTCCTGTTGTTTTTCACATATAAAAAAAGTGCCAGATGGATTGCACACGCAGTGTTGGGTTCTGTTCAAATTGTTTGCTTTGTTGCATATCATTTTTTGTAATTTGCCCAGGGATAGAGGGGTTATTACTTTTCTTTTTATTATTATTATTAAAATATTAAAATATTTATTGCATAATTTCAAGCAATATATGTTATTTACTCACTACTGTGTAAACTCAAGCAGTGTGTCGTATGGAATGATCTACGGCATGAAAATCACAGAGCTTCAAAATCTTCATGTAGTCACTCACGTGACTCCGAAGTAAAATAGTAAGATTAAATGAGAACTTACCAGTTTGAAGTTTGATTCGTTATTTTATGAGGAGTTACGATGAGGGATTACGTGCCCTCCACTCCCAACCCTCATAATATAAATGATCATCTGGTAGTTCTAGTCTATGTAAGCCTTACTATCTTACTCCAGCTATTGGTTCTGTGTTTTTCACGCCGCTGCTTTGAAGTATGCCGAGCATGCGCCACGCGGGGCTTCCTCACGTAATCCCTCATCGTAACTCCTCATAAAATAACGATCAAACTTCAAATTGGTAAGTTCTCATTTAATCTTACTATTCTACACAAGATTCCATTATCTGCAGTTCCTTGTGTCTCCATTCTCCAGGATGCTGCCTGTATTAGAGGGCATTTGATTTGATTTGATTTGATTTTATTACTTGTCATTCGAACCTCAGAGAGGTTCGAACGAAACTCCGTTTCTACAAGCCATACAAACAAACAAACAGAACAATTCATAAAAAAACACGCAAACAATTAAATTCACACAAACATCCATCACAGTGGATCCCTCCTCACTGTGATGGAAGGCAAAGTTCTTCTCTCTCCCCCGCACCATCTCTCTCCCGCATTAGCTATAAGGAGAGGTTGGACAAGTTTGGATTGTTTTCTCTGGATCTTTAAAGGCTGAGAGGAGACCTGATAGAAGATTATTAAATTATGAGAGGCATAGATTGGGTAGACAGTCAGATCCTTTCTCACAGGGTAGAGGACAGAACGTTAAGGTAAAAGGGGGTAAGATTAAAGGATATGTGCAGGGAAGTTTTTTTTTGCAGAAAATGCTGGGTGCCTGGAATGAACTGCCAGGGAAGGTGGTGGAAGCAGATATGACATTAGTGTTTCAGAGGCATTTGGACATGCAGGGAATGGAGGGCTATGTATCATAAATGTGTAGGCAGATGGGATTCATCTACTTCAGCATCATGAGTGGCACAGATGCTGCCGACCAAAATGCCTGTTCCTCTGCTGAACTGTTCTGCATTAAATAATGTATTAAGTAAGAAAGAGCCAAAAATTTGATTTGTTGGGAGAAAAAAAAATCAATAAGTAAGTCTAAAACTAGAATTGATTAAGAAAAGGATTCTGTTCCTTTCCCCTGTTTTGAGTCAAATAATTTATTTTCAAATTACATTTTTCCCAGATTAAAAGAGTCCATGGGTTGTATAAAAATCCAACACTTTTCAATTGTTGAAACTGCCGATATTAATACACTAAAGGATGCAAAGTGCTGACGTAATTCAATGGGCCAGGCAGCATCCGGGGTGGAAGATTGCAACCTTCACGTGGTCCACCCTGTTTGGACTAATGCAATCAACTCGACGTGCACAAATGGAAGATCAAATAGAACAAGTTGACCTACAACTTTAGGCTGTGCACGCCACACGAAAGAAGGAGAAGAAGGAGGCAGCATCCCTGGAGAATATGGATAGATGACATTTTGGGTCAAGACCCTTCTTCATGCTCATATACCTCAATTGTTCTTGTACAAGAATGTCACAGTTATGTCTGTGTAATAATTAAGATGCCTGATATTGAAAGTGACAAGAAATGAATCCTACAATGATCATGTGTGAACCCGGCCAATAGACAAGTGTGTCTATGAGATTCTCGCTTGTTTAAAATTGACTACTGTGAATTTTGAATTGGATTTGAGGAAATAGTTTTGTAAAAAATTGGAATATTGCAAATATGGTCTCCCTTAATGCGTATGCTTTACAATCTTTGCTTATAATTCTCAGTTATGGTTTCTGATGTTCTGCTCAACTTTGGATGTTTGAGATGGACTATGCGGGTTTACAAAGTCAAAAGCCTGTGTACAGTTTACAGTGTAGTTTATTGTCACGTGTACCGAGGAACAGGGAAAAGCTTTTGTTGCATGCTAATCAGTCAGTGGTAATACAATACATGATTACAATCGAGCCATTTACAGTGTACAGATACATGATAAGGGAATAAGGGTTTAGTGCAAGGTAAAGCCAGCAAGTCTGATCAAGGATAGTCCAAGGGTTACCAATGAGGTAGATAGTAGTTGAGGACTGCTTTCTCCTTGTGGTAAGATGATTCAGTTGCCTGATAACAGCTGGGAAGAAGCTGTCCATGATTCTGGAGATGTGCATTTTTACACTTCTATATCTTTTGCCTGATGGAAGAGGGGAGAGGGGAGAAGAGGGTGTGGCCAGGGAGCGATCCGTCCTGGATTATGCTGCTGCCCTTGCCAAGGCAGCACAAGGTATAAATGGAAATCAATGAAAGGGAGGTTGATTTGTGTGATGGTCTGGGCTGCGTCCAATTCACTGCAATTTGTTGCGATCTTGGATGGCGCTGTTCCCAAACCAAGCTGTGATGCATCCTGATAAAACACACCTGTAGAAGTTGCTGAGACATTCCAAACTTCCTAAGCCTTTTTAGGAAGTAAAGGCGTTTGGTGAGCTTTCTTGGTCATTGCTTCAATATGGGTGCTCCAGGAGAAGTTGTTGGTGATATTGACTCCTAGGAATTTGAAGTTTTCAACCATTTCCACTTTGGCGCCATCAATGCAAACAGGAGTATGTGTACCGCTTCACTTCCTCAAGTCAATCACTTTCTCCTTTGTTTTGTTGACATTGAGAGAAAGGTTGTTGTCTCGACACCAGGATCGATGTCTCGATGTCTCAATGCCTCGATGTCCTTCCTGCACTCTGTCTCATTATTATTTGATATCCGTGAAGGGAAGGAACTTATTGTAGCATAACATTCATACTCATTGGTTTATATGCTACCAGTTTGAAGAAATTAACCCTTTGCACTGACTGCTCCTTTGTTCAAGTTAATTAATTTGTAATTAATAGTTCTCTGCAGTGACACCGTAATCTGCTGTTCTATTAAGAAAAGCCCTAACACTTTTTTTCCTCATTTTTAAACCTGATGACCTTTTAGCTGAGCAGATGATTCAGGTTGTCCAGACGCATCAGGTGCCACACTGTGATAGTTTGTTCTTGTCTTTACCTGTCAATGCCTTGGACTTCACACATTCAGCGTCACTCATTATCTTCTGGAACAAAAGGGGAGGCGCAGCGATACAGTTGCTGCCTTACAGCACCTGGGACCTGGGTTTGATCCTTCCTATAGGTGCTGTCTGTATAGGTTTTGAACAATGTCCCTGTGACTACGTGGGTTTTCTCTAGGTGCTTTGGTTTCCTCCCACACTCAGAAAGTGAAAAGGTTTGTAGGTTAATTGGCTTCTGTAAAATAGTAAGATTAAACGAGAACTTACCAAGTTTGAAGGTTGATCTGTATTTTACGAGGAGTCGCGGTGAGGGATTTCGTGAAGACCCCGCCAGCACGCATGCGCGGCATCCTTCAAAGCAGCGGTGTGGAATCACAGAAAACAAATCATGACTAAAAAATAGTAAGATGAAAAACGTAGAACTTCCTGGTTGACCTTATGATAGAGGGTGGGAGCGGTGGGCACGAAATCCCTCACCGCGACTCCTCGTAAAATACAGATCAACCTTCAAATGTAACGCCTGGACTCGTTGGGCTGTCGTCAGTGCCATCAGCATCACCACCTTGAGGGCGAGCTGTTTCAGTGGTAGCTCATCCATTGGAGCCCAGCTCCTAAGTAGGGTCAGCACGATCCCCACATCCCACGTTACTGTATATCTGGGTCGTGGAGGGTTGGTGTCGCGCATGCGTGCTGGCGGGGTCTTCACGAAGTCACTCACGTGACTCTGAAGTAAAATTCTAAATTGTCCCTAGTGTGCGTAGGATAGTGCTAGTGTACAGAGTGATCGCTGGTGGGCAGGGACTCAATGGGCTGAAGGGCCTGTGTCCACTCTATATCTCTAAAGTCTAAAGTCTAAAACACAGAAATGTGACTGCATTCGAGAGGTAAGATCACATTTCCATTGCTACAAATGTCAATTTTGCTGCACTTCAAAGATTTAAGGGGCTGTCCCACTTGGGTGACCTAATTGGCGAGTTTAGAAGAGTTTGAAAAAATGCCACGTTGAAGACCTCCTTCGACTATGTAGAAGACCTCCTTCGACCTCTAGCTTCGACTAGCTACGACTAACTTCGGGAAAATTGGACACCGAATAGTGGAGTGAAGATGACCTCCTTCGACCTCCCTTCGACTATGATGAAGACTATCTACGTCTACTTTCAACTTCCTTCGACTGCCCTCGATTACCTATGACTAACATGCCGACCTACTACGACTAAACCTACAAGTAAACAAAATATTGATTTTTTCCATGGCGACCTTTTTTTAACTCGCGGACATTTTTTAACATATTGAAAAATACGCCACGATCTAGCTGAGGCCTCGAGTACACGGGGACTACTCTCGAGCATGAAGGAGAGTTACAAAGACCTCCTACGACCTCGTGTCGACCATGCTGCGTGTATGAGTCGAGGGCAAACTCGCCAGAACTCACGGATTAGGTCGCCCAAGTGGGACGGGCCCCTTTAATTGGAGAAACAAAGCTGAACCTTGACAAAACCTGTCAGTCCAACTATAGGGCTGCTTTTGAAGAGTGGAAAATTGAAATAGGCCTTGTATATAGCGCATTCCCAGCAATTCAAAAGCAGCGGTAATTTTAGTTGTTTATTCTCAATCTTAAACAGATAAGTTATACGACCAGTGGAGAACACTTTCAAAATTGCATTAAATGACTTGGGTGCATTTCACCAGCCGGTATCATTCTGGTCCCTGAACCAAAAATGTTGGCTGAATTTCAAGAGATGCTGCTCGACTGACTTCTTTCAGCAAGGTTTTTGTTGTAGCCTTATTTGATATAATTCTGATATGCTTTAAATTTGGAAACATGCTCGTACTCTTGGAGAACTTTGGTCTTCTTATCCCAGACGAATCACCTTTGATGGCTGGACCACCGCCTGTGATGTGAAGAGGTAAGCCAGACTTTTCCTGCACTCAGCATCAACTAAAAGCCAATACTACTTTCCATGGGATGATGTGGGCAATATGATGCCCGGAGACTACTGAGAATGGTTGCAAATAAGGCAAAGAGAAAATGGAAAAGCACGGTGAATTAGAGATGAAGAACAGATCTCAGCCATGCATGGTGACATGATAAGAACAAATGAAATGGTTATTGTGTGTTGAGAGAGAGAGAGAGAGAATACCAAAAACCCCACAGAGAAACTAATATTGAAACAATAAAGCTGAAGTCAAAAGATCTCTCTTTCATTAAAAGGAATCACAACTGGGAGAAAAGATATACATGGATTTTAGACAGGGGACAGCTGAAGGCCAAAGAGAGGTAATATATTCATCACACATAATACTCGGAATGTAGAACAGTAGAGCACGGGAACAGGCCCTTCAGCCCACAATCTATGCCAAACATCAAATACCAATTCAAACTAATCTCCTCTGCCTGATCTCTGTCCTTCCATTCCCTGCATATCAATGTAGATATATCTAAAATCCTCTTAAATGCCACTATCATATCTGCTTCCACCGCCACCCAATAGCTCATTCCGGGCATCCCCCTCCATCTGTGCAATAAAACTTGCCCTGCACATCTCCTTGAAACTTTCCCCCTCTCACATTAAAGCCATTGCTCTCTAGTCTTTGTCATTTCTACTCTGCTTCTGACTGTTTACCCAATCTAAGCCTCTCATAAGTTTACATATTTCTCGTAGGTCTCTGCTCAACCTCTGACACCCCAAAGAACAATCTAGGTTAGTCCACACTCTCTGTATACACAATGGCATCTAATCCAGGCAGCATTCTGGTAAATCTCTTCTCCATCCTCTTCAAAACATCCACATCCTCCCTGTAAAAGGGCAACCTGAACTGCACACAATACTCCGAATGTTTTATAAAGCTGCCTTCTAAAACATGACTTCCCGGCTTTAATGCCCCGCCTGATGAAGGCAAACATATTTATCACTCTATCTATTTGTGTTGCCATAAAATGGAATACTTTGCAATAATTGTCCCCCAGATGAACACAAACTTCAAAAGGAGTATGTTGTGTCCATACAGCAGTGTGGGTTTGCTTTGGTTTGCTTATTATTTAGTTTATTGAATTCAGAAATGAGAGCGGGATTAAGAAGGATGCAACATTTGGGAAGATGGATTAGAAGAGGAGCATCTGAAGAGAAAGCTGTCGGTAAGCAAATAAATCTAGTTACGTACATGAGCGTGTGCTATAGTGATGGGAAATGCAGCAAATATCAGCCACATTGGGGATCTTTGTTGAACGTAGTTTGTGCTCTGAAGTGGAGATTTGTGATTGCAAAGTTGTTTAAGTGATTTGTAAAAGTAATAGCATTGATTGTATCTGTAGATGGTAATACACATAAACTCAATGGAGCCTGGAGTCAGCTGTCTAATTGTTTTAAGATAAAGAAAAATTAAGAAAAACAGTTGAGAAGGGTTCCTGTGCAGAATTTGTTGATTTCGTTAACTTTACCATTAACTCACTTTCTGCCCTCAAATTCACACTATTACTGACACGGCTCTCTCCCTTCCAGATCTCTATGTCTCCATCACAGGGGACAGACTATTGACTGGCATCTACTACACACTCACTGACACCCATTGTTACCTTGTCTACATTGCCTCCCGCCTTGTACTTGCAAGAGTGCCACCCCTTACTCAATTTCTCTGTCTCGGGCATATCTGTTCCTAAGATGAGGTTTTCCACTCTAAGACATCTGAGATGACCTCTATCTTCAATAAACATGGTGTCCCTCTGCTCTTATGGATGGAACCATATCCTCATATCTGCTCTGTGTCCCACCATTTTGTACATTGTCCCTGTGACCTGCGTTAGTTTTCTCTGGGATCTCTGGTTTCCTCCCACAGTCCAAAGAAGTACAGGTTTGTACCACATTAATTGGCTTGATATATTTGTAAATTGTCCCTAGTGTGTATGATAGGATAGTGTGAATGAGCAGGGATCGCTG
The DNA here is from genome assembly GCA_035221665.1 of Okamejei kenojei. Lineage (NCBI taxonomy): Eukaryota > Metazoa > Chordata > Chondrichthyes > Rajiformes > Rajidae > Okamejei > Okamejei kenojei. Next base: position 17,947,829 of record CM069164.1, read on the forward strand.
GTCGTTGCGGACCCGGTGGGGTCGCTGTACTCCACAAAGTATCACTAAACTATACTCCAGATCTCCCACATTTCCTATCCATCACCACCCATCCCCCCCCCCCCCCCCCCCCCCCCCCCCCCCCCCCCCCGCCCCCCCGCACTCCTCCCCCCCACCCCTCCCCACCCATTCCCTTCTCCCAACCATCCCTCCCTCTGGTTTTACATTACACTCCCACCTTCCTTTCTTTTATTTGCACCTTGTTCTCTTCTCCACTTATCACCTGCAGCCTTTGTTATTATCTCCACACATCCTCACTGGATCAACCTATCATGTGTCAGCTCTTTCCCCGTCCCTTCACTTCATCTGTTTCCACTTGCTCTCTGTGCAATATTTATTCTATTGTGTGTACAGTTTGCATAAAACACCGGCCACCTTTCCCTTTGGAGATGTGTGGTGAAAGTCCAGCCACTCGTTGATGGGTGCGACTCCAACAGTCTGCATGAAGCCCAGCACCGCGACCCCTCTCCTCCCACACGCACCATCCAGACGGGCAAATATACCATGTTCCTTCATGCACACTGTGTCAAAACCCTAGATAGACACAAAATGCTGGAGTAACTCAGCAGGACAGGTGGCATCTCTGGCGGGAAGGAATGGGTGATGTTTCGGGTTGAGACCCTTCTTCAGACTGATGTCAGGGGAGAAAAAAAACATAGATATGGAAGTGTAAGGTGTGTGTCTAAATCCTATATCCCTCTACCCAGAGCCATTTCCAGATGGTCTCCAATTGTGTTCAATAGGGAAATCACCACCACCTTCTCAAGGGCAATTAGGGGTGGACAATAGGTTCTGGCCTTGTGAGTGATGCTCAGATCCTGAGAAATCAATTGTTAAAAACTTGATAGAGATGAAGATTCTGTGAATCTGGTAAATAATCATTCCTATTGTAACATTGCAAAAAATATTAAGAATATTTTAAAAAGATATTCTCCACTAACGTTGAAGAAGAATTTGCATCAACATAAGCCATTTCAGAAGCCCATCCAAGTCTGAAAAGGTTTCAGCTGCACCTTTAGACATTGCTCAGCGTGAGTCGGTTCACTGGAGAGTGAACAATGTCAAAACAAATGATATTCTGCATGGTCATCAATATAAGTCATGATTGTCAGTGGCAGGAGGATGGATATGTCAGGCAGGTAGCAAACTGCAGCGAGGAGAGGAAGCCGCCAGATTGCTCCTCAGACTGTGATGGTTCTTTGTTCAGGAATAAACAGTACGTGTTTGCAGGGCAGGATGAGGTATGTGCACAAGAGAGCGCGGACTGACAATCTGAACCGGCCATCAGGAGTGGAGTTCGAAAAAACTTCTTCGCACAAAGGTTGGGAGATGTGCAAAACTGTATCTGGACGCTGATTACATTAACCATTTAAAATCATAGATTTAAATCAGATTATCAATCTGCAGAAGGGTCTCCAAACCTTAACATTCTTGCTGTAATGGGGCAACCAGAACTGCCCACATATTCCACATGCAACCTAATTAAAGTCCTATAAAACTGCAACATGACTTACTGAGCCTTATACTTAATACCCCGACCGATAATACACCTGCTTTTCCACTCTATCTGCATGTGTTGCCATTTCAGGGAGCTATGGACTTGGACCCTAAAGTCTCTCCCAACATCAATGCTGCTGCAGGTCTCACCATTAACTGCATACTTGCCCTTTACATTTGACTTCCCAAAGTGTAACAACTCATGCTTGGATTAAACTCCATCTGCCACTTGATCTAAATCCCGATGTATCCTTTGACAGCCTTTCTCATTGTTAGCAACACCATCAATGTTGGTATTGTCTGCAGACTTACTAACCGACCCCTCTCCATGTTCTATGGGTAGTCCAGTTCTGAATAAAAACTACCAAGTCACAGTGAATTCTCTTAATCGTCTTGATTAGTTTACCATGGGGGACTTTATTAAATGTCTTATCAAAGTAGACAACATCCACTGCTCTCCTCTCATGAATCAGCTTTGCCAATTCCTCCAGAAACCTGTCGTGGCCAAAGCCACACAGACGGCTCTCAGTCAGTGCCACTGGATGGTCATCATTAAGGCAAACATACCTAGTTTTACTTTGACACTGGGATAACAGTGGTCTCCTTAAAGCAGGTGCAAACTACAGATCGGTTTAGGGAGTGGCTAAAGGAGTCGGTGAACGCTGTTGCTAGCTGGTCTATGCAAGGACTGAGGACATGGCCGGGGACTCTATCGGGCTCTCCATCCAGACGTTTTATGAAGATTCACTCTCGGGGAGGCTGATCTGTCACTGGAACAGTGACCCTGGGTACAGGCGTACTCAAGGCTATCGAGCCAGATAATGGCATTGCACCGAGCTTGAGTTTGGAGCGAGCATAGCATACATTGAGGCCACTGGGAAGGGACGTGTAGTTGCCAGCGATGCTATTCCACTTCACTTTGTACCCGTTACACCGTACAAACCTTGCCACAATCACTGGATGTTCTTGAGGTTGTCCTGGTGGGGACTCTGGCTTGCTCGGGATTTTTTTCTTGGCATCCCTGCTCTCTTTGTGAAGGTTGTATCTAGATTTCCTGTACAGGGTAGGATCACCCAACTTGGACACTACGGATTTGGATCTCCCTGGGACTGGTTGGGAAATACTTGGATGGATTTCTTTGGAATGCAGTCCTCCACATGTCTAATGATGGTGACTCCAGTGACATACTAATTTCTGTTGTCCTCAGAATCCTTGAATATGGACCATCTCAAAGCAGTCACGAAGGATCTCATCTGTTTCTCAAACCAGCACTGTACAACTTTCAGATCCTCCCGCTTCAATTTCTGCTTGTAGTAGAACTGGGAGTAGGAGTATTGCCTGATGGTCAGTTTTTCCAAAATGCGGGTGGGGAATGGAGCAGTAGGCGGTTGTGTAACAGTGGTCAAGACCGTTCGAGCCTCTGGTGAGACTGGAGACACACTGATAGCATTTTGCTCGCACACTCTTGAGGTTGGCTTGGTTGAAATCCCCGGCTACGATGAACAAGGCCTCGGGGTACTAGATTTCATGGCCATTGGTAGCGTTGAATAGTTTATCCAGTGCAAGCTCCACATCTGTACAGGATGTAGTCTGCTGTCAGCAGTTTGTAGCGAAATAGGTGTCGGTAAATAATCCATGTTCATGCTGGATTGTTGTCCTAGAAGCAGTTTAAGCTTTGTAAGGACACGACCGCCTAATTTACTGAATACATTTTATTTTCTAAACTTTAGCAATCTTTTCGTAGTATTCAAAATGCAAAAAATTGAAAAATCTAGATTTTGTATTTTTAGAGGTGCCAGTAGGCTATACTGGAAAAAAAAATAGCACAGAATATCCCAAGTGAATTCCCGCAGCAGAGACTAGCAGCGGCACTTCACCATTAAGTGCTCCAGGACCAGGGAAGAGGATCTCACCAGGACCACCACGTGCAGCATTGCAAGTTATGGATTAGGGAATAGACCCCTCCATCTCTGATTTTGCCCAGGGATGGGATGGAGTCCATTAAACCCTCATTGCATGCTTTTCACAGGAAAGTAAATAAGATAAAAAGATTTGCCATTGTGAGCTAGTGGACAGAAGTCTGGTGTTATTATGCTTTTATCCAAAAGGTTAGAATGTTCTTTTGTCATTGAAGAATTGTGACAGGAACGGCTGTGATTTTGGCGGTTAACACCTGGGCTTGTATTTGACCTTGATTGAGACGGAGACCTGCTGCTCCTATACAGATACCACAAAATTAGCAGATTGCTAGTGTTTTGTAACTGTCACCTCATGTTTACAATAACCAGTGACAGACTATTACTGGTTGCCAAGGCAACCTGGCGCTCAGATGCACAGCCAGGAGCTCAGGCTACATGGCATGACTGCTGAGTAGTCTCTGCTAAAGTGAAACGGGTCCCAGTCCCGAATTAGAAATTATTTAGAGAGCGCGAGGTAGCAAAACCAGGTCTAACTCTGGACCATATTCTTACCATGTATAGAGAATGAAGTCCAATTCCTGCAGCAACGTTTTCCAGGTCTATCTCCAGTGAGCACACGTGTAAGTGAAATGCCTGAGTAGTCAATACTTTCCACACACTCCTGCATGAAAGGCAGCAGAAGTCATCTTCTTCTTCTATTCGTGTGGCGTGCACAGCCTAAAGTTGTTGGACAACTTGTTCTATTTGATTTTCTGTTTGTTCACGTCGTGTTCATTGCATTGGTCGAAACAGGGCGGACCACGTGAAGGTTGCAATCTCCCAGCCCAGCAGGAGTCGTGATCAGATGGGGCACTATCTAACGCTAGCATAGGAAGTTACTGTGTAAATGTGGTTCTCTCTGCGTGCACCTTGCTCCAGCAGCGATGCAGACCACAGTACACGCTTCAAACAGGGAAAGGAGTGGGGCTAAATACTCAGACCACTCTCCTACTCTCAACATCCCCTCAATACTTTGATGTTCAGACATCTGCCACTCTCCACTTTGAGTCATTCAAGACTGACCTCCAGAAAATTCCACACATTTACCATTCTCTGAGAGGAGATAGTAAGGTCCATTCCTTATTTTGAGACTTCAGCCACCTCGTTCTGCACTGCACACTGTAGGAAAATTATTCTGCCCACATTTTCCCTCCAAGCTTTTTCCGTGTTTCAATGAGGGTGGAAGGGCCCTTTCCTGTGTAGTGCATTGCTGTGATACATATCCAAATCTTATTCATTCCAGGAATTCATCCTCCATTTTTGCTGGCACTAATTTAATTTCCCCCCATCTAGAAGTAAATTTAAACTCCTGCATGGTTTTAGTCGTAGGTCTCCTTTGCATACTTTTTGAATCTCCCTATTTTTACCTTGCTTCCCACTGCTGCTCAGCGGCCTGTAAACAACTCCCACTAATGTTCCATCCACTGGCACTTCTTAGCTCCGCCCAGGAGGATGAAAATACAATGCTATGATTGTTTGTAATTATGGTACGGATGTCATCCCTTCTTAACAATACTATACCACCTCCTTCTCATTTTAGTTTGTCCTTCCTCAATGCTGAACGCCCCAGAATAGTTAGCTCCCTTCTTCGATTACCCTGCAGTCATGGGAATTAGGTCATGTCCATTTATAGTTATCTCGCTGTTATTTTATCCTGTTCAGAGCAAATCCTGCGTATATTTAGATACCATGCTGAACAATATTCTCCCTTCTCTCACAATGCTTGCTGCTTGCCTGTGGTGCCACTGACGTCTCTGTTAACTTTTCATTCTTCAGCTGTGATGAGGGGAAGATGGGGCCAGTGTAGGGTCAGGTGTGGTGGAGAGCACATTAAGCCAGTGCTTTCCCCAGCCTCCGGTAACCACAGGGCTTACAGAGACTGTAACCGGGCATTCATGTCTGATGATACAGTGGTCTACACGAAGTCCGGATACGACCTTGGTAAGGCTATCAAAAAGGCCAAAAGGGAGTTCTGCTCCAAGCTGGAGGATGAGACAGATGTTCGGTAGCTGTGGCGGGGACTGAACGCAATCACCTCCTACAAGGCGAAACCAGGAGGCAGCTCGAATGTCGGCGATACATCACTCCCTGATGAGCTCAATGTATTTTACGCACGCTTTGATAAGGAGAACACCGATGTGCCTTCCCGAGCCCCCATCCGCTGTGATGGTATTACAGTCTCAGTCACAGAGGCCGACGTCAGAAAATCCTTCAGGGGGTGAACCCTCGTAAAGCGTCTGGACCTGATGGCATACCTGGTCGTGTTCTAAAAACCTGTGCGGACCAACTGGCTGGAGCTTTTACGGACATTTTCAACCTGTCACTTCTGAGGTCTGAGGTTCCCACCTGCTTCAAAAGGGCATCAATAATACCGGTGCCCAAGAAGAGCAAGGTGACTTGCCTCAATAACTATCGACCAGTGGCATTAACGCCTGTGGTGATGAAGTGCTTTGAGAGGCTGATCATGGAGCAAATCAACTCCTACCTCGACAAAAACCTGGACCCACTGCAGTTCGCTTACCGCCACAGCAGATCAACGGTGGATGCGATCTCGCTGGTCCTCCACTCCGCTCTGGACCACTTGGACAACAAAAACTCATATGTCAGGCTGTTATTCATCGATTACAGCTCGGCATTTAATACTATCATCCCCTCCAAGCTGGTTACCAAACTCGCAGAACTGGGTCTCTGCGCATCCCTCTGCAATTGGATCCTCGACTTCCTCATTCACAGACCACAGTCTGTTCGTATTGGTGGAAATGTGTCAGACTCGATAACAATCAGCACGGGAGCACCTCAAGACTGCGTGCTCAGCCCCCTGCTGTACTCACTCTATACTCATGACTGCGTAGCCGGTCATACTGCGAACTCCATCATCAAGTTCGCTGACGACACCACTGTAGTGGGACGTATCACTGATGGGGATGAGTCAGAGTATAGAAGAGAGATCGAGCGACTGTCCATATAGTGCCAGCACAATAACCTGGCCCTCAACACCAGCAAAACCAAGGAACTGATTGTGGACTTTGGAAGGAGTAGGATGGGGACCCACAGTCCTGTTTATATCAACGGTCGATGGTTGAAAGGGTCAGGAGCTTCAAATTCCTGGGCGTGCACATCTGTGAAGATCTTTCCTGGTCCGAGAACACTGATGCAATTATTAAGAAAGCTCATCAGCGCCTCTACTTCCTGAGAAGATTACGGAGAGTCGGTCTGTCAAGGAGGACTCTCTCTAACTTGCTGACTGGTTGCATCGTGGCTTGGTTCGGCAACTTGAGCGCCCTGGAGAGGAAAAGACTACAAAAAGTAGTAAACACTGCCCAGTCCATCATCGGCTCTGACCTTCCTTCCATCGAGGGGATCTATCACAGTCGCTGCCTCAAAAAGGCTGGCAGCATCATCAAGGACCCACACCACCCTGGCCACACACTCATCTCCCTGCTACCTTCGGGTAGAAGGCACAGGACTGCAACGACCAGGTTCAGGAGTAGCTACTTCCCCACAGTCATCAGGCTATTAAACCTGGCTCCGACAAAACTCTGAACATTAATACCCCTTTATCTGTTATTTGCACTTTATCAATTTATTCATTCATTTGTGTATTTACGTATATAATGGTATATGGTCACACTGATCTGTTTTGTAGTCAATGCCTACTATGTTCTGTTGTGCTGAAGCAAAGAAATAATTTCATTGTCCTGTCAGGGACACACGACAATAAACTCTTTTGACTTGACTTTGACTTGAGGCTGATCAACCCAATGTTCAACTGGCCAAGCAAGCAAGGAAAGACCTTATGATATTTTCTGGTTCTTCCTGCCATCTCAAGGAAATGCATGCAAAGATTTGGATGCAGGGTTGATTTCTACATGGCCATGATCAGTTGGGTACAGATCGGCAGTCCCATCTCCATCTTCTGTAGCTTCACCGAGGCCAATCTCGTTATTATTTCCTGCGCTGATGGTACTATTTACACCCCAGGCCCAGTCTCCTGCTCCAAGAGCAGGTAGATCTTTAATTAACAGCCGGTGCACACACAGTTTCAGGCACTCTGTAAACTCCAGTGGAGACCTGAAGAAGATGAAAAGACTGCAGAAAGCTGAGTAGTGCACTTTATTGTAGAGATTCAGCGCACAGCTGAATTCATAAGCTCTCAGACATTTACACCAGAGCTTTGCTTAATGAGATGCCGGTTATGAGTGATAGGGCTGGGTGGTGCTTTGCACAAGCAGAGCATTTGGATAAAGATAGGAGGTGAAAGAAGAGGGAGGAATGTCAGCCAGTACATTTTAATCCAGTTCGGTCTGAAGAAAGGTCTCGACCCGAAACGTCACCCATTCTTTCTCTCCAGAGATGCTGCTGCCTGTCCCGCTGAGTTACTCCAGCATTTTATGTCTATCTTCAGCTTAAATCAGCATCTGCAGTTCCTTCATACACGCATTTGGATCCATGTGGAGGAGCGGAGCGGGTGGCTGCAAATGGTTAGGTAAGTGAGAAGATATTTAAGCAAACACACGGAGCTGGAAGAACCCAAGGGGTCAGGCAACGTTACAGGTCAGGACCCTTCTTTGGACTGATCAGTCCCAACCTGATCTGGCTCTTTTCTTTCTCTCCACAGATGCTGCCTGATCCACGGAGTCACTCCAGTAATTTGTACTTTGTTGAAGATTCGAGTATCTGCAGCTCCTTGTGTCTCCAGGGCTCTCATTTAATCACACTCTCCCTGGAAATGGGTCATTTTGAGGAATCAAGTCTGTTGAAAAAGAAATTAAGATTGATTTGCTTTCATTGTATTCTGTGAATCCCCATGCTGCCTGTTATAACATATGCCTAGGTTGCACTTGTTAGAATCTTAAAGAAGTATTGGTCTCCTGAGTGAATGTGCTGACAGTACAATGTGCCTCCTTCCCTCTCCCTGCGGGATACATTAGTGTGGCGGGGCAGTGTTAGAATCACCTGGAAGAAGCCTACAATTCATCAGGAATAGTGTTATGGCTTGTGGTCTTTTCATTGTGTGAGGGATGTGAGGGATGTGATAACAGGAGGAGTGCGGAGATGATGCAGAAGAGAAAGTGGTGGGGAGATTGGTGCTGCAGTAATGCTTGGAGTGTGGAGAAAGTGGGGGCAGGCAGTGTGTGGATAATGATCGCAACAGCGGAGGCTGAGGCAACTGATGCTAGGGGGACATTGTCATACCTTGGCCGTTTTGATAAGGTCTTTCATCTGTTTCTGTCCACACGCCCAGGAGCTAAGCTCTAGGCATTGGTCTCTAGTGTGCTGGCTTCCCACTGGCAGATGAGCTGAGGAGCCTCTAACTCTCCCCACACCCCTCACACTGAGATCGTCCTATTCCCGGCCAATCTCTTCTGTGTTTCCTACACTAACGGTGCGTTTTGTTATGTTAGGTTGCACCTTGGGCCCAAGTAGTGTAAGGGTCAACACAGTGGTGCAGCTGCCTCATCGTGCCAGAGACCCAGGTTCAATCCTGACCTCGGGTGCTGTCTGTGTGGAGTTTGCACGCTCTACCTGTGACCGCGTGGGTTTCCTCTGGGTGCTCCAGCTTTCCCCCACATCCCAAAGACATGCGGGTTTATAAGGTTAATTGGCTTATGTGAATTGCTCCTTTCATGTAGGTGTGTTAAAATCTCGGGGGTAACAACATTGATAACAATGTGGAAAGATTAAAGTTGGAGCAGATTACCATGGGAGTGGGTAATTATTGGTCTGTGTGGACTCGTCCTCCCAACACCACCATCACCCTGTTCCTTTCCCCTCCTCCTGCCACTCATCTCCCACCCGTGTCCCCTGAGTCCCCCATTTCCTTTTACATTGCTTTTACTCCTCCCTCTGTCTCTTTCCATCCAGCTTTTCATTTTACTCTTCCTCTCCCTCCCTTATCTGACATCTTTTTGTCTATTTTCATCTCCAGCTTTTGTCACCATCTCCACCCATCTCAATCATCCCCCCCTCACCTGGACCCACCTGTCATTTGTTAGGCTTTGCCCCACCCCTTCCTCTCCTAACTAGCGATCGCCCCCCTACTCCATCAGTCCAAAGAAGAGTCCCAACCCGAAACATTGTTGTCATATGTTCATAAATTCTAGGAGCAGAATTAGGCCATTCGGCCCATCAAGTCTACTTCGCCATTCAATCTTGGCTGATCTATCGTTCCCTCTCAACCCCATTATCCTGCCTTTTCCCCATAACACCATTACTAATCAAGAATCTGTCAATCTCCACCTTACAAATAACCATTGACTTGGCCTCCACAGTCGTCTGTGGCAATGACTAGATTAAACACTATGTGTCGTATCTCCAGACACATTTCCAAATGATCTATACCGTGCTGTATACTTTGACAACCTTTCTCACTGTCCACATCTCCACCAATTTTGGTGTCATCTGCAAACTGACAAAGTTGCTTCAGGAGGCAGTTCAAAATCACCCTTATTACTAGGGGCCTGAAATCATCTGATCGCACAAAACAGCAATCAGAAAGTTCATGTTCACCATTACTAATAAAGACTTCCTCCAGAATATATAACAAACTACTGTTGCTTAATATTTCCCAACTCAAGCTTCTGGATCATTAGTTCAGGCCTTTGGAGAATCCAAGATATTATTTTAATTAATTATCGGTTAATTGGCCAATGTAATTCCTCCTAAGTGTAGGCAAGCAGAACAAAGAACTCGGGAAAATGATAGACAAAAGGAACTGCAGGCGCTGGAATCTTGTGCAGAGCACAAAGTGCTGGAGTAACTCAGCAGGTCAGGCAGCATCTCTGGGGGACATGGATAGGGGACGTTGCAGGTCGGGATCCTTCTTCAGACTCAGATTGGGGAATTGACGGTCATTTGAGAGATAATAAGTAGCAGAACCCCAGCGAAACGAGGCGAAGGGGATTTGGGATTGATCGGATCGCTTCCCTCGGGGCCAGCAGTAACCTGATGGGCTGAATGACTTCCTTCTGTATTATAATTAGCACGGTATAAGTTTAACACCAAGTAGGTTATTCAATTGAAGATGTTTATTCCAAAGGATTTTAAATTACAATCAGAAATGAGTTGCCAAGGATAATGGGCCAAATGCAGGCTGGTGAGACTAGTGTAGATGAGGCATCTAAGTCAGCATGGGGAAGTTGGGCTGAAGGGCCAGTTTCTCTACTCTGTGACCCACGGCTTTATCTATGGTTTCCTGGCTGCAGCTCTTGGCTTTCAGCTCCACTGCTTCTGACACAAGCTGTTGATCGCTGTGGCACAAAATGGCCCCTAGTGCAGACGCATTGCTCGCTGGTTGATTGTCTCTGATGGCCAGGAGGACTGGTGTTGTGGGAGGGATGGAGAAGAAAATCTATGCCTTGCTCAGTGAGGGCAGTCTTCTCTGGTGCAGAGCCAACCACCAGTTGCGGAGAGGCTGCAACAGAAACCTCTCATCCCCAAATCCAGAAAGGAAAAATGGGAAGCCGTAAACATACACGGACACATGACTACAAATAGAATAGAATAGAATAGAATGCCTTTTATTGTCATTCAAACAAAGGTTTGAATGAAATTTCATTCCTACAGTCATGACATTACAAAAAAAAACAAGACCCACTATTAACATAGTTTACGCAAACATCCATCACAGTGAATCTCCAACACCTCCTCACTGTGACGAAAGGCAAAAGTCTTATCTCCTCCCTTTGTTCTTCTCCCGCAGTCCAGAGCTCCAACTGCAGCACCGAGGCGACTGGGGCTCACGAGGTTGAAGCCTCCAGTGGACAATGGTAAGTCCCGTGGCCGTTAAGCCACGCAGGGCGATGTTAGGCCCCGCTCCTAGTCATTTAAACCCCGCGATTCCAACGTGGGAAGTTGCCGTTGCGGGAGCTCCGAAAAGCGTTCTCCCACCAGAGACCTGCAAGCTCCCGATGCTAGCGTCCACCGGGCCTGCGGCCGGAGCCTCCGAAGCTCCGAAGTCGGGTTGCAGGCGCGCGCCACCACAGCTCTCCCCGCTCCGAAGTCGGCCAGCTCCGCGATGGCGAGTCCGCAGGCTCCGATACTGGTGCCCTCAGGATGGTTCCGGTTGGAGGCCATCGCCGGCTCCACGATGTTAGGCCCAACGACACCGGAGACCCGACAGGGAAAAAGTCGGGTCCCCGTACAGAGAGGAGATCTTCCCCACCCCCCCACATATACACAACTAAAAATTAATAAAAATTAGAACCAAAAACATACATCTAACGGGACAAAAAATTTTTAAAAGACAGACGGACTGCAGTCGAGCCGCTGCTGTTAGGCGCTGCCACTTCGTAGGTTGAGTACTAACGATGTTCGATGATCGATGCTTAGGCCCCTGGGTAATTTGGCTTCTTACATTTGCCTGAGGCTTCTTTCTTTTTGTGTGTTGTGTGGTGTTCACTGTTAGCACTTTTGCCAAATGTTAACTGCCCACTTTCAGTGACCCAGTTCAATTGTGTTTTGTGTTGTCTACATGGCATCGTGAGCTTGCATCATTATTTTGCCCTCAAATCTTAACGTTTTGTGCTAGCAACATGACAGGAGAAAGGAAACCCCTTACTTGAAAACTGTTTCCTTGGCACAAATAACTTCTTCATTCCCCACTTGTTCATCGGTAAATGGCAACTTAAATGTCTTTTGCTTCATATCCACGTTTACAAGTCAGATAAGCGGAGGAAGACGGAGTGGGTAGGATTGGCTTGTGCATGACCTGTGGGTGTAAATTTGTGTTGATGTGTCTGGGTGTGTGTGTGTACATCCGTGTTGATGTGTCTGGGTGTGTGTGTGGGGTGTTGTGTGCAGGTTTTGTGTGTGTGTGGGGTGTTGTGTGCAGGTTTTGTGTGTGTGTGGGGTGTTGTGTGCAGGTTTTGTGTGTGTGTGTCTCTGTGCCCATGTTGGGCCAAACCTGTCTGGTAGAGTCTGGTCTCCAATCACCAATGTTCTCATTGAGTCATAGTCATACAGCATGGAAACAGGCCCTTCAGACCAACTTGCACATGCCGACCATGATGCCCTTGTCCATCTGCCCACATTTGGTCCATATCCCTCTAAAATGTTCCTATCCATGTACTTGTCCAGATGTATTTTATATGTTGTTATAGTACCTGCCACAACTATCTCCTCTGGCACCTCATTCCACATATCCACTGTATGAAGAAGTTGCCACCTCGGGTTCCTATTAAATCTTTTCCCTCTCACCTTAAAACCTTGCCGTTAGATCAGGACTTTGCTCTGTCAAGGTCATGTGCTGGCTGGTCCCTAACTGTAATCCACATTGATTAAGATTAAACAAGAACTTACCAGTTCGAAGTTTGATCGTTATTTTATGAGGAGTAACGATGAGGGATTACGTGAAGAAGCCCCGCCTGGCGCTGGAACGGCATACTTCAAAACAGCGGCATGAAAAACACAGAACACAATAGCCGGAGTAAGATAGTAAGGCTCAACATAGATTTAGAACTACCAGATGATCATTTATTTTATGAGGGTGGGGAGTGGAGGGCACGTAATCCCTCATCGTTACTCCTCATAAAATAACGATCAAACTTCGAACTGGTAAGTTCTCGTTTAATCTTACTATTTTACTTCGGAGTCACGTGAGTGACTACGTGAAGATTTTGAAGCTTCTGTGTTTTTCATGTCGTAGAGTCATTCCATACGACAGTCCGGCTAGGTCAACACATACATGAGTAAATAACCTTTTACCAGATCAGTTTTAGTTCTTTTCATTAATCTTTAATGATAAAAGAACATATAATAACCCCCTTTTTTACATCTGGGGAAAACCATTACAAAGTGATAAAAGATATAAGTGATAACATAATCGATAATATAAATCGATAGTGAAACAAAGCAGGTGATTATAGTGAACCCAACACCGCGTGTCCAAAGCCTGTCATTGTGTGAACAGGTTTATTGTAGAACTTTGAAAAAGTTTCTTCTTTACACCACCCTGCGGTTTCTAAAATGTGTTCGAGTGGTACGTCCTGTAACTTCGCCGCGGACGTAGCTGCTGCCCTGGTGGAGTGAGATTTGAACACATCAGTGTCTACTCCTGCTAAAAGTAACACCTGTTTTAACCACCTTGAAATTGTTTGTACTGAAGCTTTTGTGTGTGGTTTCTTATGCATAATCATTAACGCTTTTTCATCACCTCGAAGAGTTTTGGTAACTTTTATATATTGAGTCAAATGTCTAACTACACACAACGTTGGATCAATAGGGTAAGCTTGAAACATTACCTTTGCTCCAGTTCTCCCTGGTCTGCTTTGTTTGATCAGATCGTAAACGTAAAACACAATGTTATCTGAAGCCACATGCATACAATCTAAACGTAGCATTTGTAATGTTTGCACCCTTTGTGCTGAAACCAATGCCATTAACATTACTAATTTAAATGTTAACTTTTCCAATGATATAACTTCGATTGGAGTCCATTGCCTAAGTAAAGTAAGTACAATGGTCACATCCCAAATTTCTGTATATCTTGGTTCGGGTTGATTTCTGTTAAAGATTCCTTTCATAAATCTAGATATTAATGGATGTGATCCAGTTGATTTTTGATCAGAAATTTGTCCTAAATAGGATGATAAAGCACTATGCGCAATATTAATGGCACTATAACTTAAGTGCTGCTCAAAATGCAACTCAGCAAGGAACTCCAATATATTTGAAATGTTTACAGTATGATAAGATATATTTGATTGTCTACAAAAAACTTCCCATTTCTTTATATTTGTCATATATTGTCTCTGAGCACTATCTCGCCATGATGCGACTATAACATCCACAGTTCTATCCGACAATCCAAGCTCCTGTAGTGGTCTGGTCAAAACCTGCAGATTAACAAATTCATATAAGCATGTAATGGATGAATCTCTTTGGTTACTGGTTTTATTAACAAATCACTGCTGCTAGGAATTGACATATATGGTTCTTTAATCATCTTTAACATCTACGGGAACCATGGTTGTGTCGGCCAATTTGGAATCACCAATAATCCTGTGGCAGAATCTTGTTCTATTTTCTTCAGACATTGCTGAACCAGAGCAAACGGAGGGAAAGCATAAAAGAACATATTCCCCCAATGTAGTGAAAAAGCATCTACTGCTACTGCATCTGGATCTGGTTCCCAAGACACATATTTAGGCAATTGATGATTTAATCTTGATGCAAACAGATCAATGTCTGGTAACCCATATTGAATCACAATTTTACTGAAAACTACTGGGTTCAACATCCATTCTGTGTTGTCTTTAAACACCCTTGATCTGTTGTCTGCCACCATATTGTCTTTACCTGGGATATAATTTGCTGAAATCCAAATTTGGTGCTTAATACACCACTGCCATATCTGATTGACCAGACAATCACATGATACCGATCTGACTCCACCCATGTGATTAATATATGCAACAGCTGTTTTATTGTCTAATTGTATCAGTACATGCAGATTCTTTTTTGTAGAACAATAGGCTTTTAATCCATAAAATGCCCCCAATAATTCTAAATAATTAATACCATATGTTTGGAGAAACATTTCCTCTTGGACAGTCCATCTGCCCCCACAACTGGTAAATGTATCTGTCGCCCCCCATCCGAGAGCACTTGCATCTGTTTGTAAAAATACTTCAGGCTGCTGTATTAAAATGTTTTTAGCAGCTTGTGGGACATTTTCAATCCACCATTGCAATTCCAATAAAGCTTCTTTTGTTAATTGCATAGGCCTATCAAAATGGCCTGTTCGCTTTTTTAGAGCTCTTATTTTGTCCCTTTGAAGGTTTTGGTAATGTAATGGACCAAATTCTACTGCAGGAAATGCTGCTACTAGTTTACCAATAACCTTCGCTACTTCTCGGATGGAGGGATAAGGTTTGTGAATAAGGCCCCTACATACCGTTAAAATATCATCAATCTTATTGTTGGCAAAGTTACTAACATAGTAACCGAGTTGATCACAAACCCTAAATAGTTAATTGACTGTGCTGGCTGCAGCTGGGACTTAATTGGATGAATCAAGAAACCTAATTTCTCAAATAAAGTTTTAGTTGCTGAAACTGATTTTCCAGCTGATTCCTGATTATTACTGATAATTAAAATGTCATCCAGATAAGCCATAATGATGTGCTTTTGTGCTCTTAATTGCGCTAAAGCTGGTTTCAACAGCTTTGTGAAGAGCCTGGGAGCTGAACTTAACCCATTTGGTAAAGCTTTAAATTGCCACAGCTGTCCCAACCAATTAAATTTTAAATACCTTCGAAAGAATCGATGTATTGGTACTGAATAGTACGCATCCTTTAAATCAATTGTAGCCATATAACAACCTGCTAATATCAAATGTCTTGTAGTGTTGAACGTTTCCATCTTAAAATGTTTATACTCGACAAATGTATTAAAGTTTGTAAGGTCCAGAATAATTCTGCAACCACCATCTTTTTTACTTCTCGGAAAGATATTTGACACAAATTGATGTTGATGTTCAACAGTTTTTTCAATAACACCTTTTTTAAACAATTTGTCAATTTCCACATTAATATCTGCTTCTTCAATAGCAGAAAACATGAAACCATAAGCAGGTTTATTTTGTACCGGAGAATTAACACCTTCTTTAAATGTTATTGTAGCTCCTGAAACTGTTTGTAAAATAAACCGGTCAGATGTGATGGCAAGCCATTCATCATAAAACATTTGTAATCTCCCTCCAACTGGAGATTTGTCCACAGTTTCTTTAAGAATTGAATACATTTTTTGTACCTCTCCATATGAACGTTGTGGTCTCATTCTCCCCGTATGAACGGGTGAACATTAGGCTGTGTCGGATGGTAATATTTTCTTATCATATTCCTGCCTCTATTTCCAAAATCAAATCCCCTCCTTGACGAAAAATACCTTTTTTGTCCAAAAACGAAAGGTCTCATGTGGCTAATAGATTTAGCCTCTTCATCCATTTCTCTTATTTGTTTAGGCAGGTTTTCTCCAAATAGATAACCAGGAGCTTGAACACCACTTGATCGACACAGACCTGCAACCCTTGGATGAAATATGGGCCGAATCGCAATTTTCCTCATACAATTAATTTCATAAAAGGAATTGCACAATAAGCCCAAAGTATCTCTTTGGATTTAACCATTTCCGACCCTTCCATTTGCCTTCCAAAAGCAGTAATCGCAGCAGAAATCAGTTTGAGGATTCTTTGAAATCTTATTTCTTGTCCTCTCATGACAGGAGTCATAGGTGTCCATATAGACGGATTAACCGTAGGTACCTTTAATGAGGTGCAATTTTCCGGTGTTTTATATAATTCTGCTGTTTCAACCATCACAGAATCTTGAAGTTGGTAAGATACCATATAATTAATATTATATGGCAGCTAGGTTTTCTTCCATAGCCTCACCACTTCCTTCAGGTATAGCAAAATCTTTTGCCATATCAGGCACATATGGCCTCTTCTTTTTTATTTGTGGTGTGCACTCATAATCCACATCACCACTTGCAGGGTCTGACTTTTGCAGCCCTGATACACCTGGAATTTCATCCAATGAGACTTCCTCCACCCTTATTCCTGGGTCTGGAGTTTCAAATTCCCAATTTGGCACATAGCCATATTCTGGATATTCAAACCCCTCAGGGTCATTTGGGAAAATTCTGGGTACTTTGACCCTTGTCTCATAATATTTTGGAGCACTTTCTCCATATGTTCCATTTTAAGCCATATAGCTTTATTATCCGGAGGACTTTCATTATCAGAGTCATCATCAGAAACCACGGGCCTCACGGATTTCTTTTTACTTTTTCTAGGAACATTTTCCTCCGTGGTTTGAATTTCTGGAGAAGTTATAGTCTCACTAACGGGTGAATCAGCGGCCACCGGTATCGGAACCGGATCCGCACTAGTCTCTTGTCCCGACTCTTTAGCTTCTCCCCGGGACGATCTTTTTACCCACGAAATCTTTCTTTGAGACTTCTCCATTTTTAATTTTTTATTATCTAGGCTGGATCAGTACGCCAGCGTGACTCTGATTTTTTGAATTTTACTTTCATTTTTGCTGGTTCTACCAGAGTAACGTCTTTTTTAGAACGTCCCCTAACTTTTTTCTTGCACTTACCTGCGAGTCCATTCCGGCCGCTGCGAGGAGCTGCGCTCTGCAGCTCTTGCTTCTGCCGTCAGCGTCGACGTAATGCCGTTCTAGCGCCAGGCGGGGCTTCTTCACGTGACTCCGAAGTAAAATAGAAATCTATAATCTCCTTCTCTGCTACATATCAAGTCATTCTTGACACCAGGGATTAAGATGTAAGAAAACCAACTTTTCCCTGTTCGTCTGTTGCCATTCCTTCACTTGCCATTCATTGTGTTCCCAGTAACATTAGTGGCGTTTGTAATCAATGCCCATGAATGGTGGTTTCCTGGTTGGATCGACAAACAATTGTTAGGATACGCGGTTAATCTTTCGAGCCAAAGGATATTGTTGGTGGTGTTCCCCGATGAGGCTGTCACAAAACAGTTGCGGTCGGCCGTGTGCGGACGTGACGCTGACGGGCGAGAGGCTGAAGCAAAGAAGTCAAAGCCAAAGAACCGAATGGAAACGAAGACGAAACGCCAACTAAGCGGAAGGGTGGGACGCCTAAATGCAAACTAACTGAAAAGCTGCGTCGCCTAAATGCAAACACACCGAATGGCCACCCTGTCGAGACGCCACTTACTGGAAAGGCGGCGTTGCCTACAATCCAACGAACCGACTGCCGCTCAACAGAAAAGTCCAATAACGGACATGCGTTGCCGGGGGGCAGGACTTGTCAGCGATTGGTCCAGACCCCCGCGTCCATCACATCACTGTGGAGGGATGAACTTTGTCCCACACCTCCGCTCCACCTGACCCACAGCCCGCGGAGGGTGGCCGTGGGAGAGTGCGGGCTGTCCCGAGGGATGCGCACCTTCGGCCGCTTACAACTTGGTGCTTGGGTTCAGATTGCCCAGTCACCTATGGCTTGGGTGGGAAAATGACCCCCACCCTCCCGTCTCCTCCTTCTCTCTCCCCTCTTCTCTCTCTCCCCATCTCTCTCCCTTCTCTCTCTCCCTTCTCTCTCACTCTCCCCTTCTCTCTCCCCCCATCCCCTCTCTCTCCTCTCTCTCCCTTCTCTCTCTCCCCTCTTCTCTCTCTCCTCCTCTCTCTCCCCCTCCTCTCTCTCCCCCTCTCTCTCCCTTCTCTCTCTCCCCTTCTCCCTTTCTCTCTCCACTTCTCTCTCACCCTCTCTCTTTCCGCCCTCTCTCTCCCTTCTCACTCTCCCCTTCTCTCTTTCTCTCCCCTTTTCTCTCTCTCCCCTCTGCTCTCTCTCCCTTCTCTCTCTCCCTTCTCTCTCTCTCCCCCCTTCTCTCTCTCCCCCACATGCAGAGCGGCTATGGAAGTTGAGAAAACTGGCAGCGGTCCGTGTGAAAATACAGCATCTACCAACAATGAAGGCACTATGAAACCAGCTGTCGAGTCTTTCGTCGAGACACTTCAGACTCAGTCTTCAGGTCTGAAGAATGGTCTCAACACGAAATGTCACCCATTCCTTCTCTCTAGAGATGCTGCCTGTTCAGCTGAGTTACTCCAGCATTTTGTGTCTATCTTTGGTGTGACAATTGTCTAATTTCATCGGCTTCATGCATTGCACGCATCGAAGAGACGCTTTACATGCCGCTTGCATTTATTCAACCAAGTGCGCTCAAATCTCACATCTTTGCGAGGGAGGAATGGAATGGATGTGACCACCGGCTAAAGCAAAGGCAGTCAGATCAGGAATATAATGCCATCAGTTAATTAACCAGGGGGAGAGAGAGGAGGGGAGTGAGGGGGAGAGAGAGAAAGGGGAGAGAAAGAGAGAAGGGGAGAAGGTAGAGGGGAGGGGGAGAGAGAGGAGGGGGAGAGAAAGAGAGGGGAGAGAGAGAGAGGAGGGGGAGAGAGAGGAGGAGAGTGAGAAGGGGTAGAGAGAGAAAGGAGAGAGAGAGGGGGAGAGAGAGAAGAGGGAAGAGAAAAAGAGAAGGGGAGACAGGGGGAGAGAGAGTAGGGGGAGAGAGAGGATGAGATAGAGAAGGGGAGAGAGAGAAGGGAGGGACAGGGGGAGAGGGAGGGGAGAGAGAGAAGGGGGGAGAGAGAGAAGGGAGGGAGAGAAGGGAGAGAGAGAGGGGGAGACGGGAGGGTTGGGGTCATTTTTCCACACACGCCATAGGTGACTGGGAAATCTGAACCCAAGCACCAAGTTGTAAGCGGCCAAAGGTGCGCATCCCTCGGGACAGCCCCCACTATCCCACACCCACCCTCCATGGGCTGTGTGTCGGGTGTAGCAGAGGTGTGGGGCAAAGTTCATCCCTCCACAGTGATGTGACGGACGCGGGGGTCTGGACCAATCGCTGACAAGTCCCGCCCCCGGCAACGTCATGTCCGTTATTGGACTTATCTGGTGAGCGGCAGTCGGTTCGTTGGCTTGTAGGCGACGCCGCCTTTCGGGAGGGACCGTTCGGTGAGTTTGCTTTTAGGTGACGCAGCTTTTCGGTTAGTTGGCCTTTAGGCGTCCCCCCTTACGGTTAGTTTCGTTTCGTCTTCGTACTTTTTTGTTTTTTTGGCGTTTCGGCCTCGTTTCCATTCTGTTCTCTGGCTTTGACTTCTTTGCTTCAGCTTCTCGTCCGACAGCGCCGCGTCCGGGTACCGCGGCCCGCAGCTTCGGTTGAAGGTCCAGCCTTTGTAACATTTCCAGCACTTTCCCCAAAATTGGAAGAATATTGCAGCTACATTTTCGAAATAGCCAACTGCCATCACAGGTAGAAGGAACGGACAACGTTGTTGCTGCTACGGTTGTTCTGCTTAAGGTGGGTGCTGGCTGGTTTGACAGTGAAACATTCCAAGAATAGCAGCCATCCCTCACCTGTCCTACTGTATTTACTTTATTTGGTGCCTGAGGACATTGGCATCCCTTGGACTTCCACAGATGCGCTATACAAAGTACTCTTTCCGGAGGCATCTCAACATGGTATGGCAACTGCTCTGCTCTTGACAGCCTGTGCCTGCAGAGAGTGGTGAACACAGCCCAGTCCATCACAAGCTCGTCGCCTCTTTCCATCCATCCATCTTCACAGTGCCTTGCATCAGGAAGGCTGGGAGTATCGTTGACAATGACCGTCGCCCTGGCCATCCCATTTTCTCTCTTCTCTCTTCTGGGAGAAGTTCCAGGAGATGGAAACTGAAACATAGAGACATGGAGACTTAAGCATGGGTTTGTCCCTACATCTAGGGTACACAAAAAGCTGGAGAAACTCAGCGGGTGCAGCAGCATCTAAGGAGCGAAGGAGATAGGCGACGTTTCGGGTCGAGACCCTTCTTCAGACTGTCCCTACATCTATCCTGGACCAAGCACTTTTTCGCACCCCATTCCAAGAGGTGCTGTCGTGTACTCTTACTTTAACTCTTGGATGTTTTGCACCACTTCAGTTTGCATCATAATCTTTGCAGCATTCTACTGTTTTGAATTGCTGTGGTATTTATTGTAGTATCTGTCATTACCATGTACACTGTTTACTCTGTGAGCCTCATGCAAACAAGGAATTTAACTGCAACATGTTGCATATGACTATAAACTAATCTGAAACTCATCAAAGAATTGGCGGACTACTTGGTAGCAGAAGGTGAGCAGGATTAATGGACGGCCGGTCTTTGAACTGACAGTAAAGCCTTGGCACCAAGATTCCAACGTGCTCGTGGAGCGGTTAATGCTGCTGCGTCACAGGTCTAGAGATACACAGACCCAGGGAATGGGGTTCGATCCTGACCTCCGGTCCTGTCTGTGTGGAGCTTGCACGTTTTCCCCGTCAACCTCTGGTTTTCGTGGTCTCCTACCAAAAATCCACTAGTTGGTTTGGCTGCTGCAAAATTGTTCCTTTGTGTGAGTCAAAGGCAAAAAAGGGAAGGGATAGGCTTGTGTGTGAGAGAATAAATTGTAAAGGTATGGGGAAAATAAGGAGAGGGAAAGCATGGGATAAATGGGATTTCTCATTTGGGAGGGGCTAGCCATGGACTGGATGGGCTGAATAGCCTGGGTTGGTATAAGTGTAAGGTATCATATCTTACTGTTTGTTGGCTGTTTGCTTTGTGAGGAATTTGCTGGATGTAAGGAATGGAAGAGAAAACAGTGGAGTGTATTTAGAGTACTTTGAAGTTTTGGTGTTAGTTCACCGGTATGTCTGCAATCCAGCCAAACAGTTAGTGCTGCCATCGAAGTACTCGGAGTCAGGAGGCTGCAGTAACAGTGGTGGGGATTACAGTGGCTGCTTGCATGATCAGACCAGTGAGGTGTGCTTGTGGCTTCCCAGGGGGTCTTTGATGAAGTGCCACACAGGAGATCATTCGAGTGCATGACATTGGGAATGATGCAAGGGACTGGGCACGTTCTGCGCAATGGAGGAGGGGGGGGGGAGGAGAGGAGAGGTATACAAGGGTCATTTTATGCATTGGAGACTGAGGTGTGGTCCACAGTGCCAGCCCCAACCATTCACGATCTACACCAGTGATTTGCATCAGGATCAAGTGTTAAAAGAATGATTCATTGTAATATATCCAGGCTTGCTGAAGGTATGTAGTCAGCAGGGAAGAGTGTGCGTGGGTCAGGCGCGTGCTGGGGGAGGGGAGGCTAGATGTGTGTGGCAGGAGCAAAGGGGTGAGATGGTGGGTGGGCTTGTGGCCAGGAAGGGGTCTGCTGTGCGGACCACCTACAGATGGTCCACGGGGCTGATTTCCGGGTGCTCTGGGGCCTCCTCCACCATGGGACCAAGACCTGGCTCTGGGCAGTCTCGGCGGGAGCTGGTGAGCAACGGTCTCCTTCTTCTTGGAAAGAAACAATATACAAGCAATTTCCACTCTGCAACGCGATGGACGAGGGCTCCAATGTTGTGGACCTTTGTAGACAAACCCCACAGTGACAGAGGTGAACATCACTCCATCTCAGAGCCTGGGGACACCAGCAGTACTGATCAGGCCGGAGGTGGCCAGGTCAAGAACAACCTTCATCTGTGGGGCTGCTGCAGGAGGCAGAGTGGTGCAGTGAGGTGTCACATGGTTCAGTGGTGAGGTCCCAACTATTGTCCATTTACCATCTGTACCCTGACACCCTTACTAATCACCTTAGTAATTATTGGCACCAATATGATAGTGATCTTAAAATGTGGGAACCTCAAAATATCGTATGGTGAGGTTAAAGAGAGCTTACAAATGTTAAAGATTTTAAAGTAGGCAGACAGACAGAGCTCCCCTGTGGTTATAGCCCTCAGTAACGAGTATACCGCTTCAGATACTGTTGGAGAGGTGACTTTACAGAGGGCAGCAGCAGATGGGTCGGTGGCACCTTCAGTGGTTCTGAGACACAGCAGGGGTGGGTGAAGTCAGACAGGCCCACAGTGCTAGGAGAGTCAATCATAGGGAGACAGACAGGAGCTTCTGTGGCGGTAAAGGTGACACTAGTATGGGGTGTTGCCCCCCATCGTGCCAGAGTCAAGGATACGACGGAGCAGCTGGGGGAGGGTTTAGTTTAGAGATACAGCGTGGAAATAGGCCCTTCGCCTATTGAGCTCCACCGACCAGCGATCCCCACACATGAACACTATCCTACACACACTAGGGACACCAAGCCAGTAAACCTACAAATCTCTACGTCTTTGGAGTGTGGGAGGAAACCGAAGATCTTGGAGAAAAACCCACGTGGTCATGGGGGGAACGTACAGACAGCAGCCGTAGTGGGGATGGAACCCAGACGTCTGGCGCTGTAACGCAGCAACCCCACCGCTGCGCCACCGCGCCACGTCCACGAGCAGCTAGAGATCGTTGTGCTCATCGGTACCATTGGCACAGGCGGAAAATGGGACAAGATTCTGCTGAGATCCTAAAGACCTCTGTGAACATAAACTAACAGCACGAACAAGTCTCCTGTAGATTCCTACAACCAGTGTTAACACATGTAGCCCATGCATCATCTGGGAGTTGAAGGCAGGAATAGATTAATCATGCAACATATCCTGAAGCCAGCCTGTTGGTGAGATATTCTGTAATACTAGCTGTTGACGTCAGCCAATCTGTTTTGCATTTATTGCTGTCAATTGTTATACCTTCCTGAGTGTGAGCTGGGAGCACGATTATTCATACAACGAACACTCACAGACTGATTGCTGAACCCAGCACCGAGCCACGTTATCCAGCCTGTCACTTAACGGCTGCACCAAATGGGCAGCGATCGCTTTCTCCTGACGTCTGCTTCTGACACCTGGACTAGTGACAGCAGGCATCCCAGAGCACGGGAGAAAACAGATCTGTCTTCACAAAGCCTTCCAAATTCACCGGAAGGATAAGCAAAGCAACATCCATGTCCTATCCCAGACTGGTTTCTCCAGTGAAGAGGCATCGATACACTTGCTCACATACTCAACGCCAGGTGCCTGAAACTCAATCTTCTCCGAGCGGCAGCGTGAGCAGATCGCTGGGCAGGCAGGAAAAAGTTATGAACCTTTCCAAAGCTTCAGTCATGGAGTTGTGGTAGCATGGCAACAGGCTCTTCAGTCTAACGCCTCCTTGCCAACAGACTACATCCGTCCTGATTGATCCCATTTACCAACACTTGGTCCTATAGTCATCTAAGCATTACAGAGGCAGCAGGAGGAGGACGCCTCCTCTTGAACTACTCACCAACCCACCTCATCAGCTGCAGCGGTGGGAAAATGCTGCGATTCCCATTCTACCCCCATTAGCCACATCCAAACCCATAGAACCAGAATGAAAGCGAGTGACACAAGGAACTGCAGGTGCAGGAATATTGAAAAACACAAAGTGTTGGTAACATAACCGGCCAGGCAGTATCTGTGGTGCAATTGGAGGTGACATTTCGGGTTGGGACCTTTATGCAAGATGTTTTTGATTTCCCAGGGACTCACTAAGAATGAGGGGCGATGAGAGTATGCTGCACTGTATAAAAAAAACAGCTTTACTGTCCAAGTCCTGGAATTCACCCCAGGGACTGGAGAAGTTCCAGAAAATGGTTCAATTCCACCTGTTCAGGCGCAATTAGGGACAGGCATATAATCTTGGCCTTGCCTGCAACATCCATATCCCAAGTATGAACATTTAAAAAAAAACTATTAATCCAGCATTATCGGTAATGCATTGACTTTAGTAGCTTGGCACGGTTCCTGGAACACATTGCAGTGCTGTTGGTATTATCTGCTTAACAAATCGTTTCCCAGGAGATGTATTATGAGTTGCAATGTGATGCTTGAAACAGAGTGATGATGATCTGATGACATAAACTTGTATGCCCAAATCTGCACAAGTTGTCTTTGACAACTTACATTGGTCAAGGCTTAGTGTTCCTTCGATACATTTCACAGAAGGCTGCTCATCAGACTGAGTATTGCCATAGTTCACGTTCTGTAATTATTTTGATCTTTTTGTTTGGAGCGTGTCGCGGTAGCCAAATACTAAACCTCGCAGCATGAGCCTGGATAAAAGCAGAGCTCTTTGATTTATCCCAGCAAACATGCCAGGGAACAGAAACGTACTGGCCGCAAACATCGTCTGTCTGGCTCTTCCTTCCCACCCAACTGAGTGCAACCTTCTCAACTTCAACCTTATTAAAGGAAATATTAATCCAAGACTGAACAAAACGCAGAATCCCTGTGGTGTATTTTCCTTCTGTCAGGATGATGTGACAATTTTACCATTGAACCATGTGTACCAGTATATCTGGTGCAGATCAAGTTATGATGTGTAAAGGAAAACTCCCCCTTAAAGTGGGTTCTTAAAGGAACAGTGTTAATGTTACTGTGATTTCTGTTTCCTTAAAGATTTTATTCATTTATTTTTCCTTATTTGTTCTTTTCAATCTTGGGAAAAGGTCGGAATCATTTTTACGGAAGCTGAAATATCGGTGATGTTTGCAAAGACCAGGGATGTTCTCCTGGATATTATCGATGAGGATTAGACAGCAAAGGAGGGGGGGGGGGGGATAATTGACCAGCTCAGAGAGCTGAAGCAACATATTTCTGGTCATGACTCCAGGTAAGGTCTGGAATTTCAAGGGTCGTTAGTTATCATGGAGTCATACAGCACAGAAACAGGCCATTTTGCTCATCGCATCCATACTAACCAAGATGCCCCATCAAAACTTGCCCATTATGCCCATGTTTGGCCTTCAGATGCACCAGGTATGAACTGTAACAATGAAAGTGGTACTTGCTGCATTTTTACAGGCACATTAGACACAGCAACAACACTGAATAAATGTACAAACGTACAAATTATCGGTTATACTAAATAAACTAGACCATGATAGTCCTAAAGTACACAGAGCAACCATTGTGGTGTACAGTCTGTTCAGCTCCAAAGCTGAGGTAGGGCTGTGGTTAGGGTTGTGCGGAGCAGTTCAAGAACCTGATGGTTGATGAGAGGACACTGCTGTTGAACCTGGAGGTTATTGTTCTCAGCCTCCTGTGCCACCTTCCCAATGGTGGTAGGGAGATGAGAGCATGGCCAGGGTGGAGTGGATCTCTGATGATATTAAGCTTGAGCTTCACTCCAGCTCTCTCCTGAAAGGCAGCACGCATCAATCTCATCGTCAACAACACCTGGTGTGTGCATAGAATCATTCCTGAGGACGAAATGACCTGGAATTTCCAGCACCAGTGCCTTTAGAAATGGCTGAACACCCCACGAGTGATATTTATTTTCTTAAGAGTCTGCCATTCATGTCTGAGTATATCATTTTTCACACTTGGTAAATGCCTATAAGATCCGGTTTCTTTCATCGGGAAACTGACCCCGGCAGGCAGCTCGTTTAAATGCTGAAATGTCAGATGTGCAGTAATCTCAACCTGCAATAAAATTAACTTCTCCATTACACCCTTACATCTCGCCACGCTGGACATTTCCCAGGTTACTGTGAAAGTGAATTATAGGTTGAAACTATCTGGTCTGCATCCAGGATACACAAAAGGCTGTAGAAACTCAGCGGGAGCAGCAGCATCTAAGGAGCGAAGGAGATAGGCGACGTTTCGGGTCGACACCCTTCTTCAGTCTGCATCCAGTGTCGGCAGCTTGCAAGGTCTGGAATGTTTTGAACCTATAAGACAGATCTGTACTAAATAACTCATTCCAATGAAGATCTAAAAATGAACTCAGATCTGTGCTAGCCAATTAATCTACCTGCTTAATTTTTGCATCTCAGCCAACAGTGTTTCCAACTAATGGAAAATTTCGTACTTATGTATTATTGAATAAAAGCATTTTAAAAAGGGTACCCGACTATAGAATTTCAACCTGGATAATAACGTGGGAAACAAAATCCTCAACCTGTATTAATTCCAGTAAAAGCCCAGCAGGACAGACAGCATCTGTGGAAAGAGAACCAGTTAGCATCTCAGGTCAGAGATATTTCATCAGAAGGGTTCAGTTTATAAAGGGTCCCAGGCCCGAGTTCGGAAACATTAACTGTTTCTCTTTCCATAGATGCTGCCTGACCTGCAGAGAGTTTCCAGCATGTTTCTGTTTTTATTTCAGATTTCCAGCATCTGCTGGCTTTTTAGTTTTATTTACCGTTGACTTGAAGTTTCACTTTGATACGGTAGTCAGATGTTCCATTTTTGTGACACAAACTTTAAAATGTTGGGAACTGAAAATGCAAATGTGGGTGGATATTGATTCACTTTATTTCAAAAGGGCATCAAGCAAGTTCAGAGTGTCTGGGGAAAATAATCCATTTTATCTAATCCAATTTAGGATTTACTCACTTGTATTTATTGCCTAATTCAAATGGGTTTTGCATTAAATTGTTTTCTGTAAATCTGCCCATGTCGTTCTCCCTCAGTAGGGCCCTTCAACAGTGCATCACTGCCTCAACACTGCTCCATCACCACGCAGCTCCCCCTCAGTACTGGCCTCTGACAGTGCAGCCTTCTCTCAGTACTAACTTCTATCAGCTAATCATGAGTTGATGAGTTACAACTTCTGTCAACTAATAATGACTGCTTTTAAAATCATCTCTCCAATCTATTACTACAGTCCCTTTATTGCAATGTGAAATTACGTTTTTTCATGCATGGAGTATTCACTTACCTGGCTTGCCAACATCCATTGAATGTGTCTAGAATGTGTGAACAAGTGATATGCTGCAGCCAAGAAGTCAGTATTCAGCTGTGGGCAAAACCATCCAGCTGGACATAGAAAGAAAAGATTGACTGAAGGTTTGATGCCTCCTACACAAAGTATTGCTTTATCTATTCATATTGACACAATGTGCTTAAGGGGAGACAAGCAGCATCTCTGGAAGACATGGGTAGGTGACATTTCGGGTCAGGACCCTTCTTCAGACTGCAGATGAGTCTGAATGGTCCTGACCTGATACATCACCTATCCATGTTCTCCAGAGATACGGCCTGACCCGCTCAGTTACTCCAGCACTTGGTGTTTTTTTTATAGAACAGTACAGCACAAGAACAGGCCCTTCAGTCCACAAGTCTTCTTTTGTAAACCAGTATCTGCAGTTCCTTGTTTCTACAATGAGTTTAAGGCTCGATGTCCATCTGTTGCCCATTACCCTCTTGTCTCCACTCTGAATCCCTGTTCCATGTACTAAAGCAATTGCCTCCCACCTATCCCCGAGCAACTGCAACACCTGGCCAACATTTTATTGCACAAATCTATCATCCCAACACCACCACAGGCAGGTTGAAATTCCCCACGGATGAGCCCTCGATTCCTCTTTCCATGTAATTCCCCTTGTCCATCATTTATAGTGATGATGAATAGCGGTGAGCTGTTGGGAACATGAATTATGAAAGTTATGTCAATAGCTATCCTGTCCCGCACTGAAGCTGGCTCAGGCATGAGTGTTGCAAGAATGTCCAATCAATACCAGCATCTGTAAGTGTCAACTAATATATTTACAAAATGGGATGTTCAAAATACACACGGATGGACAAGTGTAACAAGGGAGACCGTTTCACATATTGTGTGGTGTCCGTGCACCATGCAATGGGATCGTGGGATTTAGAGACATAGAGTCGTGGAGTCATACAGCAAGGAAACAGGCCCTTTGACCCTACTCTTCAAAGCTGACCAAGATGCCTCAGGCTGCGGCTGAAGGAAAATTATGGATCGGGAAATATGTGAAAATCACCTACCCTTTGAAATCCAACTAGAAGGAGTTTAGCACCTCTTTAAAAAGGACAAAGTTACATCTGATTCTTTTAAATTTATTTATAAGAACAGACATCTAGTACTTGGTGTCTTTTTTAATAGCGCAGGCCCTTTAGTCCACAAGTCTTCTTTTGTAACTTCTAGTGTGGTCAGCTGTTTATTACACATCTGTAATTGCCCTTGCAAAGGTGTTGATGAGCTCCCTTCTTGGCAGTGCGTATGGTGAAAGTAGTGCTGGGCAGGTCACTCCAGGATTTAGATCCAGCAAATATGGAGGATCAATGAGATATTTCCGTGGGAGAGTGTTGTGTGACCTGGACAGGGAGTTCCATGTGGTGGCAGCTCTACGCTTCATCCCTTGACAGCAACACTCACCAGACTGGGAGGTGCTGCTGGAATAGGCAAGTCACTACAGTGAGGTGTACAAAACCATGAGTGGAACAGATCGGGTAGATGCACAGAGTCACTTGCCCAGAGTAGGAGCAGTGAGAAACAGAGGACATAGGTTTAAGGTGAGGGCGGAAAGATTTAATAGGAACATGAGGTATAACTTGTTCACACAAAGGGTAGTAGGTGTATGGAATGAGCTTCCGGAGGAGGTAGTTGAGGCAAGTATTATCGCAATGTTTAAGAACATTTAGACAGGTACATGGATGGATAGGACAGATTTAGAGGGATATGGGCCAAATGTAGGCAGGTGGGCCTAGTGTAGATGGGACATGCTGTTCGGTGTGGGTAAGTTGGGCTGAAGGGCCTATTTCCATGCTGTATCACTCTATGACTCCATGACTCCAGTGCGTTTTGTAGATGACCTTCAGGGCAGCAACAGTTCCCTGGTGGAAAGGGGTGATTGCTTGGGATGGTGGATGGGCTACATTCAAGCAGGTCACTCTGCCCCGAGTGGGACAAGCTCGTTCATTGGTAGTAAAGCTGCACTCGTCTGGGCAAAGCTGTGCTCGGAGGTTGATGAAAATGCTTCGAGGAGTCTGCAGGGTACCCAGTCTCTACAATGGTATGTGGCTGCTCCAATAAAGTTTCAAGCCAATGGTGACAACTTCCCCAGAATGTTGCGATTAAAGGGTTAAACTCTCCGTTTTTGGAGATGGTCATTGCCCGGTACTTGTGTGGCACAAATGTTGCTGACACTTGTCACGCCCTGCCTGAATGTCGACACGGTCCAGTTCGAAGTCTTGCTGTTCATTCGTCAATGAGGGTTGGAGCACAAACTCTCGGGGAGCTGGCTGGCAACTACATGGTGAGGTTAGTTTCACAGCTATTTATTGACTGTGTCCTTCTCACTATTGTTTCTTCTGCTGCATTTGCAAGCTAGTGATGGCTTTTGGATGCCAATTAGTAGGTTTTCTGCTCATTCAAGCTCAATAATTACTGTAACTATAACTAAGAAGCAATAACCTGCATGATGCGAAAGATGGTGCTTATTTCATGGTTAATTCCGTGTGCAGCTTGTGCTTGGGCTGATGCTCTTGATTCATTGGATGCGTTTGCAGGCTGCGCCGAGACCCAAGCGTGTTATTTGATTCAAATATTTTGCACAGTAATGGATGTTTAACCCAGAGCGAGCTGAGCACCATTCATGGCAATCAGTGTCTGTTATTGGATTGGTTCAGGTCCATGAGCCACCATTTATTGCTACTTGTGGCTCACATTTTCTGTAGTGGGTTAGCTGCTCAGAATCACTGCCGCACTTTGTTTAATTGGGAGATGAGTATTTGGCTCCCTTGTGGCCGGGCTTTAGAAGGATTTGCCTCTTCCTGTTTAAAGTGAGAGGGTGGAGGCTTAGAGGGCAACTGAGGGGGACTTGGATCTCAAAAGCCTTGCTTGAAGAGGTGGTGGAGGCAGAGACTATCACGACATTTAAGAAGCATTGAGATGAGCACTTGAATCGCAAAGATATAGAGGGCCACGGATTATTGCAGGTAAATAGGATTGGTGTCACTAGGTTCATTGAGTGACACACACATGGTGGGCCAAAGGACTTGTTTATTTGCTGAATTACTTTATAATTCCAATCAGGTCGAGAGACATGGAAGAACTAATTACGATTTTTGTCAGTTGGTATTTAGAAATAATGGTAAATTGATCCAAATGGCTCTGAAATGCATTAATCATTTTTTTAATCTGCATCTATTAGAGCGTTTAAAACCACTTCTCGTTCTGAAATTGCTGCTTTCCTGAAAAAGATATGGTTATTTTTATGTGAAAGATACATCACGATATTTCTACTTGTAACCTTTAGAATATTTCACCATCAATGAGAAATTTTGCATGGACAGCACATCTATATTTTAGTAAAAGATTATATTCAGTGCAATGGATGCCAGTCAGAACAGTGATTACTGATTATCCTTCCTTTCGCCAGCTGATGCTGTTTTGATCATGAACACACACAAATAGCAGTTAACCTGACCTCAGACTGAAAAATGAATTGAGGAGTTAAAAAAAGAATTGAATTTTCACAGATTCATAGAGTCACAGAGTTATACAACAGGCTCTTTCGACCCAACTCATCCACACGGCCAAAGTGCTTTCTGAGCTAGTCCCATTTATTTGCATCTGGCCCATATTCCTCTCAACCTTCCCTAATCTATGTATCTGTCCAAATGTCTTGTCAGCCTTGTAATTGTATCTGCCTCTACTATCTACCTGTTCTATATACCCACATCTTTCTGAGTGCAAAACCTGCCCCATGTTCCCTTCCCTAACTGGGGAACAAGACTGTATCTCTACCATATCATTCTGTAGATCTCTATAAAGTTACCCCTCAGCCTCCTTCACTCCAAGGAAAACAGACCCACTCTGCCCAGTCTTTCTTCATAACTCAAGCCCTTCAATTTAGCTCACATTGCTGTGAATCTTTTCTGCACTCTCTCTAGCTTAATCGCATCCTTTCCATAGTATGGCAACCATAACTGCACACAATACTCCAGGTATGGCCTCAGCAACAATATATACGACTGTTAGATGACATCTCAATTCCGACACTCAATGCCTTGACCTTATGCCTTCTTCATCAATGTCTACCTGTGTCACCACTTTCAGCGAAGTATCTACTTGTATCCCAGGGTGTCATTGTCCAGGACATCTCCTCTGGCCTCCACGCCTGTATCCATCTATCACTCGCTAGGCTTTCTCCGGCACCTCCTCTCTTCCAGCTTTCCCCCCACCGCCAACAAAATCAGTCTGAAGAAGGGTCCTAACCTGAAACGTCACCTATCCATGTTCTCCAGATATGCTGCCTGACTCCTTGAGTTACTCCAGCACTTTGTGCCTTTATTTGTAAACCAGCAAGCCTCTGGCCTGTCATCACTTCCTGGGCCTTAACATTCACTGTATATGTCCAGGCCTAGTTTAACTTCCCAAAATACATCTCCTTACATTTGTCTGAGTTCAGATCATCGACCCGCTTGTCCACTTTACCTGTAGATCTCCATCCTGTTGTAACAGATCCTGTTATGACCCAATGCAACCTTCTTCACTGTCCAATTTTGGAGTCTTCATTATACTTACTACTCATACCATCCACATTCTCATGTAAGGTGCAATGTTCTCCGTAGTTCCCTTGTTTAACCCTGCTGTCCTAATTGAAGAAAGACGCAGCATTAGCCCCCCCTCAGTCTTCTGGAACCTCATCTATGGCTATTAAAGATACAATTATCTCTGCCGGGGTTCCAGCAATCACCTCACTTGCTTCCCACAATGTCCTAGGAAACATTAGACACTCCCTGGAGATTTGTCCACTGTCTTGTACAATAATCACTCTGCACTTCAACTTTAACTTGAAAATTCAGAAAGGATATTTCTCACCTCTGTTTCTCCCTCCACAGATGCCGCCTGTGTTTATTTTTCCAGATTTTCTTGCTTATTGCAGATTTCCAACATCTGCCACATTCTTATTTTGTGATTTTAACAATTATTGATTTGTTAAAGAATTGAAATCTGAGATACTAGGAGATCATGAAACAAAACATTAAATCATTAACATTTGGATCCCAGAGTAAATAGCCGTTATCCCAATGTTTTTAAAAAAACTCAATGATGAGCTGATGCCTCACAGTGCCAGAAATCTGGATTCAATCCTGACCTCGGGTGCTGTCTGTGTGGAGTTTGCATGTTGGGATAACGTGCATGAAAATGGGATAACAGAACTAGGGCGATCGATGGCCAGTGTGGACTTGGTGGGCTGTAGGGCCAGTTTCCATGCTGTATCTCTAAAGTAAATTATCGTGCTAATACCAGACAGTGACCCATTCTCCTGAAAGGGTTAGTTGATGTAGTAATGCAGTGAACAGCCATGACAAGAGTGCAGGGAAGTGTGGCTTCCTTACAGTTCTGCTCAAATCAGTACATCTGTTTATCATTTGAATATTTGTTTGTGCAGTCGGCCATTACAGCATAACCAACAGGCATGTGTGGAAGATTTCAGCACTTGGATCATTAGTCTGCATTGTTCTATGGAAAGAGCTTGTCTATTTCAATAAACGTCCTGTGAAAGGAAATTAATAGAGGCATTACAGTTCAGTACGACACTTCTGCGAATAGTGACATCAAATGTTGCAGCGTATAATGACCATACCATTTTAAAAACGAGGGAGCTACTAACCCATGAGCCATATGTCTGACATAGGGAGAATGTGGGAATCTAAAATGAAGAATGTGATTTTAACAACTGCTCACTCGTTAAAGAATTGTTCAGATGATAAAACTGAGCATTAAATCAATATCATGTGGATCCCAGAGTCAACAGCCGTTATCCTAATGTTTTTACAATAACACAGTGGCGCAACTGGTAGAGCTGCTGCCTCTCAGCGCAGGAGACCCAGGTTCAATCCTGGCCTTGGTGCTGTCTGTGTGGAGTTTGCACGTTCTCCCTGTGACCACGTGATGCCGTTACACTGGGCATGTAAAACTAATAAGATTGAGCAGGGAGCATATATTTACAAAATGAAAGCCAACTTTATTGATCCAAGTTCTTCATAATAAATTAGTCTTTAGTCAACTTCTAATATGTAGAGGTATGTAAAGTTATGAGATGCATTGATAAGGTAGATAGTCTGTGGGCCTGTCCCACTTAGGCGACTTTTTAGGCGAGTGCAGGAGACTCTGCGCTCGCCACATGGTCGCCACATGTTCGCTGGTGGTCTCTGGTGAGTCTCCTTCATGGTCGCGAGGAGTTCCCGCATTCTGGGAACCAGTCGCGGCCTCAGTATGGTCGCCGCAAATTTGTCAACATGTTGAAAATGTTTCTGCGACCATAAATTGGTCGCCATGGAGATAATCGATAATCCGGTAGTTGTAGGTTCAGTTGTAGTCGGGTCGCCATGTAGTTGTAGGTAGTCGAGGTAGTCGTAGGTAGTTTTAATTAATCGCCTTTGCTGACCGGTCATTTTCATTGGCTCATTGGGAAAAAAAAACATAAGCAGGAGTTTTCAGAACCAAGGATAACGGATCGGTAATGTTAAATGTCCGCTGAACGTCACAGCTGTGTATCTCTGGCTTATTAAAAGTTTTTTTTTTTTTTTTTTTTAATATTTTTTTTTATTGTAGAAACAGTATATACCAAGTACACTCTTATACGACATTGAGATTTATACAATGTGTAAAATTATAACGTATTGATTATTAATTTAGTACTATTTATGATAATTGTAGTATTATCCATTATACATTCCGTTATTATTTATTTTATATAATTGGGAGTATATGTAGTATATTCCTAATATAAGTAATACACTTAGATTTCTCAAATCATAGATATTCTTCTAATTACCAAATAGAAATCCCCGCTAATTTAACTACGTAGTACCCAATCTTAAACAACATTTTTTTTTAATATTCATAATGTTATCAAAATATTAATAATGTTTGTATTATTGTTAATTTTATATTTCATAGTTATTGTATAATTGAAAGTACATAGTTTTATATAATTACAAGTTTAAGACATCTATAATCTTTTTCATACAAACAGAGATAAGTGTGTACATATTAAAAAATTATATAGTATGTTTCTATAATTTTTTCCTTAATTAAAGATAGAGAGATAGAAAAAAGGAGTAAAAAATAGAAAAGAAGGTATGAAAAGTTTGATGGAGATTAAAGTATTACTAAGTAATCCAATCTTGGAGATACATTCATGATTTGTTATGTGTATTTCTTCATCCACTCATATTCAGGCCTCAGTCAAGTCCCTGCGCCGAACCATTGTGACCCTGTAGATATTTAATATAGGGAGACCATATCTCCTTGAAGAGATCTAACCTGTCCATGAGGACAAGTCTCAATCTCTCCAAGTGAAGTGTCTCCGTCATTTCTGTATTCCACATTTTAATTGTTGGGGATACAGGGCCTTTCCAAAATTTTAATATTAATTTTTTCCCAATTATTAAAGAATAGTCGATAAAAGTTCTATGATTCCTTGTAATTATTTGTTCCATTTCCGGTATTCCAAGTATGATTAACTTTGGGTCATAAATCATAGTAATATTAATAACTTTCGAGATTGTTTTGAATATTTCATTCCAATATTGTAAAATCTTCGTACAGTTAGTAAATGAGTGTGACAGAGTTGCTTCCATGATTTGACATTTATCACATATAGGTGATAGTTTTGGAAATATATTATGTAGTTTAGATTTAGAATAATGTAATCTATGTAAGATTTTAAACTGTAATAAGTGCATGTTTAGCGTTTAAAGAGCAATAATGTATATGTTGTAGGCTTTCTTCCCATATTTCTGGACTTATTATTTGACTTAGTTCATTTTCCCAGCGCTGTCTATGTATTTCCGATGATGGGATATCACTTTCCAACAAAATGTTATAAATGTATGATATCATTTTTTTCTGTATTTGGGTGTTTATTCAAGCATTCATCTAAAATTTCACTCTTTCTATTTCTAAGTTCTTGTGTATTTGCGGAAATATAGTTTCTGATTTGTAAATATCTGAAATATTCATTATTATGAAGCCCGTAAGTTTGTTGTAATTCTTGAA
Source organism: Okamejei kenojei (assembly GCA_035221665.1). Classification (NCBI taxonomy): domain Eukaryota; kingdom Metazoa; phylum Chordata; class Chondrichthyes; order Rajiformes; family Rajidae; genus Okamejei; species Okamejei kenojei. Next base: position 17,983,542 of record CM069164.1, read on the forward strand.
ATGAAAGAAATGAATTATCCTTATAGAGATCCCCTATGTTTAGAATTCCTTTATTTTTCCATTGTATAAAAGCTTTATCCATCATTGACGGTTTAAACGTAAAATTATTGGCAATTGTAAGAGCTAGCGGTATAAATTTTTAGTTTTAGTGTTTTCTTTATTTGTTTCCAAATACGTATTCCACTTTCTATTATCAGATTTTCGCTATAAGTTTTCTTAGGTACATTAATATTAGCAAATATTATAGAGCTAATTTCAAATGGAAAACAGTCTTCTCTTTCCATTTTTAACCATTTGGTTTATTATCTATTTCTCCTAACCAAAAATTCATATTTCTAATATTAACTGCCCAATAATAGAACATAAAATTTGGTAAAGCTAAACCCCCGTTTTATTTTAGCTTTACATAAATGTTTTTTATTTATTCTATGATTTTTGTAGTCCCAAATAAAGTTAGTGACTATTGAGTCTACTTTTTTAAAGAAATTTTTAGAAAGATATATCGGGATTGATTGAAATAAATATAATAATTGTGGGAGGAAAATTTTTATTGCGTTTATTTTACCTAACATTGAGATAGGTAAGCTTTTCCAATATAAGATATTTTTATTTAATTTATTCAATAATAACGGGAAAATTAGATTTAAATAAAGAGTCAAATCTTTTTGTAACAAAAATACCAAGATATTTAATATTTTCATTTGTTATCTTGAAAGGAAATTGTTGTAATATTTGTAGATTATTCATGGTTATTGGCATAAGTTCACTTTTATTCCAATTTGATGCTATATCCTGAAATTAAACCAAATTCCGTTATTAGTTTTAACAAATTACAGATACTTATTTCCGGTTTTGTAATATAAAGTAGTATATCGTCCGCATATAACGAGATTTTATTCTTAGTATCTTTAGTATCGTTATCCATATATTTCTGGATGTAGTCTTACCCTTTGAGCAAGGGGTTCGATTGCTAACGCAAACAGTAATGGTGATAAAGGACAGCCTTGTCTACAACCTCGAGATAAACTAAACTTAGTTGATAACATATAATTTGTTATTATTCTAGCTGTTGGATTTGCGTATAATAATTTAATCCAAGTAGTAAACTTATCACCAAGCTTAAAGGCTTCCATCACCGAAAATAGATAAGGCCATTCCACCTGGTCAAAAGCTTTTTCTGCATCCAACGAGATGACTACTAAGTCTTTTTTATCACTTCTTTTCGAGTATATAATATTAAATAACCGTCTTAAATTATATGAAGAATATCTTTTAGGTATAAATCCTGTTTGATCAGATGAATTAATTCATTAACAATTTTTGCTTAGTCTTTGTGCAAGAATTTTTGTTAAAATTTTTTGATCGGTATTTAATAAAGCAATTGCTCTATACGATCCTGGATCATCCAAATCTTTATTTATTTTGGGTATAAGTGTTATAATAGATTCGTTCAATGTGTCTGGTAATTTCTCTTGTATATATATCTGTTCATATAATGATTTTAAATATGGGACCATTTGGGCATGAAAAAATTTTATAAAATTTCCGAGCCTATACCATCTGGTCCTGGAGTTTTACCATTTTTTAAAGATTTAATAGATTCTTGGATTTCTTTTATTGAAATATCGGCATTTTAAAAATTCTCTATTTTGTAAATCTAATTCTTTTAAGTTACATACATTTAAAAAGGCATCTATTTCTGTTTTATTTACTGTTGTGTTACCAGTATACAAATTTTTATAATATTGCATAAATCTTTCATTAATATCCTTGGGTTGTACTAATAATTCACCGTTTTGTGATTTAATCCTATGTATAATTTTTTCCGCTTCAATTTTCCTTAATTGTCGAGCCAATAGTTTTTGTGGTTTGTCTCCAAATTCAAACAACAATTGTTTAGTATGTTGGTTAGTATTTTAAAAACTTGATCAGTATATATATTTTATTTAATTTATACTTCAATGCTACAATTTTATTATGTATTATTATATCTGATTTTGTTGCATTCTGTATATCTAATTGTTTGATCTCCCTTTCTAAGTCATGTTGTTCCTTACGAATCTTCTTATTATGGAATGCTTGTGAAGAAATCATAATTCCTCGAAGATATGCTTTAAATGTTTCCCATAATAAAGAGCGAGATATTTCTGGTTGATCATTTATTTCAAAAAACATCTTAATCTGGGTTATGATGTATTCCTGAGTTGTTTTATTTTTTAAAATTTGTGGATTAAGTTTCCATTGTCCTAGATTTCCTGTTTTACCATTTATTTTAATTTTAAATGTTAATGGTGCGTGATCTGAAATTATAATATTATGATATTTGGGTTCGTAAGTAAGTGAAATAAGCTTTGCATCTACTAGGAAGTAATCTATTCTTGAATAGGTTTTATGTACTGGCGAGTAGAAGGAATATTCTCGACCAGTAGGATTTTCTGTTCTCCAAACATCTTTAATGTTAGACGTTTGAATGTATGCGTTTAATAAATCACTAGAGTGCGATTTAGTTTTCCTTTGTTTTGAAGATCTATCTAAATAAGGGTCTAATGTACAATTAAAATCTCCTCCAATTATCAAATTGTAGTGTGTTAATTCTGGAATATTATTAAGTACTTTCTTAAAGAATAAAGGACTATCAAAAATTTGGACCATAGATGTTAACAAAAATCATTTTTTCCCTATTTATTTCTCCTATTACAATAATGTATCTGCCATCTTTATCAGATATAGTAGATATATGCTTAAATAAAGTACCTTTACGAAATAATATTGCTACGCCTCTTGATTTGTGTGTAAAGGAAGAGTGGTATATTTTATCTATCCATTAGCTTTCAGCCTATTTTCAGCGTCTTTCTTTAGGTGAGTTTCTTGGATGTAAATTACATCAGCTTTCATTGCCTTTAAGTGTGTCAATATTTTTCCTCTTTTTATTGGTTCATTGATACCTTTAACATTCCAACTGCAAAAGGTTAATCCCTCGTTCCCCATATTTCTTTTTAAATCCTGCATTTTAGATTTGTGGGAATCTAGAATAGGGTCCAAGGGTCCGCGCAGTAGACTTAACCTTACACCCGAACACCGAGTAGATGAATTTTTAGATCTCTCTTATGTGCTTCACGAGTGTATCTCCATTGTTCCAGTATATAACTCCATTCAAACTGAAAGATATAGTAAACATAAAAACATAATGAGAAGTGAATAAAAAGCTTAGAAAGGTGCATAAAGAATAGAAGAACTACAAATAAATATTTGTAGTTTGTGAAAGCCAAGTTGTGTTGGCCATTAATCTAAAGGCTTCCGGCATTGATGTTATTAATTTAGCCAGCTCCTAATTTTAAGGAATTATTATTCCATAGTAATATTTTAACGGGAATATAGTATTAAAGAAATGAAAAGAGTGATATTAAACATCATAAAAGTATATATATCTAAGGTTAGTTTTAAAAAAAAAATCCAATTATAAAGCCACAGTTAAAGAAAAATTTTTTTTTTTTTTTAAAAATACAAAAAATAGAAGTCATTATTAAAAAAGGGAGAAATATATTGAGGAAGGGATATCCCCGTATGTAACAGGACATGAGATATTAATTATTAGTAGTATTAGTTAGCGATGGTGCAGAGTCTTGGTTAATAACAGTCATAGTAATAATAAAACCGCGTTATCATTTTAGTAGGTGTGTTATTTATTTATGTTAGTTGTATATTATGAATAATTGTCAATGTTCGGTGAGCTTCTTCCAATCCGGGAAAACATTTCGTTCCATACGACATTGTCCATTCCTTCTGATTTCTTCTAATTCCATGATGTCGTATAAAGTTTCATAAAATGTCAAGAGACCGTGCTAGGTCTTTAAAAATAGAAAAAGGCAGTATATTTGCTTGTAGATGGTTTTCAAGTGTCAAACTGCTTTGCAAATTCCATTGCTTCTGTTGGAGTCTTGAAAAAGTGTTCCACGTTGTTATAAGTAACTCTTAAGATGGCGGGGTAATTCAGACCGTATCTCAAGTTTTCTACACCCCTCATAAGGTTTTTGGCTTCGTTAAACGCTTTTCGTTTTCTGGCAACCTCTGGGGGATAGTCTCGATAGATACTGATTCTTTGTCCTTGAAACATCAGATTCTTTGTTCTCGAGGCTCTTTGCATAATGTCCTCGAGGGTGAAATCATATTGTAACTTGACAATGATTTGTCTTGGGGGGGCGTTTGTACTGGTCTGTCTTCTGCCGACTCGGTGTGCACGAGCTAAAACAGGCATATCATCCAAAGATAAAACAGCTTGCAGTAATTTAGCAGTGAATTCTCGAGTGTCTTCGTGTTTCTCTAAACCTTCAGGAATCCCTGCAATCCTCAAGTTTCTGCCTTCTTGATAGCCTTCCAGCTGCGTGCATTTATCTGTTACTTTGGATAACAACTCCAGTAGACGTTCTTGTTCTGTTATCAGCTTTGCTGTAGACACAGTACTAGCCTCCGCAATCTTTTCAAGGTTTTTTAATGCCGTCAACTTGTTGTTCGACCACTTTTACAATAGGGTCAATCTTGTGTTTAAAGTCTTTTTTAACATTTTCAAGTTTACCCTCCATCTTGCGTTCCAAGTTTATTAATCATATCAATGATTTCATTCTTCAATATTTCTGAGTCTTTCTTGAACTTATTATCAATTTGCGTCTTTATATCTTTTGAAATTCACGCCATTGATTTTTCATCAAGTCCATCTGATTATTAATTTGAGATATTTCTTCCTTTATATCTTCCTGTATTACTTTCATTTCTTTCTTTATATCTTTCATTTCACGTTTTAAATCAGCCATCTGATGAGAAATAAAAATTTTCAAGTCCTCACCTCCTGTGTCTGCTTTCCTGGAAACGTCTTCCACGGAGCTGGCCCTACTCGAGTCCGAGGCTTCTCCCAGGCCTTCTCCCGCTCTCGCCCGGGTTTTTTTAACCCTTCGTTTTCTCGGTAGGGCTCCGTGCCGTCATGATTCGTCGCAGGGCTGATGACGTCAGCCGGTACCGTCGGTGTTGAGGCGGCAGGTAGTGAAAGCAGTCGATCGGTAAGTGGTTTTAAATCTGTTTAAATCCCCGTTTTTTGCAGAATTTTTGCGGAGCTGGCTGGTGCTGTGGCTTACTGCTCCATAGCGCCACCGGAAGTCCTCGGCTTATTAAAAGTTGTCCGACTTTTTTTAAAGTGGTCACCAATCCTTCTCCCCCCCTTCTCCCCCCTTCTCCCCCTTCTCTTCCCTCCCCCCCCTTTTAAAGGACTTACCGTACACTGTGCTAGCCGCCTTCATTACAGCGCCAACCTTCCTGTTTATCGCGGTGTGTGTCTGTATCACCTTGGCTTTGCACCATGGGAATTTTTTAGACAGCGCTCCCCCGCTTGCCCTGGCCCCTGCCTTTGCGATGTGATTGTGTGTTTGTGTGTGTGTGTGTGTGTGTGTTCCACTCTGACAGTCACTGTTCCAGTTCCCGGTTTTTCAGGCGACTGCCGGCGACTTAACAATCGCCGGCAGTCCACTGAAAAATCGCCTAAGTGGGGCAGGCCGATCAGAATAGTTTTCTCATTATAGAGGTATCAAAACAAAGAGAGCACTGGTTTAAGGTGAGGTTTTAAAGATGTAAAGAAAAAGTAATTTTGCACAGCGTGGCTGATGTCTGAAACTCATTGCCAGAGGAGGTGGAATCGGATACAACCATCATGTTTAAGAGACATTTAGTCTGGCAGGGTATAGGAGGAAATTTCTAATAGGATAAATGTACATGGACAAAAGGGTTGGCTTGAACATGATGGGCTGATGGGCCTCTTTCTTTGCAGTACACCACTATGGCTCTGTGACCTGGAGATAGAGAAGTAATTAAGAATGGGGAGTTGGGGAGGTGCTCTGGGTAGAGCTGACAACACATGGGTGTGTTGTGTTGCTGAGCCAAGTGGCACAGTTGATATGCTGCTACAAATACATTTTGTTATTGCTCCAGCTACTCTTAATCTGACTGCATGACAGAAGAAAAATCCCAATCGGTGAAGGAGAAAAGAGCAATTCCAGTAAGAATTCCAGCTGCCACTTTGAATTATTCTTATCGCCTCTTCCTAAGTTGCATTGGAGTCTCAAATTCAGTAAATCTCATTAGTATGGTCTGGAAAAATTAAACACTTTGAATTCTTGTCTCTTGGGCCTTGTGGATAAGAGTCATAAGTGAATGATAAGATGGGTAGTGAACTATTGCAGGTACTCTGAAACAAAACTGCTGAGTTGATAAATGCATTCTGCATCCAGTATAAAACAATTCCGGCATCTTTGTATCACTAGTTATTTTTAAATCAACTATTCCAATTACATTTTTTCGATAAGAACATTGCGTTTTTGACGTTTCATGCCATAAATATGGGAACTGGAGATCTCTGCCTACCTAATTGTAACCTCAGAAGGCTGATGTGTTGTGTTAAGTCACATTTACAGTAGATTCATGGAGTCATGCAGCACAGAAACAGGTCCTGCAAACCAACTTGTCCATGCTGAGCAAGATGCCCCATCTAAGCGAGCCCCACCTGCCCATGTTTGGCTCAATCCCTCTGAATCTTTCCTCTCCTTGAACCTGTCCAAGTGTCTTTTAAATGCAGTTATAGTACCTGCCTCAACTACCTCCTCTGGCAGCTTATTCCATATACCCACCACTGTCTTACCTTAAACAAATGTCCTCTGGTTCTTGATTCCCCCGCCCTGGGTAAAGATTTAATTGAGCACGAGGATCTCAGTGATCAGATTGCTGATACCAGCTGCTGGCAGCACTAGATGTGGGCAAGGCATCACTGGGTGGTATGTAAGATGGCACGACAGAAGCACAGTGATGACTGCTGGGGGTACTCTTGGAGCCTCCTGAAGAAGTCCTTGCCCTCTGAGCACCACCACAATATGAGCATTTATTGACATCCTCCTGATCACTGGACCAAACTCGATGGTGCATGTTAGTGCGGCCGGCTGTTAACTGGATTCCTGATTCGCAAGGATTTGAGAGGCTTTCTTGGCTACCACTGGATAAGTGAGGGTGAGAGGAAGTCAGTCCTGTACCTCGATACCTACCCTGACCCTACCACCTGGTAAAGAATCAAAAACACTCCATCATCAATTTTGGATTTAACCCTTTGAATATGAAGGGTTGTAACATTAAAACAGATATCATCTCCACGATCTTGTGAAACATGTTAGTGCTTGGGTTTTATTGGAAATCCTGGACATTAATGGGAATGTGACAACAACCTTTGAGGGTGATATTTGACATCAGCCCAATGATGCGGTAAAAATTCTTTTCATGCCAAATAGACCCAGGGTTTGATGAATTTGGACATTCTGCTCTTGGTGGGGACAAAACCAAACATTTATCGTTCAGTATAAATTAGACAATGGTGCTGATGGCCAACAGTTAAACAGACGGTAAAACTATTGAGTTTTAAGCAGGAAAATAATCCCCTTTTTGACTTCACTGTCCAGTCACGTGCAGTGGCACCAGCTTAATACTCAATGAATAAGAATGATGTGCCCAGCCACCAATTAGATAAATACAGAAAGCAGTAGCAGAGAGATCAATAGAGGGAGAGTGGTTATATTCCACCTTCATTAAGATGGAGCTATTTCTGTGGATAAGAGGTGGGGGCAGTTCACACCAAACGTAAATCATAAATCAACAGCTTTTGCCCAAAGTCAAAACCGTTTAATGCACCAAGCTTCACGCAACATAGTGAATTTAGTTTAGAGATACAGCATGGAAACAAGCCCTTTGACCCACTGAGTCAGCGCCAACCAGCGATCACCCTAGTACTGCCCAATATACACCAATTTGCAAAAGCGAATTAACCTACAAACCTGCACATCTTTGAAGTGTGGGAGGGAGCTGCAGCACCTTGAGAAAACCCGCGCGGTCACAGGGAGAACATATCAACTCCACGTAGACAGCACCCATAGTCAGGATTGAACCCAGGTCTCTGGATGCTGTAAGGCAGTAACTCTGTGCCGTACCAAACTATAAATTATATAAATTATCTTCAGAGAACGGGATTCCCCTCCCCCACTATAGATGAGGCTCGCACCAGGATCTCCTCCATACCCCGCAACACTGCCCTCTCTCCCCATTCCCCCACTCGCAAACAGGGCAGAGTCCCCCTGGTCCTCACCTTTCACCCCACCAGCCGGCAAATACAACACATAGTCCTCCGCCAGTTTCGCCACCTCCAATGTGACCCCTCCACTCGCCACATCTTCCTATCTCCCCCCTGTCTACCTTCCGCAAAGACCACTCACTCCGCAACTCCCTTGTCAATTCTTCCCTTCCCTCCCGCTCTACCCCTTCCCTTGCTACACTTCCCTTGCAACCGCAAGAAATGCAACACTTGTCCCTTCACCTCCCCCCTCCACTCCTTTCAGGGACCCAAGCAGTCCTTCCAGGTCCGACAGAGGTTCACCTGCACCTCCTCCAACCTCATCTACTGCATCCGCTGCTCCAGATGCCAGATGATCTATATCGGTGAGACCAAGCGGAGGCTTGGCGATCGTTTCGCCGAACACCTCCGCTCGGTCCGCAATAACCAAGCCGACCTCCCGGTGGCTCAGCACTTCAAATCCCCCTCCCATTCCGTATCCGACCTCTCGGTCCTGGGCCTCCTCCATGGCCAGAGTGAACAACACCGCAAGTTGGAGGAACAGCACCTCATATTCCGCTTGGGGAGTCTGCATCCTCTGGGCTTGAACATTGAATTTTCTCAATTCTGTTAACCCTTGCTGTCTCCTCCCCTTCCCACCTCTCCCTCAGCCCTCGGGCCCTGGCATTCCCTCTCTCTCTCTATCTCTCCCCCACCCTAGTCGCACTAGCTTCTCATTTTCACACCACAAACAGCTTACAATGGCTTGTTCCCTTTATCATCGATACTTTTTTGCATATCTTTCATTCATTGTTCTTTATCTCTCCACATCACCGTCTATATCTCTCGTTTCCCTGATCCCTGACCAGTCTGAAGAAGGGTCTCGACCCGAAACGTCGCCTATCTCCTTCGCTCCTTAGATGCTGCTGCACCCGCTGAGTTTCTCCAGCCTTTTGTGTACCCTCGATTCTCCAGCATCTGCAGTTCCTTCTTTAATAAATTAAATCAGATGCTGGTTTTATGTTTACAGACGCACTACGATGTAAAGATTTTCATATAAATTCACGGAAGAGCATGTCACTCCTCTGGTGGTTGTTGCCATTTCTGCTCCGCGTTCCTTGTGCTCCGTGCTGGGACTCACACTGGTGCTGCCATCACTTTGTTGGATGTGTTCAGACTGTATTTTAATCACATTCGGCAGCATCGAACCACTGAAGCTTGGAGCGTTGGTGCTCTGAATCCAGACCCCATTTGGAAGATTCAGCGGATTAACACTGGCTTGGCATCACCATCCCACTGCAATCTAGCACTCTGCCGAACTCAGGGTCTCACCTCCTGAACCATTTTTGCGTGCATCACCCTGGTGAAAACAGAGCTCGCGTTGAGTGCAAATCTGTGGAGACTTTTCTGAACCCTCGTTAGAGGGATTCCTCCAATTCACTGAGAACATTGACCAAAGGCCACGGAATTGAAATGTTTGCTTTTGGAGATATTTGACATAATTTTCACGAGATGACTGAAAATGATCAGTGATCTACTCGTGTTGGAATTCAAGAGTCAGCCTGGCTTCTACTCAATAGATTATTTAGTGACACAGTGGTCAGGAATTGACCGGAAACGTCACCTGTCCATTTCCCTTTGCAGATGCGGCCTGATCCACTGAGTTCCCAGAGGTTTGTGTTATGTTTCTTTACCACCTACCTCTTGGTGTTGTCACCGTCACGGAGCTGTGACCTTGCACCCCAACCTCTGTCTGTATATCAATGCAGGGAATGTCCTGCTTATTTACTGTCTTCTGTTTCTTCCCACATCCCATAGATATGCAGGTTAATTGGCCATTGTAAATTGCCCCAAATGTGTGGGTGAGGGGAGGAGTTGCTGACAACATGGTGGGGAGGCAGTGTAACATGGGATCAATGTGGTGACTGCTTGGCTCAGATTGGGTGCGCTGAGAGTATGTTTCTGTACTGTATCGCTCTGACACTATTTGACAAACCTGGCTACATGAATAGCAATGTGGCTCATTTTAAAGTACTGATTTGAAATTCAGTGCAGTGCTGCAGTGTAAATCTACCAGCATGAAGCGTACAAGTTTGAATGTGAAGAGCATGGGATCCCTCTTTTATAGAGCTCTGTTTATCCTTTGATTGATCTGTTTGCTCCACACAATGTCAGAACGCAACCTAGCTTGATAGGCACTGGGGTAAATACTCGCAAGGGTGAAAACACGGTGATGTTATTGATGGGTCAGTGCTCGCAGGGTTCCAAAGCACCATTATCAAATGTCACGGGGCCCGTTTTGTTCCAATGGTTCGCTTTAGCTGGGAATTAAACTGCAGAAACAGAAGAATTAATTGAAAGAACAAGAAGAACTACCAGACATCGACATCCTCCATGGGCTGAACAGGAATATCACATCCGTACGGAGTTAGTTTTGTCAGACTCTGATGCATGTTCCTTATATGTGGCACACATACCCTTCGGGCGTTTAGGAGAGTTTTAGGAGAGACTTCTACCACTGCGCCATCGAGAGCATCCTTATTAACTGTATAACAGTATGGTATGGCAACTGCTCTGTCTCCGACCGGAAAGCACTGCAGAGGGTGGTGAAAGCTGCCCTACGCATCACCGGTTCCTCACTCCCCTCCATTGAGTCTGTCCAGAGCAAGCGATGTCTGCGAAGGGCGCGCAGCATCGTCAAGGACTGCTCTCACCCCAGCCACAGACTGTTTACCCTCCTCCCATCTGGGAGGCCCTACAGGTCTCTCCATTACCGGACCAGCAAGTTCAGGAACAGTTTCTTCCCTGCGGCTGTTACCCTACCTAACTCTGCACCTTGGTGATTGCCAGTCATCCCCCCCCCCCCCCCCCCCCCCCCAGACTCCTTCCCCCAGTGACTGATCTCTTCCCCTCCCCCCTGAAAATTGAACTACTGCTACTGTATATACATATATACATTTTACTGTTCCATTATTCTGTGTTCACACTTCTGGGTGAGATGCTAACTGCATTACTTGTACACTGCACAATGACAATAAAGTTTTGAATCTTGAATCTTGAGAAAGGCACATGAATATGCAGAGGGTTGAGGCCTAGATATTCTGTGCAGGCAGATGAGATTAGTTTATCTTGACATCATGTTAAACATGGACAATGTGGAATGAAGGGCTAGTTTCTGTGCTGTACTGTTCTATGTTCAGGGAATGTACAAACCGTGAGGTGGAATGCAGGAGAGATTGTCCACTGGCATTTTACAAGCTGCAGCTACTGGGCGGTAAGTGTGGAAGGAGAGGGCGGGTGGTGGAGGGGAGAATTGTTGTGGAGGAAGAGCTTTATTCGTGAAATCATTGGGGGTTGTGGGAAGTGACAGCGGTGGGGCCAAGTAATTGATGATAACAATTGGCATTCTAGACTTTAAAATCGAAACCACCTGCTGATCAGTGAACTCAGGGAGCTGGTAAATCTGCAAAGTGTTAAGCAAAGGCTTGTTGGGAAAGTGGCACAAGGGATGACACAGTGGTGCAGCGGTAGAGTTACTGCCTTGGAGCGCCAGAGACCCAGATCCCATCCTGACTACAGGTGCTGCGTGTACAGGGTTTGTACATACTCCCATGGGTTTTGTCTGAATGCTCCAGTTTCCTCCCACATTCCGAAGATGTGCAGGTTTGGAAGTTCATTGTTTTTTTGTAAATTCTCCATATTGTGTACTGTGGTACTAGTGTGTGGGTCATTGGTCAATGTGGAATTGATGGGCTGTTGAATGGCCTGTTTCCACACTGCACCCTAGATTAATCCAAAACTAAACAAAGAGATGAACAGATGGATATCTCCCACGCAACTCGTCTTTGCAATTTGCCCTGAACTCTCGGCAGTGAATGTTTGATGAATGACAACTTGCTTGAAATAACAGCCTCTACTTTGCTTAAAACGCCTGTAATAATGTTTTGAAAGATTCTGTCTCTGAGAGAACCGGGATTACTTCCAATCAAGTTGCCAGATAGTTATTCAGACTCTTACTGGTAAAGCATTTGGGCATCTTCATTTATAACTAAAAGCGCAGAATATACCAGAGACATGATTATGGCCGAGATCACAGGATGGACCACAGCCGACACCTGCGAGGACTCGTGTGTGCAGAATGACCATTCACAGACTGAAATATCAGTGGTGTATTAAAGCGTAACGTTTCAATGAATCGTGTGGTTGTAGAATGTAATTATATCATTGTGTAGCTAAGCAACATCAGCACCACATGTTGGGAAGCCTAAAGGGCCTGTCCTACTTGGCCGTCATTTACGCGACAGGCCGGTAGTGACTGACGCGTGACGGTCGCGCGCATCATCATGTGCCCGCACAGCCGTCTGGAACGTGTGACGTCATTTGAAGATAGACATAAAAAGCTGGAGTAACTCAACGGGACCGGCAGCATCTCTGGAGAGAAGGAATGGATGATGTTTCGTGTCGAGACTCTTCTTCAGTCTGAAGAAGGGTTTCGACCCAAAAAGTCACCCATTCCTTTTCTCCAGAGATGCTGCCGGTCCCGTTGAGTTACTCCAGCTTTTTGTGTCCATCTCCAATCATCTTGGCCCTGCTCTGGGAGTAGAAGAGGGAACGGATCCGGATCCGCAACGGGCGTGAGCCCCAGGCCGAGCTCCGCGATTGCTTGTCTGCTTCTGCTGCTGTGGAAGGTGGGACGTTGCACTGCGCCAGGGTGTCCCACTTGGCTGTCATTTACGCGACAGGCCGGTGGCGCGCAAAGATTTTGTGCAGACCGAAATCCTGGAGCACTGCGCAGTACCATCTCGCGCTACCCACAGGCTGCCCACAGGCTACCCACACGCTACCCACACGCTACCCACACGCTACCCACACGCTACCCACACGCTACCCACACGCTACCCACAGGCTACCCATAGGCTACCCACACGCTACCCACACGCTACCCACACGCTACCCACACGCTACCAGGTCGCGTAAATGGCGCGCAAATGACGGCCAAGTGGGGCACACCCTTTATTGTTCAGCGCCAGAATGAAGCTCCATCCTTGTCCCTGCATCCTGTGGATGGCAGCCTGTCCCAACAGCCTGAACTCAAAGGCACTAACTGCATGTGTTTAGTCTAGTTTAGAGATACAGCACGGAAGCAGGCACTTCAGCCCACCCAGTCCGTGGCCAACCAGCGATCCCCATACACTAACACTATCCTACACACTTAAGACAATTTATAATTTTTACCGAAACCAATTAACCTACAAAACTGCTCGTTTTTGGAGTGTGGGAGGAAACCAGAGATGCCGGAGAAAATCCTTGCAGGTCACGGGGAGAGTGTACATGCTCTGTACAGACAGCACCGTAGTCAGGATCAAATCCGTGTTTCTGCCGCTGTCAGACAGCGACTCTACCGCAGCGCCCTTGAAGTTGGATTTGAGCTGGTGTGAAAATCTTTTGGCCGGGATCACTGCAACGAAGGAAGCTAAAGGGTGACCTTAGGGGAGGTCTATAAAATCAATGTGGCATTTTTTGAATAGGTATCAAAGAAAATGAATGATTGCAGAATGGTAGATTTACTATAACAACATTTAAAAGAGATTTGGACAGGTATATGGACAGGAAATGTTTAGAGGGATAGAGGCCAAACACAGGCAGGTGGGACTAGCTTGGATGGGGCATCTAGGCTGGCATTGGGTAGGTTTGGCCAAAGGGCCTGTTTCCATGCTGCATGACTCTGACTATATGGTTTACATGGACAGTAAGGCTTTCAACACAATTCCAAACGGTAGATTGGCTCCAAAGCTTAGGCACGAAGGATCTGCGGTGTGTTGGCAAACTGGATTCAAAACTGGCCAGGTGATAGGGGCAGAGGGTTGAGGTGGGTGGGTGTTTTGCTGACTGTAAATCTGTAATATGCAGCGTACCACACAGATTGAAGCTGGGACCTTTGCTCTTTACAATCTATGTGTATGAATGGTTTGGATGAGAATGACTAGCCGGTTTGTAGATGACACATGAATTGGTGATGTCATAGATAATGAAGAAAGTTGTCACAGATTAGCAAGAAAGTTGGGTGGAGAGGTGATCAATGGAATCTAATCCAGTGTAAGGTAACACTTTGGGAAATCAAATTCTGCTAGGACATTCATAGGTAATGGCTGGGACCGTAGGAATGTTGATGTATAATAGGACCTTGGGGTTCAAGAACATAGCTCCTTTCATTTAGCGACACAGCAGGATTGTATAACGAAGAAGGCATTTGGCATTCTTAGGCTGAGGCGTTGAGTATTAGAGTTGGGATGTTTAGTCGAGTGTATTTTTGTCACGTGAACCACGATGCAGCAAGAAGCTTTTGTTTGCGTGCTATCCAGTCCAAAACAAAAAGACCCTACTATGCAGCTGTACAGAACATTGGTTAGACTGGAGTTGGAGATGTGCACAGTATAGGTCTCCACACTATGGGTATGATAAGATAGCATTAGAGAGAGTGAAAAAGAGATGCACCAGGGCGTTGCCTGGAATGAAAGGCTGTAGTTAGAAGGAGAGATTGGAAACACTCACTGGAACGAAGGAAGATGAGGGATGACCTTATAGAGGTTTATAAAATCTATATGGCATAGAAGGGTCACAGAGACAGGGTTTCTCCCCCCAGGGCAGAGGAGTCTAGAACTTCAGGATACATGCTTAAGGTGACAAAAGAGACATTTTCGGGAGATCTAAAAGGTATGTTTTTCACAGGGGGTGGCGGGTTTCTGGAATGAGCTGCCAGATGATGTGATGGAGATGGATACAATTACAACGTTTAAACAACATTTGGACAGAGATTTGGGTTGGCAAGGCTGAGACAGACACCAACCTAATGGGTACAAATGTAATAGCAGCGTTAGACGTCATGATTGGCATGAATGACGTGGGCCCAAGGGTCTGTTTCTTGCACTGTATGGCTCTATGATTCAATGGCCCAGATTGGGTGCGGTGGGGACTGGCCTTGTTCTGCCAGCCCACCTCAGTCCTTTACCCAGGTCAGTTTGACCAGCCGGTGGTCCCTGTGTGAGACAACCGTTTGGCCTTGGAGTGGACGAGGGACTTGATCCTCGGTGCTACGATCATCAGTGACGTCATGGGGGGTGCTTGAGGAGCTTCACCTGGGCAATAATGTCAGGTGCTAATGTCAACCATTAATGTCCAGGCTATAAGGGTGAGGCTGGGCCAGGCAACGAGGAATAGATCAGCTCAGGTGGAGCTCTGAATGGCGCTGGTTATTTGGTATTTGGATTGGGTTTTAATTTTACGCACAGGCAGAGCTCTGCTGGGGATGTTATCATGATTGGAGTTAACCACCAAAGCCAGTGTCGTCCAAGGGCCACAAGTACATGAGAGTCACGATTTACTATGTGCCGGTCCGTTGTCTATTGATGGAACTGTGTTCAGTGTAGAATCAGTGACACACTGAAACATCCAGCACAGAGGTCCCAGGGCTCCATCCATGCTGACCATTCGGCCCCTCAGCCTGCTCCTTACCCATCACCCCCATCATTAGGTTGTCAACTAAAGGGACTGACCTGATCCCTTTTAAAATTACTCACGTAATTGGCAGATCCCTGCCTGCACTGATGCTGCGAGTGCAACTAATCTCCTTATCCCTCCCTTAACACATTTGTCAATGATTTCAGATTTTTGACCTCTGGTTATTGATCTGTTTGCTAAAGAGAACAGTCTTTCTCAATCTGATCAGTCTGAAGAAGGGTCTCGACCCAAAACGTCACCCATTCCTTCTCTCCAGAGATGCTGCTGCCTGTCCCGCTGAGTTATTCCAGCATTTTGTGTCTACCAGTCTTTCTCAATCTACAGTCTCAGAACCTCACTGGGAGGCTCCATTCAATCACTTTCTGAGGCATTTCTATCCTTCCCTCGCGTTAGAATTCCCTCATTCTGGTGGCATCTTCCAGTTGCAAAATTGCCTGAAATGAATTTAGTCGGAACTAACCCCACGCTTCATCGACAAGACCAGTACAGGTCTGGACACAGACAAATCCTGCATCCTCATCCATACAACAGACTGGCTGGTCCACCGCTGCCATCCCACGCAAGTAGCTAATGATAGTCAGACCATCCCCTGTCTCATCCACCTGCTCCCTCAATAATTCACTGCCAAAGGATCAAACGCCCTGCAGGCAACCTCGATTCTATCAGTGCCCCACTGCCAACCTGACCTCCCCACCAACTGAAGACTGAACTGAAGAGTGTCCAAATAGTGACCTACCCCGAACTCTACGAGAGACACAGTTTCTCTACCAGAATGACCAGAAGATCCTAGGGCATACTTGGACATTAAGCACAATCACAGCTCGAAGTGAGTTTAGTTTAGCTTGGTTTATTGTCATGTGTCTCAAATACATCTTCACAGGCAGCTGCAGGCTGAGGTCCAAGAACAAGCAGGTAGCCTGAAGAAGAGGTGATGGGTAGAAAGGATCCAGCAGCAGTCTAGTAACCATGACCTGAATGGATTATTTGATGCTGTTGTAACCTCCTGTAGCCCCAAATAGGCCCCGTGACATCCCCCCCCTTGCTGAGAACCAAGTATGGAGGGAAAGCTCTTTAATGTGCGGAGCCTGCATTGATTATAGCACCAGTTATGTTTAAATATTCTCAGACCCTCAGGCTTTTAACCGATCAATAGAATCCATAATTTGTTGGTGACTTGTTAACCGTCGGTATCTGTTAATTATTTTTAACCATGGGTAACTGTGTCTATGGGTAACTGTGTCTATGGGTAACTGTGTCTATGGGGGACATGTGTTTATGAGTAACTGCATTTTGTGGGGAGCTGCGGTTTGTGGGTAACTGTTGTTCACCGTGAGCTTTGCAACATACCCAAGTTGCTACACTACAGCATTAAACGCTCCTGCTGTGTTTCAGCCAATTAAACACCGTCATTCTCATCCTGCAGTCTTCTATTATCCTCATCTCTCTGCTCCTGTAATGCAGTTTGTTTCCGCTGCAGTTTTTTAAAATGTTTGGGTTAATTTATTTGTAAAAGCTGAAAAGAGAGATGGAGACAAAATGGGCTGTGGAGGAACACGCAGCAAATGACTTCAGTGGAATCAGCTCTCGGCCCAGCCGGGCATCACGGCATTTGAGTTTTATTCTGGTCCCTTTCCACAATTACTTTTAACTGATTAAGCAATGGTCACCGCTAGTGACATATTCCACATGCCTTCATTGCACAGAGCAGTTCCGCCTCTGCTTCTGCTCCTGTCGACTGGAGGCATATTGATCGATGAAGCTGCCTTGCAAACAGAGCAGAAATTCCACGGCTGACTATCCTGCTGTTCTTCACAGCTGCAAACTGTTATGCCCCTGTCCCACTTAGGAAACCTGAATGGAAACCTCTGGAGACTTTGCGCCCCACCCAAGGTTTCCGTGCGGTTCCTGGAGGTTCCCGGAGGTTTTTTTCCTCCGGCAACCAACTTCAACTAGCATCGCAACCGGCTTCGACTAAAAAATTACCGATTTGTAAAATGGAAACCACTTTCGACCATTTGGGAGACTGACAAAAACCTCCGGGAACCTCCGGGAACCGCACGGAAACCTTGGGTGGGACCCAAGGTCTCCAGAGGTTTCCGTTCAGGTTTTCTAAGTGGGACAGGGGCATAACGTGGGTTCATGTGCCGAAGAATCAATCGGCCCTGTAAAGGGGCAGTGAGCAGTCTGCTTGTGGAGAATCAACAAGCCCACTAGGAACTGAAGCAATACTCGAGGCTTAGGGATGGCACCTCATGCATTCGCTTTGCAGGAGATGGGGGGTGGTCAGGGGAGAATGGCTGAAAACTGATGGGGTGGGATTAGTTTAGTTCATTGATACAGCGTGGAAACAGGCACTTTGGCCCACCGGGTCTGCGCCCACCAGTGATGCCTGTACACTAGCACTATCCTACACACTAGGGACAGTTTACAACTTTTACCAAAGCCCATTAACCTACAGAACCTGTATGTCTTTGGAGTGTAGGAGGAAACCGGAGCACCCGGAGAAAACCCACGCGATTACGGGGAGAACGCACAAACTCTGTACCCACAAGACAACACCCGTAGTCAGGATCGATCCCGGGTCTCTGGCACTGTAAGGCAGCAACTCCACTGCTGCGCCTCCGTGCTGCTCTATTCCCTCTATGACTCCGTCACTCTATGACGGTCGAGTAACTGCATGACTCTATTCCCAACGTGCTGGCCAACAGTCTCACTGGTTTATTAATCACAGCATCTTCTGCACTTTGTGACTGGCCGTGATTTTTAGGAGTGAGACTCTCGAAACATGTTACCGTTGACAAGTCAAAGATTACCAGCGTTTCAGGTAAAACAAGATAATTCTCCCGTTCCACCAAGGTTTATTATGAAGTGATTACAGGAATCATACGGTTGTCTCAGTTTTGAGGCTCTATTTATTTTTAAAGATCAGAAGTGTAAGATTTAAGTAGTAAAAAATATTGTTTCCAAGATACATAAGATGGATCACAGTCTGCATATTATTTGACTAAGACTTGATTTCTGACTAAATGTACCTGAAACCAACAATAAAATGTTTCTATTGAAAATCAATCAGTAATTCTGTGGTTTGTAACCTGTGTTCATTCCCATTGTTGTAGCAAAAATGCAATTACCTGCTCCGATTCTGAGAATCTGAAGTAACTGTCTGGTATTGTTAAGCTTATGAGCCAGGACTGGCCAGCAAACTATTTCTATGGCACTAGACATTGTTTGGGTACATTTATATTATTGCCTCCTCTGCAATCTTCTGAATTTTTATATGTTCTTTGAGACTGAGGTTGTTCAAGTAAAGAAATCCAAAGGATTCGTTGCTAAGCTAGTTTGAAAATGAACCTGTTCAATTAATATCATCAATTAAACCTCTAAAGCAATGGCCGTCTATTACTCACGTACTCACCCATCCCACTCCCCTCCCCTGCCTCCACTAAGCAATTCCCATTTTAGGCAGCTAAAATGTGCAAGAAATTAAAGAGCTTTCAGGTTATCACCCAGCCTGTTTTCCCCCCATCATCTCTCGGCAATAAATAGTAAAAATGCATTTCTCTGAAACATTCAAAAGACGAGAGGAGAGGAAGAGAAAAGAAAGCATTTTTGAGAGATGTCCTACGCCATGAAGCTCTGTGTGGAGAGGAGGGATAGGGAAGGTCGACATGGTTCAGCGATTTACATTTCAATTCAATTTGAGTTTTGGATATTTTGTATCTTTGCATCATAATGCCAGATCAGCAACGAACACATTGGCATTCATAGTAAGCTGAGCTCAGATTGTAAGCTTTATTTCCAATATCGAACAACAGCGACACAAAATGTTGGAGTAACTCAGCATTGAATCCATTTCCTCTTAAGATCTCAGCACCTTTTTATGGCCACAGTTTGGCTGCCTGAGCCACTTTACTTCAATGATTTAATCAATATATCAGGTATGTCAATAGAGGACACCACTCCGGTGCAGGGTAGGGATGTTGAGTCAGTCTAAAATATAGTGGGTCAGAAGCTTCTGCTTCAATCCCAGCACGGCCTCAGTTGGTTACATTCTGCTGCTGAGTCTGACTTCAAATCCTATTCCAATGATTTGGACACAGAATCGAGACTGACTTTTCAATGCAGTACTAATCAAGTGTTCTACAGGCAGAGATGCTGAGTTTCAAAAGCAACATTGAAGCATGTGCCCTTTTGATCACACCTAAAGGGCCTGTCCCACCTTCACGACTTAATTCAAAACCTCTGCCGAGTTTAAAGGACATTTTTTTAAAATCAAGATCGTGATAATCTACGAACTCCTACGACCTTCCACGACTATGTTCACAAACTCCTACGAACCCCTATTGGTATGTCTACGAATTCCCACGACTATTTCGATGCCCTCCTTACGAGTAAAGAGTTGCGCTTTCTTTCAACCCGAACATTTTTTTACTCGTGGACATTTTTTATCGGGCTGGAAAAAACGTCCCGACTTACCTGATGCCACGAGTACCTACGGCTGGCATAACGAGCCGCTACGATATATCTACAAACTCCTACGACCTCCTTTGGACTTGTTACAAACATTCTCGTTTCGAACAAGGGAAAAACTCGGGAGAATTCATGAATAACTCGTGAAAGTGGGACAGGCCCTCAAGCTCCTCTGGTACTGCTTTGAAGAAAAGCAGACGAGTTATCATTAGTATCCCAGCCAACATTTCAATCAAAATCATTAAAAATATATATCAATCACTGACATGGTTTTGGGAGTTTAATGGGCACGAATGACCTGTCGTATCTCATCCACTGCAATGATAACACTTCCAGTAAATGCAATGTGACATCCTGATAGGAATCTCCAAGATGGCTTCCACAGAGTCTTACGTCATCACCAAATGTTGAAAATACCACGAAGGGTCTCAACCCGAAACCTCTTCTATGACGTTGCCTGACCCACTGACTCACACCAGCACTTTGTGGCCTTCTGCAATATCAGTTCTAACAGTAAAGTCATGAATGTATTTTAGGAAAAAAAACAGTTTGGTGGGCTAGAATTAAAGTGTCTTTAGGACATGGGACAAAATTTGAGTCCCTGGAAGAAGCCTACGGGGTCACAGGGAGAACGTGCAAACTCCACACAGACAGCGCTGTAGATTAGGATTGGGTCAAGGTCAGTGGAACTGCGAGGCAGCGAGTCTACCACTGGGCGATCCCTGCATTAATCTCATCATAGATTTCAATAAAGATTCACCAGGCTGTTTGTGTGAGGGCAGGTTTGCCGACTGAGGAAAGACAAATATCGCAGCCGGTATTCTCCAGAGCCGCTAACAAAAGGAGTATATGTCATTAAAATTTCTTACCGGACTTGACGGGGTGGTTGGAGGGAGGATGTTTCCCTGCTAAAGAGACTGCAGGCAGGGATCACATTATCAAAAACAGGAAAAGGTCTGGGATGAGGAATCATTTCCTCACACTGAGGGTGGAGAAACCTCGGAATTCTCTGCCCTGGACCAAGACCTCTCTGCTCTTATATTCTACAAGTTGTGTATGGTTGGATGCAGAAGGTCCAGGATTGGTCTTTTGAATGCGTACAACAACCTGCAGAAATGTGCGTGTACGGTACATCTGTACCGTACGGGTAAAGGTCATTGGAGACGCGCTGAATTTCCTTGGACTTCAATGTTCTCTGTACAACCGAGCTCTCATATTTTGGCTCAGTCACTGGGCTCAAGGGATTCCTTGGCCTGATGCAGAGCTCAGGAGGTCTAAGGTTGAATTTCTGCTGCACCCAGTTGCTGGATGAATCTGAGCAGCCAGGTCTGATTGGCGAGAAGCCCAGCTTCTGTGTTCACTGTAGTTCCTTCAAACACCTGAAACTGACATTTCAATTAATGTGGAATATATCTCTCTCACAAAATCTGCTGCCTGATGAACAAGCACAAAAACCCTAATTGTTATCAGTTTAAAGAAAATAAAGGTTTAATAAACCAGTCAAATAGTACAGAAACAAAGCAACGTGAATCAGATTTAAATAATTTAATGTGAATTCATAATGCTGCTTTAATGGCTTCTGGGAGACCACGTTTTATTGCCTCTTATTAGGTTTACGTTTCTTCAACTTTTCTGATGATACTTTGATTTTCTCATTTCAAAATTTTAAGAAGTGTTTTAAGTTTGTATGTGCAATATATGTGCAAAGAATTAGCTGCAGACAAACAATAAAACATGTGTTAGGGCTAGTGGAGTCAAGGGATACGGGGAGAAGGCAGGCACGGGTTACTGATAGCGGACGATCAGCCATGATCACAATGAATGGCGGTGCCGGCTCAAAGGGCCGAAGGGCCTCCTGCACCTATCTTCTATGTTTCTATGTTTCTACGATCAGCCAAGTGGCAAACGTGATGGATGCATTGCAATAAAAGCAGAAACACTCTGGAGGTCAGGCAGCATGTGTGGGAAGAGAAACAGGAAGAGCTAACATTCAGCAAGAATTAACATTTTAGGTCAGCGACCCTCCATCACACTCCCTCTTCTCCCATCAGGCAAAATGGATAGAAGTGTGAACGAGCACATCTCCAGATTCAGGGACAGTTTCTTCCCAGCTGTTATCAGGCAACTGATCTATCCTACCACAACCAGAGAGCGGTCCTGCACTACTGCCTATCTCATTGGAGACCCTCAGACTATCTTTGATCGGACCTTACTGGCTCAATCACGCACTAAGGCATATTCACGTTCTATCCTTTGGTTGGCTCGATTGTAGCCATGAATTGTGTTTCCACTGACTGGTTAGCACGCAACAAAAGCTTTTCACTGCAACTCGGCGCGTATGACAATAAACTAAACTCAAATTGGAAAAGACAGAAAAGAATGTAAGTTTTAAGTCGCAGTTTGCTAACTGTAAGAGCGGTGTATCATGAGAGACAACACATACCAGGGAAGGGTTTTTGAGAGAGCTCGTTCTTATCCATAATAGACTCACCGTCTCTTCAGCTTTCCTCTTGTTTCAACAGGACACCTCATGGCCCACCACTGATTGTCTTCTTCCTCTTTCGTGTGGCGTGCACGGCCTGAAGTTGTCGGACAACTTGTTCTATTTGATCTTCCGTTTGTGCACGTCGAGTTGATTGCATTAGTCGAAACAGGGCGGACCACGTGAAGGTTGCAATCTCCCACCCCAGAGAGTGTCCAGAACCCACCTCATGTAACGGCGATGCTTTAACTTCCTTTAGCTTTGCAAATCGTTACAAATGCAACGTGCTGCGGACCTGTAATGTTAACAGAAGCCAGGCTCAGCCTGGTAACATCCTGAGAGTCGAAGACAGAGCTGAGACAATTTCCTCACATTGTGAGTTGTGTTGAAGTGTTTTACCAGAGCAACACAATGGGAAGGAGATTGAAGGAGTAAAGCAGTTTTCCAACAGCATGGTTCATGGTGATCAGTTTAATTGTCTTTTTAACCTTCATCCGAGATTTCAAATCTTCTGTATTGACTGGGGACCCGATTTAATGATCTAATTAACATCCCACTTTGTTCCATTTCATCATTCGCAGGTGGACTAATTGAACCACTTGTGGCCTTCCTGGGAAACCCATTGGTTGCATTTCTCTCAGTTCCCTGTTATGTCGAACGTTTTCCCACATGCTGCGCAAGGCATAATCAATTTATGCGTTGAAGAAAACATTAAATAGCAATCAAAAGGCTAAAGCTGAGACATCTCCATTACTGGTGCAACATGACTGTGTATAATAACACTTACAATTGAAGCCATTAATTTATAGTGAAAGAAAATTCAAATTAATCCGGCTTCAGATCTGGGTAACGAATGTAGTGTTGACGAGGTGATGCTGTCCTTTGGGCAGTGCTGGGACTTTGATGGTGATTTACACCCGCACGCCCTGTTAATCCCACAGAATCCGAAGCTGAGAAACAGGTTCCTTCTGCAGATCTTTGTCCTGCATGCCTGACATGAGAGCGCATTTACCTGGGGCACCGAGCGCTTGGCAGGCCCACCTCCAACTGACCTACATCTGCTTCTGTAAAGTTCACCGGTTGTGCTGCTGCTCGTGGATGTCTCGTAACGGCTCGTAATGCTAACGGTGGGTACTCGGGAAATCTGGTAAACTCGTGACTTTTTTTCAACACTGTGAAAAATGTCCACGAGTACAAAAATACTCGTGATGAAAAAAATGTTTACTTTTTACTCGTACGAGCTGCTATGAGACATCCACGAACTCCTACGGACCCGCTACGAACATTCTCCGAGTTCGAATCAGGGGAAAACGCGGGAGAACTCTTGAATTACCACGTACAGTGGGACAGGCCCTTTACTTCCCCTTCCCTGCATCTCCGCACCCAGTGGGATGTTATGGATGGCAGAACAACATCTGCAGCAATGAAAAACAGTCCGAAATCAGAAAGAGACCTGACACTTGGGTTTTGATCTTTATTCAGAATGGCGATAGATGCCATTTGCTTCCTTGTATTCTTCATTTGTTGGAATTCTACAACATAGGAACAGGCCATTTGGCCCACAATGTTCATGCTGAACATAACACCAAGAAAAACTAATCTCCATGCCTGCATATGATCCATATCCCTCCATTCCCTGCATCTCCATAAAGCCTATTTAAAAGCCTCTTAAACGCCACTATTGTACCAGCCTCCACCACCACCCCTGGATCTAGTTGTCCCTCATCAAAGCAGTACTGCAAATCTAATCATTTCCTCAGACACTTGGAATACGCTTGTATCAATATTTGACTTTTGTGAACCATAATTCTCCATGGATGCCTTGTGAATACATATGTGCAGAACTTTATTGGGAGCTGGAGCCCGGGGATTTAGAGATGATACAAAACCTGTTCTCACCTAGCAACAGCCTGTTTCTTTATCATCGTTACATTTTGGGATATCTTTTATTCGTTTGGTCTATATCTCTCTGCTTCACCGTCTATATCTCTCGTTTCCCTTTCCCCTGACCCTAGTCTGAAGAAGGGTCTCCACCTGAAACGTCACCCATTCATTCTGTCTAGAGATGCTGCCTGTCCTTCTGAGTTACTCCAGCATTTTGTGCCTATCTTCGGTTTAAGCCAGCATCTGCAGTTCCTTCCTACACTAACTCTGTTAACTTCAACCCTTCATCCACCCAAGTAATGTAAACACCCTGGCTCCAAAGCAATGCAAGCATAAAACCAGTTGGTAAATTGCAGGGAATCCAGGAGGATTTACTGGACTCTGTGCTAAGTGAGGAATTATTGTTTATTTCTGAATGAATGAGCAAGATTGGCCAGTGCGATCCATCTGGGTATTTAGCTTACACATCAATTCTAATGAACATTGGACTGGAATATCCTGACTGTACTCCAACATAGGCCTGGGTTAAGTGGGAGAAGCCAACATTGCAGCAATTCTCCACTAGTCATGCTGGCACAACCTGGCACAGTTGGCCAAGACCAATTTCATGACAAACAACTTCAGTACAGGCACAGGGACAGGTCTGACTCATCCCCATCAGAGGACGGGATTGCAGGGTAATCTGCCTCAACCCTCGATGGTGAGTCAATGACTGCTGGACCACACACTGCCTGGTCCACCTGGTCACCATAAGGTGATGGCCACAGCGTAATCATGAGAGGAATAGATCGGGTAGATGCACCGAGCTCCTTGCCCAGAGCATGGGAATCAAGAACCAGAGGACGTAGGTTTAAGATGAAGAGGGGAAGATTTAATAGGAATCTGAGGGGTAACTTTTTCACACAAAGGGTGGTGGGTGTATGGAACAAGCTGTCAGAGGAGGTAGGTGTGGCAGGGACTATTGCAATGTTTAAGAAATAATTAGACAGGTACATGGATAGGACAGGTTTGGAGGGATCTGGGCCAAACACAGGCTGTTGGGACTAGTGTAGATGGGCCATGTTGGTCAGTGTGGGCTAGTTACATCTAAGGGCCTGTTTCCACGACTCTATGACTTTATGACTCTGCAAGAAACCTTGCAAGGGACCCACTGTTCAGTCAATGAACCAGAGCCAACTTGATATCCCTCAGCCAACAGAAGCATGACTTGCACCAGTAGAAGGTAATTTACAATAGTTGGATGAATTGTGTTAGCCAAGTGTTTATCATTAATATTGTTTGCAAGTGTTTCAATATTTGAGTCATTTAATTGCTGTTATCAACTGTTTATGGATAGCACTCTGAGTACCAGGCTGGTTCTTGGTGTAGAGTGGACATAGCGGACCCGTATAAAGGAAGTGAGTGCTCACCATAGGAACCAACCTGTCACCAGCACCATGTCCTGGCCCAATCTCTCTGATGGTTACATACCTTATAGACAACATAGACAATAGACAATAGGTGCAGGAGTAGGCTATTCGGCCCTTCAAGCCAGCAGCATCTTATCCAAGGATAAGCAGCATCTTATACATGGAAAAGTGTGGTAAAAGAGCAGAGCAAGGCAGACCTGAATGCTTCATGCTTCCTTGTTCAAGAAGTTGTGCTCCCCAGCAGAGCAGAAAACATCAGACAGAATCTGCAAACAACATACAGAGAACACCAGGGAGAAGCCACCAACCCCCGTGAGAGCTGAGATATAGCAAAGCTTTTAAACCTCTATCTTTGCTTTTGTCTGCTGATCATCCTTGGCAAAGCACAGCAAGGCTTGAACCATGGCTGCAGAGTGTAGTGTTGATCTGTGCTGAGCGTTTTGGTGGAATCGTGAGCTGAGGGAGCAGTGGAACTAAGAGAAAGAGATTGATGTGTGTGAACAAACTGCTGGTTTCATCACTGCTGGTCCTGATTCAACCACTAATGAAAGCTAAATCTAAATCGGGCTCCGCATTAATGAAGGAGACCTGCCAGAGGATCAGCAACATCACATTACATCCCAGTGGAAAGTCGTACTTTGTTCACACACTGAAAACTATTCTTCTTCCTCCTTCACAGGGCTGTTGGACATCATCTCAAGTGTCTCTAGATTATGCAAGTACTTCTTACACAAGCCGGATCCTGGCTGAGGTCAGGTGATTAGCTTCATTTATATTCTGCAAGTAGCATTGGGAGGTTTTGTCTGAAACTGTGAAATTACAGAGGACTGGAATTATTTTTAGAAATTAATTGTTTGGAACTGGTAGAGATTCAGCCTCACCTGAAACTCCAGCAGAGGTTCCTCCATCCCCAGCTTTCACCCGAAAGCTTCAACATATTCCAAAAGTCACACCCCTCCGGCCACATCTTCCCAGTTCCACCCCTTTCCGCTTTCCGCAGAGACCGTTACCTCAGCAATTCCATGGTCAACCACCCCCTCCCCAAGTACTTTCCCTGGCAACCACGAGAGCCGCAACGCCTGTCCCTATACCTCCCCCTCGATTCCGTCCAAGGACCCAAACAGTCTTTTCAGGTGAGGCAGAGGTTCGCTTGCACCTCCTCCAACCTCATCTACTGTATCCACTGTTCCAGGTGGAGACAGCATCATAAAGTCATACAACACAGAAACATTCCCCTTGGTCGAGCTCGATCATGCAGACCATTTAAGCTTGTCCCATTTTTCCATATTTGTAATGTATCCACCAAACCTTTCCTATCTATGTATCAGTCCTAATGTATTTTAAATGCTGTTAATTGTACATGCCTCAACTTCCTCCTCCGCATCTCATCCCACAAACCCACCAAATTGCAACCCTCAGTTATGAACTTGTTTTTCTTTGTTCTCTCTCCACAGACCATGCCTGGTCTTTTTTAGAAAGCTTTACTTTGGCCCACACCCCATCACACATATTCACTTTGTTCTCTCCATCTGTCCTTTCTCTGCAACTTAAGCTCCTTTGCTTTGCTCTCTTCCCCACCGTCCTTGACCTGAAACATTAACTGCCCACTGGTGCTGCCCGGGATGTGGGAGGAAACCGAAGGAAATGGTGGCAAACTATGAGTGAACGGGCAAACTCCCCAGTCACAGACATCCTTGCATGTTATATTGCTCCATGATTCACACGATAAATTCTTGGCTTGCAGTAACATCCTTGCCTGTTCATCCTTGCCTTGTATTTTATAATGGATGTAGTTATCTACAGTTCCATTCACTAACACCTTGTCCAAGTGACCAGGTTTGCTGTTAGTGTCATTGTCCATCAGTCCAACTGGAAACGTGAAAAATGGGCAGATCTGCAGAATTACCCATGTTCAATCAGCTTCACATTCTTCTGTGGTAAAGAGAAATAGCCACAGGGAAAAACAGGGACGGACCAGCAGGGGAACAAGAACATGGAACCAACAACAGGGGAAAACAGCAGGAGGACTATGACAGGTGGACAACTGGGGGCCACAGCTGGAAGAAACAAAAGGGAGACAATAGCAGGGAGGACATCCAGTGAGACACTGGATCTCACCCAAGTACACATTCTTCATCCGCGAGCTTTAACACTAAATTATAACTTCCTCTGCTTCAGAAAGCAGATTTTATCCCAGGGCACCGGCCGATACTGTAGGCAGCCACTCATTGCAATCCTTGCAAAGTGGTTGGTGCTTGGTAGAGACCTAATAGAGCTCTGTATTTATATAAAGAGAGGCATTGAGGTTTAAAAACAATTGGATTGTATGTTGTGAGAAAATAAAACGAGATTAACCTTTACATAAGTTTATCCCACCGCAGGTCACTTGTGTTGATCCTGGCAATGTATGAACAGCTAATGTCACTCATCCCCTCAACGTGCGGCTAAGTCATGGCTGATCTGTACTCATGGTATTTTCTGACTTTTTTTCATGTTTCCTAAAGCTGGTGCAGAACAAACCATATCCATGGATAGAATGGTGTATATACATTGTCTGTCAAACAATGGGTTATTCATCAATCATTTTTTATTGAGGTTACAGAAATTGCTGAAGATTATCTGCCAGAACCAACAAAGTGAATGTTCTATTGAAAGAGAAAACTGACTAGGGGATTAGATTTTGTGCTTACATTTCCTATTTGTCAGTTTAAGCTGTAGAATTTAACTGTTTGTGTCACTGCTAGATAAACCCAAAGATTCACAACCATGTTGCTAGGATTGGAGAGCTTCAATTATGGGGAGAGACTGGATAGATTGGGGCTTAACAAAGTCCATTTGGACATTCCTCATCCACTGCCTATTTGGCCTTTAGCTGTCATGGTGATTCCCAGCTCTGTCAGATCTCTTGCTGGGAGATGCACAAGTTGATTTAGTATCCTTGGTGCTTTAGAACCGAGCCTTAAAGATGTTCTACAGTACTTGCACAGCTAAGCCATGAGACCACAGCAGTAGGATAGTGCTAGTGTATGGTTTGGCTGGTCGCCGGGGACTTGGTGGGCTGAAGGGCCTGTTTTCACTCTGTATCTCTAAAGTCTAAAGTCTAAAATCAATTAATTTGAGCATTAATCATCAGTTTCTGGATAAAAACAAGCTCCGACATATCATTTTCTCTCATTCTTCAGTCTAAATTTAAAACAAATCACAGCTGTGGACCTTTCTGCAGCATCTCCAGGTGCCCATTTTAACTGAGGAAGTTGATGACATTTCTGCGCTGTTAAAAAATTTACAGTCTGTCCTGTTTGAACTTTTCTGAATGTATCTAGTGACTCGGTAAGAGATTTCACAGTAGATTTATGGCTTTGGGTTATTTCTCAGATCCAGGTTTCTTTGGAAGACTCGGTATTGTTTTAGCTGGTGGCATACTCTGAGGCGATCTACACCGTGCTGTCTTACTTCCTAGCAGTCATTGTTTGCCTCCCTCCAGCACTACAGAACAAATATATCTTCCTCCCTTTGGGCTTTCAGCCATGTAGGACCAGTTTCTGCTTACATTCATCCAGCAATACTTCAGCTCACCCCCGCACCCTGGCCAGCTTGTCTCCAATTTCCATCGGTGTATGTTGAAACATGGGGTGCTGTGGTGGAGTTGCTGCCTTACAGTGCCAGAAACTCGGATTCGATCGTGACTACAGGTGCTGCCTGTATGGAGTTTGTACGTTCTCCCTGTGAACGCTTGAGTTTTCTCCAGATGCTCCAGTTTCCTCTCACATACCGAGAAAGTACAGTTTGTGGGTTAATTGGCTCCTGTTAAAAATATTGCACCTAGTGTGTAGGATAGAACTGGTGTCAGTGTGGACTCAATGGGTTGAAGGGGTTGTTTGCGCGCTGTATCTCTAAACTAAACTAAACTAAACAAAGTTGGGAAGAGGGTGTTGGTCAGAGGGTGAGGCAATGCAGCTGACTATTCCTTTCCCCACTGACACTCCCGACTCAAGGCACATTGGAGAAAAGGGGCAGGGTGTGAAATGTGACTGAACTCTCACCCTCAAACCAGGACTGTTTGGCTCAAGATACTTCCATCTTGGCATCATGGATTGGAAGGATATGGCTCATGTGCAGGGAATTAGGTCAGTTATCTTGGCTTGTTGTTCTGCACAAACATTGTGGACTGAGGCACTTCTTCCTGTATGTTTTATGTTCCATGTTGAAGAGTATTTGTGGCCACGTTTTCTAGCTTTATTTTATTTTACCTTTAGGTTTCCAATTAATTTTGGCAGTTATTTTATTTTTATTAATAACAAATATATCTGGACTGCATTTAAATGTCCCCATTAAGAACATTTACAAATGGTTCAAAAGGGCTTTTGATAGCATCAAGTTGTCAAAGAAAACATTTCATTCTTGGGATGGGGTCTCAAGAGCCGCAGTCTGAAAAGTGTTTCATCACTCAGGGCCCAGTCACAGTGTTCTTGCGCATGGAGTAATGCCCCTGTCCCACTTAGGAAACCTGAACGGAAACCTCTGGAGACTTTGCACCCCACCCAAGGTTTTTGTGCATTTCCCGGAGGTTTTTGTCAGTCTCCTTAGTGGTCAAAAGTGGTTTCCGTTTTAAAAATCGGTAATTTTTTAGTCAAAGCCGGTTGCGATGCTAGTTGAAGGTGGTTGCCGGAGGATAAAAACCTCCGGGAACCGCACAGAAACCTTGGGTGGGGCGCAAAGTCTCCAGAGGTTTCCGTTCAGGTTTCCTAAGTGGGACAGGGGCATTAGTGCGGGTAGGTACCACAGCCAACAAGCCAGATCCAGCATGACCTGCTACAATGTCTAGGTTATAGAGTCATAGAGAGATTTATCTCCATGTATTTTTGTGCAAAGAGAGTTGTATCTCTATGTATTGCCACGCTGTATCTCCAAAGTCAAAAGTCACAAAGTCTAAAAGAGTCATAAAGGTTCTGCTGTAGTAATGACGTCAAAACCTATCAGCATTCACTGTCTATGTGCCATGAAACATTGATTTTTCTTGTACGACCATTTAACTAGGGCACCCAGAAGCTAGTGTGAGGGACTCCACTCCTGTCCATAGGACACACCCACTGCAGCTGAGTCCTGGAAGTCACTCAAACTAACATAAGGTAAACTGCCCTGAAATTAATATGCTTTGTGGCATCAGGGGAAAAGTTGGGGTAGATGCACAGAGTCTTTTATCCAGAGTTGGACAATCAGGAAGCAGAGGACATAGGTTTAAGTTGAGAGAGGAAAGATTTAATAGGAACTCTGGGGCAATTTTTTCACACAGAAGATGGTGGATATATGGAACGGGCTGCCAGATGAGGTAGTTGGGTAGGTCTATGAAAACATTTAAAAGACATTTGGACAGGTACATGGATAGTAGAGGTTTAGAGGGATATCGGCCAAACACAGGCAGATGGGACTAGTGTTGATGTGGCATCTTCCATGCTGTTGACTCTATGACTCCATTACTTTATCAATGTGAGTTTTTGACCCCATTCTAGACTATTATCATTGTTTATCAAACGTCCTGGGCCTAAAATGTTAGCTATTTGTGAGTAGATGCGAATCCCTCAAATAAATATAATAAAACACAATCAATTCAAATTATTTTAAAACTTAATTAGATCATTATGTTGCAGAATTTATTGAAAACTCTGCAAAATGTTTAAAATAATTCCCTTTATCATATATCTGTACAATGTGAATGCCTCGATTCTAATCATGTGTTGTCTTCCCACTGACTGGTTAGCACACAACTAAAGCTTTTCACTGTAGCTCGGTCAACGTGATAATAATAAACTAGTCAATTAAGTAAGGTTTTTGTTTGCACAAAATGTGGTTGGTGTCTGGAATGTTCTGCCAGGGGTGGTGATGGAGGCAGATATGATACTGCACAAATTCAAGAAATAATTGCAAAATAATACTTTTTCTTGGAAGTGTGTGGTCCATGAAAGTTCTTTGAAGGAACTTAACCAAGTCACTGACACAGCACCTCAAGCCTCTCGGGACTCCTGGAGTCGATGCCCCGGGGAAAGACTGCAGGGTTTTGCCACTGGCCAAACATCTGGGGTGTTCCACATTACTTTTGTCAGAGAAATCAATAGATTGTTGACTCTTCATGGTGAAACAGATGGCAAAAAATCCCCAGGAACCCTGGGAAAATTAAAGAGGATACTGTTGTAAAAATAATGAAATTGGATTAAAGTGAGCCAGCAATAAAATGTCCTAGCCCAAGGTTGTGAAGAAAATGTTCAGCAAAGTGGAAAATTAATGCATTAGGTTTCATAGGCCATTGAGTGAAAAAGCTGCTCTGGAACCCAATAAAGATATATTGGCTTTCTAGATTGTTGGGTTTGTGTATTTTTTAGGGACTAATTGTAAAAAGATTAGGCTTTGGGATAAAACCTTGTCAGTAGTGAAATAAATTGGTCACATCACTCACCGTATTCTCTTTAAATCCGATCTCTTTGGTTTGCTTCCAATTAAGAACATGCATGTTTTGATTCAGATTGAATACTATTGTGTTGGAAAAATCATTCAAAGTGAATGATTCTAAGGTGTCATGGAGTTCTATAGAACAGAAGTGGCCCTTCAGCCCAACATGTCTTTGCCCATCTATGCTAACCCTATTTGTCTGCATTAGGTCCATATTTCTTCTTTCCTGTCTAAGTACCACCACCCTCTGTGTAAATACCCTTCAGATTTCCTTTAAATGTATTCCCTCTAAACTTAAATCTGTGCCCTCAAGCCTTAGACTCTACCACCCTTGGAAAAATAACGGACTATTCTATCTATTCCATTCATAATTGTAACTCTCTAAGGTCACCTCTTAGCCCCCAACATTCCAGTGAGAATAAACATATTACCTATAATAAACTTAGAAGTCTATTCAAACTCGACTTAAAACTATAGCCCTCCATTTCAGGCATCATTCCAA
Organism: Okamejei kenojei; assembly: GCA_035221665.1. Classification (NCBI taxonomy): domain Eukaryota; kingdom Metazoa; phylum Chordata; class Chondrichthyes; order Rajiformes; family Rajidae; genus Okamejei; species Okamejei kenojei. The sequence continues at coordinate 18,016,379 of CM069164.1, forward strand.
CTCTTCTGCACTCCTTCAATTTCTACTTTTCTTTTCACTGTAGTTCAGTATACAGGACAATAAACTAAACTAAACACAATAATCTAAGTACAACCTAATTATTTGTACAACTGCAACAAGACATCCCAGCTCTTATACTGAATACGTGGTCCATGAAGGCAATCATACCAAATGCCTTCTTCCCTATCCTATCCAATATGTGTACCATTTTCACTGAGCTAAATCCTTGCATCATAACGGGCCTGTCCCACTTTCACGAGGTAATTCACAAATTCTCCCGGGTTTTCCCCTTGATTCAAACTCGCAGAATGTTCGTAACGAGTCCGTAGGAGGTCGTAGATATATCGTAGCGGCCGCAGGTACTCATGGCATCAGGTAAGTCGGGACGTTTTTTCCAGCTTGATAAAAAAAAATCCACGAGTAAAAAAATGGTCGGGATGAAAGAAATCACAGCTTTTTACTCGTAAGGAGGGCATCGAAATAGTCGTGGGAATTCGTAGACATACTTGTAGGAGTATATAGGAGTTCGTGAACATAGTCGTGGAAGGTCGTAGGAGTTCGTAGATTACTACGATCTTAATTTTTTATTTAGGTCCTTTAAACTCGGCTGAGGTTTTGAATTAAGTCGTGAAAGTGGGGCAGGCCCTTAAGGACCCTCTGTACATCAACACCCCATATTCCTTGTCATTTACTATATATGTCTTCTTATCAATTGCAATCCCAATGCATTACCTCACACTTGAGTTTACATGGTTGGGTATTTGAATTTCTCTTAACTTCTGCATTTCATTGTTCCATTTCAGGACATATGACAATAAAACGCCTTTGACTTGTGATTCTTAACTGTAGGAAGATCCTCCTGGCATGAACTCCACAGCTGCCTCCATTAATCTTTGTGTTTATTAATAACAGGCTGCATTGAGATAACAGATTCTGTTGTGCGCTGAGACTGCTGCAGTTATCTGAATGGACAATTTCATAATAACCCATTCCTCCTCATTCAATTAACCTGTGACCGGACACATGCAGCATTTCAACAGAGCAACAATAATGACCTGCATACATCACACCCTTCACAGGATCAACTTAAAGATGAAAAATGGCAATTGCTTTTTACAGTGGCCTATTTATGAAGTTTGAAAGGAAAATGCCTTTTGAAAAGTATTTAATATTTCCAACTTTCTATTCAGTAAAACGCAATGCATACTCGTGCATTGTATTTAACTTAGTAATAGATCTTAAAGGACATTTCACAGAATCATACAAAATTTTACACCTGAGGACTCACAGGACAGGTGCCACAAAGCTCCATAAAGGGGAAACTTGTAAGGAGTGCCTTAAAGGAAGAGAATGTGGCGGAATAGGGAGACATTTCAGGAAGTCATTCAAGAGTTTTGGCACCTGAAGGATTGTGGGTGCAGTTAATAGGGCTGCTGCCTCATAGCTCCGGAGATCTGGGTCCAATCTAGGCCTGTCTGTGTCGAGGTTGCAAGTTCTCCCTGTAACAGAAGGGCTCCCTCCCACATCCTGAAGTTGTGTGGGTTGGTTGTTTAATTGGCTGCTGTAAATTGTCCCATGTGCGGAGGAGTTGACGGGAAGGTGGAGAAAATCTTACAGAGACTACTAGTGAGGGAATGGGAATAGTTTGAGAGCCAGCATAAATACAATGGACCATGTGGCATTGTTCTTATGTTTGGTGGAAATATGGAAATGGGGCAAGGCCACCACAGAAGTAGGTGATCAAAGGGCCAGAATGAAGCAGCAGGGATGTCGTGATGGGCCGTGGGAATCTGAGATGTGGACGCAACAAGAATGAGATTTTACTTATTTATTTAATAAGGATTGAATGTAGTGGTAAACATGTGATTTAGTATTTAGATTTCCATTACTCTACAGCTCTGACTGTTACTGGGTCTGACCTGAATGAAGAAAGAGATTTGGAAGTATCAGCATCAGCAGAAGGTGAGGAACGATACATCGGTCAGAAGTGAGCCAGGCTGCTTTCACTGAACAAGAGAAGGAATATTTTCTCATTTGTTCTTGAGCTAGTTGGCAGGTTGATGTGTACGTGATTGGGTTTCAGTTGGATACACACACCTCTCTGCAGGGACGTCTGTGCTGATGGTGCAAGTTTTACCTTCCAGGAGAATAAGGAATTACATCCTCCAGAGAAAACGAAACTTTAATACATCCCTGACTGCACATCCCAGCTACTTAGATCAGCTGTTGTAGAAAGAGTCAATTATTTTTCTATGATATTATCTTCAAGTGCACAACAACTTCAGCATGGCATTCTGTAATGCTTAATTTCAAAATAACCATCCTTGACCGTGGTATTAAATGTGTTTTGAAGGAATTCTGTATGTGCTTCCCAGAGCACAGTTGGCCAGTCATATGTTCCTTCACCCGGTCTGCTACGCAGCTGGTTTTGGCGATATTTCACCCCACTGATTAGACTCCTGCACAAAGAGTGGAGAAGTTCAAACTTTAGCACAGAAGGAGACCACATTTCCATGTGACATAGACAGCGGACATTTCAGCCCATCGGGTCTGTGGCAGCTCACAGAGCCATTCTATTCCTTCACTAATCTCCCCCATAATCTATTCTTTCCTAGATTCTATCAATCACGTTCACGCACTAGGAGCAATTTACAATTAACTACCAACCCACACGTTTTTGGGATGTGGGAGGAAACCAGGAAACCAGCGAACCTAGGAGGGACCCACCTGGATGTGCAAACTCCACAGAGGCAGCACACAACACCAGGGCTATAGGCGGGTTGTTCTACCCGCTGCGCCACTGTGTAGCTCCATCAGCACCTGTTACTGAATGCAGACTTGAATCTGGCATCAGCACTTTCCTCAGTTGTATTATCACAATAGGATGAATAACCGATTACCACATAAATCCACTTTCACTCAAAAGGACAGAAGCTGAGATCATTCTTTAGTCAAAAAATGTATACATTACATTACATTAGGGCGGTACGGTGCGCAGCGGTAGAGTTGCTGCTTTACAGTGCCAGAGTCTCGGGTTTGTACGTTCTCCCTGTGACCTGCTTGGGTTTTCCCCGAGATCATCGGTTTCCTCCCACACTCCAAAGGCGTACAGGTGTGTAGGTTAATTGGTTTGGTATAAGTGTAAATTGTCCCTAATGTATGTAGATAGTATTACTGCGCGGGTATTGCTGGTCAGTGCAGAATTGGTGGGCCGAAGGGCCTGTTTCCGCACTGTATCTCTAAACTAAACTAAATGTTGCTGTCTACCGGAGCCCGAGGGGCTGACGGGATGGACACAGAGAGGCTCGCTGGAGAGTCTGCAACCAAGACATAGTGTTGAGATGAGAAGAAGTTCCCTTGGACCTCTCTATCTCAGAGTGCTTTGAGGTTCTTAACAGGCACCTTCACGGCTGAGTTTGGGAGATTATTGAAAGCTCAGGGTGTTCTAGGGAGTTCCAGTCACCACCTTTCCTCTGAGATCATCAAGAAATAATCAGGTGGGCGAAAAATGAATCAATGTTCACAGCAGCACACAGAGTCTTGTAAAGAGTTTATTAAAGCTGAGTATCTCAAATTATATCATACGAGCACAAGCGCTACATACTGCAAGAGATGTTGCCAGAGATTCGATGTGAAATACGATCTCCTATCAACTCTGCTTAATGAAGCATGAGCAGCTTTCAGTCTTACCCGTAACTGATGGCTTCGGCCCACATACACATTCCCTATGATTCGGTGCAGCTGATCTATCCTGTTTACAATTACATTGCAAGCTCTTCTTTGACTTTAAATATCTGGATTATTTTGGACACAACTCACTCTGACCATCACGCAGAATGTGACAAAGTTCTGTTCCAAAACGTTCTCTGATTTGCACCCGAGTCCTCTCTGAGCCCTCCATACCTGATCGCCCAAAGCTACAGCAGCGAATAATTGCCACAGCCTTTTGGTTGTTTTACCCTCGTACTGCTTCTTGCTCTAAGATCATGAACAGTCCAGTGTCTGTGGCCCAACTCGTCATACATTCAGGACAATTCATTGAAGTCAAGAGAGTTTAATTGTCACCAGGACCAGATTATTCCTTGCTGCAGCTAAACGGGCACATTAATGGCCATTGCTGTCGGGACTTTCCTGAACTCTGTCTCCTTGTTGTACATGATCCGGCCGACAACAGCAGTATCATTGGTGTAAACTTATGGGTGCAGATGTTTCATCAAGTATAGGGCATCTTAGAGCACAGCAGTTTGTAGTGTTGTACACTGTGTGTCTCACGGCATCACCCACACCATCGGTTCTTCACATGGGGCAGGAGGCATTCATTGTCATCAATCTCACACCTACAAGTTAGAGGGTGGTTCGGTGCATTCAAAGGCTTCAAAGGTCTTTTATTTTTGCATGTATCAATTAAGGTACAGTGAGTTGCAAATTACCATACAGCCATATGAAGATAAAAGCAACAAGACATCCAAATACATAAATTTAACGTAAACATCCACCACAGCGGATTCCCCACATTCCTCACTTTGATGGAAGGCAAAAAAGTCCAATCTTCTTCCTCTTTATTTCTCCTGCGGTCGGGGCAGCCAAACCATCCGTCGGGGCGATCAAAGCTCCCTGAAGAAGGGATTCAACCCGAAACGTTGCCTATTTCCTTTGCTCCATAGATGCTGCCTCACCCGCTGAGTTACTCCAGCATTTTTGTCTACCTTCGATTTTCCAGCATCTGCAGTTCCTCCTTAAATGATAGATCAGCCATGATTGAATGGCGGAGTAGACTTAAGGGGCCGAATGTCCTAATTCTGCTCCTATCACTTATGATCTTATGATCCCTGCTCCACCCTGATAATGGGCTCCATTATCTCCATGTAACTAATGCGGAGGCTGTAGAGATGGTAGAGTCCCTAGCTGAGGAGATTCCATGGATGTGCTGCAGGCACAGAAGGCCAGATAGTGGAATCCATCTGCCTCTTTCCCTGTCCTGTACCAGCAAGTCTGTTGCCAAGCTTGAAACTTGATAACAAAAAGTTTAGCATCTTAATAAAATTCCTCCAGCCAAGAATGACTATCCAGATACAGCAGAGAGATACTGTTGACACAAAGGATGTTGGTAACTGGAGCAAATTCAAATTGCTGGAGGAACTCAGCGGGTCTGACAGTATCTGTTGATGCTTTGTGTCAGGACCCTGTCTCACCACTAGGACAGGCGTCTGCTGTAAATTCCTGTGTGTGAAATAATGCCTCATGCTAATACTATTGTATTGCACGATATAGTCCACATTCCAACTTCACAATATATATACTGTTTGTACCCAGGAGACATCCTTTTTTTTTTAATGACCTGGCAGGATTCCTTTCAGGGCCTCCTTTCAGTTTGCAGCCTGTTTGTAAAGTTCAACATTAACAATGGATTTCTTGGGATAGGAATTGTGGTCAGTGTTTGGTCTGTATCGGCTCACCATGCATGACTTGCTGATACACCAGCTTACAGTAGCACAGAATATTTATATGGGTCAAAAACAAGTCCTTGAGAAACAGGGTCACCCTTCGTGGGCTGGGGAGGCCAAGTTGCTTCCAGTCTCTGTGCTGGCAGCTGTTGTGCCCCCACTGGCCTCATCTCTGTCTCCTCATTATTCAGCTGCTCACACAGAATCCACATCAGGGTCAGGCTGGAGGAGCTCATATTCCAACAAATGATCGAACCCCACCTGATAACAACAAGCCAGGTGCCACAGTGGGGCAGCAGTAGAGTTGCTGCCTTACAGCACCAGAGATCAGGGTTTGAACTTGACTACGGATGCTGCCAGTACATAGTTTGTACGTTCTCCCTGTGACGGTGTGGGCTTTCTCCAGGTGCTCCGGCTTCCTCCCACATTCCAAAGACCCCCAAGGTTTGTAGGTTAATTGACCTCTGTAATCGTGTATAGGATAAAAATAGTATACGGGTGATTGCTGGTCGGTATGGACTCTGTGGGCTGAAGGGCCTGATTCAACGCTGTATCTCTCAACTAAACAGATACCTTAATGTGAAGTTCTAAAGAACCCTCCCCATCTGCTTTTGTCTTCAAATACAACCCTGATTTCCACATTTGAGTAAAAATAACTACAAGTTTGAACTTTAATCAAATTCTTTTGGCTGCATCAATTTGTATTGTTGTTGCACCTTTCGATGGTGTCTTTTATTTTCAGACTATCTGTTAGGAATGTTAGAGAAATGTGTTCTTTGTACACGTGTGCACGCACACACACACACGTACCCTGAGCATGCCACAGTCTGCAGCTTACTTCATCCTGTTATGAAAGACAATGCATTCCTGGTAGAACGTGTGTCTATCTCTGCAGTGCTGGACAGAAACAGTCGCTAGCCCATCATTGCAGTGAGAGTTCGGGAGTTCCAAGTGCTGCCAGGAATGCATTGCCTTTCATAGCAGGATGAAGCAAGCTGCTGACTGGAGTAACGTGAGTGCTGTAGTAACTCAGTGGGTCAGGCAACATCTCTGGAGAGAAAGTGCTGAGTCTGAAGAAGAGGTCCGACCCGAAACGTCACCCATCCTTTTTCTCCAGAGACGCTGCCGGTCTCGCTGAGTCACTTGGCTGTCATTCACACGCCATTTACATGACAAGCTAGCGTGTGGGTAGCGTGTGGGTAGCGTGTGGGTAGCATGTGGGTAGCGCGAGACGGGCGCATGGAGTGGTGTGGAGTGGCGTGGACTTCGTCCTGCACTAAATCTTCGCGCGACACCAGCCTGTCACGTAACCGACGGCCAAAGTGGGACAGGCCCAAGACCCTGGCGCGGCACAAAGTCTCACCTCCAACAGCAGCAGAAGGAAGCTAACGATCGCCGAGCTCGGCCTGGGGCTCACGGCTGTTGCGGATCCGGATCCGCCCCCACTCCTACCCCCAGTGCGGGGCCAAGACGATTGGAGATAGACACAAAATGCCGGAGTAACTCAGAGGGACCGGCAGCATCTCTGGAGAAAAGCAATGGGTGGCGTTTCGGGTCGAGACTCATCTTTCAGACTGAAGAAGAGTCTCGACCCGAAACATCATCCATTCCTTTTCTCCAGAGATGCTGCCGGTCCCGATGAGTTACTCCTGCATTTTGTGTCTATCTTCAAATCACGTCAAGTGCTCCAGACGGCATGATGGCGCGCGCGACCGTCGCGCGTCAGTCACTACCAACCTGTCGCGTAAATGACGGCCCAAGTCAGACAGGCCCTTTACTCCAGCACTCTGCGTCTATCTTAAGGATAAACAAGCAACTGCAATTCCTTTCTACACAATGCTGCAGAGAGTCAGACAGAGGTATGACAAACTTTTATGTTTCAACACTAGACACAAGGATTTTATGCCAAAAGTCTATTTAAGGTGGCAGATTTAATTAGAAATTAAATATAGTTAATGGACAGAACTTCATTATTATCATTCATCATTATGTTTTTTTTTGAATTGTTGCTTGTTTAAATGAATCAATTTCCTTTTTAAAAAACAGAGCAATGCAGTTGGTACATCCAGTTCAATAGGTTCAGACAGTGAGAGTGAAGTGTAGGATAAAATCAATGTTGTGTTGTTCCGGGAGTTGATTAATTGGGAATGCTCCACAGTGACCTCTCAGCTAATGTTGGTAAAACCACCCTCGTCAACAGGGTAGCAACATTGCAGTGCAGCACCACCGCAGCTGATTGCAGTCATGCTCATGAATGGGCACGAGGTTTAAGTGCAGCGCAAGTGCTATCAAACTGGGGCGGGTGCGGAACAGTGCACTCTCTCCATCGCCAGACCGGCAGTAGCCCATATGGTTGGCACCCCATCAACAACCGTCCACTCACTCCACCACCGACACACAGTGGCAGCAGTCTGCCAGTCTGCTCTGCTGCAATTCACCAAACTACTCAGTCAGCACCATCCGACCTGACGACCTCCAGCAGCTCGAAGGACAAGGGCAGCAAAAGAAAGACACAAGGATCTGCAGATGCTGGAACCTTGAGCAACGCTCAAGCAGATCAGCCTTCCAGCACCTGCAGTGGGAACGAACGGACAATGTTTTGGGTTGTGACTTCTTCAGACGGAAGGCGTAGGGGGAGTGAAGCTGGAAAATAGAGATGGGGTGAGGCAAAGCCTGGCGAGTGATAGGTGGATACAGATGAGGGGGAATTGAGTGGCAGAAGGGTGGAGATAATGATAAAGGCTGGAGGTGAAAAGAGGAGCAAAAACATAGGAACACCAGCAGCTGGACGTTAACTCCCAGCCACACACCTTCCTGAATTCTTCTTTCGTGTGCGTGCACAGCCTAAAGTTGTAGGACAACTTGTTCTATTTGATCTTCCGCTTGTGCACGTCGAGTTGATTGCATTAGTCAAAACAGGGCGGACCACGTGAAGGTTGTAATCTCCCACCCCACCTTCCTGAATTGAAAATACATTGTTGTTCCTTCATCTAACAGCTTTGTGGGTATCCCCACACCTCAAGAAGGCAGCTCACCTCCTTCTTCTCAAGGGCAACTAGGGACGGGCAGTCAAATGCTGGCTCAGCCTGCGTAGCTCACATCCCTTCAATGAATATTTAAACATTTCCAATTTAATATCTCCCCTGAGTTTTTAAATGTGATGGATTCTTGTTCTTTTCTTTTGTGGGTGCTAATAGACGATTGATGATCGCTTTGTTGGCAATGTAATGAAGAGGATGAGGAAGCCACTGCTTCTGTAAGTAATGTAACATCACCCAAAATGAGGGAGATCAGTCAAAGTACAGCAGGGCAGCAACATGATGATGATGAGAGCACTGAGTGACCAGGACAGGGCAAAGCAAAATGACTTCCGAATAAATATCCTTGCTCACAATGTCATAACGTCCAAAGTAATTGTCATTCAGAAAATATCTTATGAAAACTGAGCAGATTAATCCCCACAGAATTATGTAATAAAAACATTATTATAAAAGAATGAACAGTGCCTGTTATATTGACAAAATGTTCTGAAAGTGCTTCACAGTCAGTTTATAATTTTATTTTATGGCGAAGGCATTTCAGCTTTGTAAGTTACTGCAGTGGAGACATCACAGCAATCTTGGCACTAACGGCAATGAAATGTGTGACCGGCAAATCTTCGTTGCAGGTGTGAGATCAAGGGTGACAGCAGGCATGTGGACAAGGGCAGGGGGATTTTGGAGCAGGAACATGGCATCTTGGTTTCCAATCCCACCTGAATGACAACACATTTGCTCTCCAGTACTGTATTGGATTGGAGCCCTGTCCACTTGTGTGATGAATCAATGTTGGAAGAGCAAATACAAACTAATCCTGTTATTCATCAATTATTTTTCCTGTTTTACAGAATGTACGTCCCATTCCACCCTCGTTCCAATTAATAACCCGTGGCTCTTGCCATTAGTAATTAACTGAATCTACTGAATCAGTCTGCTAATCAGCTCTTTCTAAAAAACCAACCAAGTAACTGCACTTGTTGAGATATTATCAGTCACTGGGAAACATTCTGACTATTTACCTCATTTGAGAAGCCAGTCTGTATCTTTTTAGAACAACTTTTTTTCCTCCTTGGTCTTTTATACACCTCAGTAATGGTCTGATTCAGATTCTTTCCGCCCTCATTGCATCTCACTGGAAAAGTGACCATTCTCCCTCTTATCCCAGTGGGTTCGGAGAAGCAAGGTGAAGGGTGGCACTGTGGCGCAGTGGTAGAGTGGCTGCCTTACCGCGCCAGAGACCCGGGTTCGATTCATGACTACAGGTTCTGTCTGTACGGAGTTTGAACGCTCTCCATGTGACCTTATGTGGGTTTTCTATGGAAGTTCCCGTTTCCTCCCCCACTCCAAAGATGTAGAGATTTGTAGATGAATTGGCTTGGGGTAAAATTGTAAACTGTCCCTTGTGTGTGTTGGATAGTGTGCGGGGATTGCTGGTCAGCACGGATTTGGTGGGCCAAAGGACCTGTTTCCGCACTGTATCTCTAAACACAAAAGATCCTTGTCTACAAATGCCAGGTGACAGTTTGGTTGAAGGAATGGGCAATGAACCCTGGGGAGGGTATTTCCAACTTGTGGGAAACCCTAGCTCTTTCTGCAGGGCCTTGGCCACTTCTGTAATCCCTTGTCATCCACTTCCACCTCCTACTGGGCTGCTGCTGCTGCTCACGGACGTGAGCTGTGGTCTGCTCATCATGGCCATGGCAGCAGTCTGCTCCAGGACACGTTTCAATGCAAGATATTCCAGGAGACGGCTCTTGAGACCAAATCCCAAAGGGGTGGAGGATGGAGAGAGCAATTTTCAACCCCCGGCCACAGAGGAATATTTGCGAAATACGGGACAGGAGTATGGGCTAATTAAAACCAAAATAAACCCTTTAGCCCTTGACCGTTCAGTTAGATTATATAGCCTGCGATCTAATTTCTTATACTTTTGCATTTTTGTCTTTGGCCATGTAAGTTTTTGGTAAATATCTATCCACTTCAGAGCTAAAACCAACAAGCGATCCACTTGACCCTCTGGGTAAAGTGTGGGGACGTTGGAGCCATGAGTGCCTATTTATATGCACACATTCGACATCAAGGATGCTGCTTCGCCCAAGGTAGACGACACCAGTGATTACTTCTGTTGAAATTGCATCAGAATGATATGCTGCCACCTCCACACTCAATGCCTAATGCAGATTTAGCACAATTGATGGGCCACACAACTGATGGCATCACCGGACACGACTATTCACCTCCTTCTTTACCAACATGTCATGACCATGCATGGGGATTGGAGCAGAGTTAACACTCTAGGTTGATGATCTTTCCTCTGCACTGGATATACAGGAGCACAGATACACTTCTGGTTCACACTGGCTAAACTCCATTCACCCTTAAACAGGGTTGCCTCTTACCTCCTGGACCAGCAGCCTGATTGGTGCTACAGATCCAGAGAAGAGAGTTCAAAGTTTGGGAATTCAAATTCAAGTTGTTAAATTAATCTAGAATTTAGGAAAAAAAAAGTCTCTGTAATGGTAACAATGAAAACAACAAATTGTTGCAAAATAAAGCCAAATAGTTTAATAGTGCCTGTCAGGGAATCAAGCCTGTTGTCCTCTGATCCAACCTAGTCCCACTCCAGGCTCACTAATGTGGTGATTATTAACTGGATTCCCAAGTCACCTGTAATTAGGAACAGACAATAAATCATGGCACTGCCAGTATCATCCAGAATATTGAAACAGATAAATGCTAGTGGGTCCATTTAAAACCATCAACATTTACCAGCAAGGTCCAGATATTTGTATCTCTATATTTAACAACACAGATTCTGCAAATTATTGGAAAAGTGTCAAATTCACAAGCAGTACAACGCTGTGACGGAGGTCATTAGTCTTGGGAGGCAGCTGAAGAATCATGTTAGTCACTAGACTGGAACAAGGCCAAGGACACGTCACACCTTGGTACATGAGGAGGAAGCAACAGATGGTGAAGGTAATCTGATGAAAGCACTGAGGTTGAAGTGAAATCTGCGGAGTTCAATGCAATGGAAGTCCATACTGCAGTGCAGCAGAATAAAGGGAAGACAGGACTCTAGAACTGACAGCGAGCGAGTCCAGGGGAAATTAGATCAATGCGCACAGAGCTTTGCTTGGACCAGACTGAACAACACATCGAGGGCTGTCGCCAAGATTCAAGCTCTAAACTCAAGTTAGAGAGACGCCACAAGGCTAATATCAGAGCACAGTTAGAAAAGGCCCGACACCTGGGGACATTGTGAGAGATGTTTTTCTGGATGTATACAACATAATAAATAGTCTGGAAATGATATGGTCAGAATTATTCTTCCCCCGAGCCATATTCCAGCACTGGAGGCAAAAGCTCTGTAATCATTAAGCATGTGTTTCCCCACAGTGGGATAATGTAGATGGTATTTAGCAGAGATTAATGTCAAGATGGAACTCATCGACAGGTGAACCGATGGTTTTTTGACTGAAGAGGAATATATAATCATATTATACATGGTCATTATTAGGCCCACTATTCTTCTTGATATACAATAAAGTCAAGTATGCATTGCAGGGATATTTTCAAAGCAAGCTAAACATACAAAGCTCAACACAAGGATGCATTCTCAGACCTCACTCTACTCCCTGGACACCCAGCACTGTGCAGCCAAATCCTGTTCTATCTCCATTTACTAATTTACAGATGACACCACTGTAGCGGGCCGGATCTCAAACAATGACAAGGTGGAGTACATGAAGGTGCTTGGTAACATGGTGTCATGGCAACAACCTCTCGCTCAATGCCATGGAGGCGAATGAGCTCGTTATTGGCTTCAGGAAAGACAGTGGTGAACACCCCAGGCAGCAGCACTGATGGCAAAGAGAAGATGGTCGAGAATGTCAAGATCCGAGGCGTGAATATCATCAACAATCTGTCCTTGGAGCGATGGAAGCTGTGGCCAAAAAAGCAAACCAACACCGCTACATTTTCACAAGACAAAGAAAGTTCAGACTGTCTCTAAGTCCTCTCAATACACCGCAGATACATCATCCCATGAGATTCATCACAGCTGATACATTGGTAACATCTCTACCCAAGACTGCAAGAAATTGCAGAGAGTCGTGGAAGTGGACCACTCAAAGCAATACGGATGTACTACAGAAGGTATCCTGTTGCAACACGATGTGGCAATTCCAATTCCAATGCCCAGGAACGTAAGATGCTGCAGAGCGTCGACACAAGGAACTGCAGATGCTGGTTTACAGAAAAAAGGCACAAAATGCTGGAGTAACTCAGCACGTCAGTCAGTGTCTCTGAAGGAAATGGATAGGTCACGTTTCGGTCAGGACCCTTCTTCAGACCAATTGTAGTAGGGTGTAGTAGCATCCTGCAGACTGCCTCCGGATGCCTACGAGCCACCTAGTAAACCAACTGCCCCTCCTCGCTGGCATCGCCCCAGCCAACTTCAGACGAGAAGCAGCCACGCTGGCCCTCTCTCGAAAGGCACAGACCAGGTAATCCCACCTCCTCCATCAGATCGTCACAGAAACACTGAATCAAGACGAGATGGAGAGACCAGTGGAAGGCAGCGGAACCATCTAGGCTACACCGTTACATCGATGACCCCATGGACGTCAGGACCTGCCCTGAAAACAGTGGACAACCCTCAACCGCTTGAGGACAGGCATCGGACGCTATGGAGTAGCGATGAAGAGGTGAGGCCTCGTGGACAGCGCCTCCTGCGAGTGTGGGGACCCAACACAGACAGTGGAGCACATAGTCACCAGTTGCCCCAAACACCGGCCACCGAATGGTTGACCTGGACGATGACACGTTGGCCTGGCTCGCCTCAACGGAGCTGCAGGTCTAAAAGACACACGACAGAAGAAGGGTGGAGAAAACTGGAAAAGAGGTGAGGATGGGCAAAGTCTGGCAAGTAATCAGAGGATATAGGTGAGGGAGGTTTTTTTTTATTGGCAGATGGATGAAGAAAGGCCAGAGAAGAAAAGACATAAAGTATGAAATAAGGATAGAAGAGGCACAAGAAGTGAAGTCAGTGGAAGGAATATAGATGAAAGGGGACCTGGGGAAAGGCAAAAAGGGAGAAATGTGTGCACATCCAGGTGGGGCACAGACAAGAGAAGGGGGGAGGGGGTTGGGGAGGGGAGGAGAACAATGATGGGGGGGGTTGCTTGTAGGTTAGTTACCTAAAATTGGAGAATTCAATGTTCATAGCATTGGGTCGTGAGCTACCCAAGTAGAATATGACATGGTATAAACCAGCATCTGCAGTTCCTTCCTACACATGAGCTGCTGTTCCTCCAGTTTGCATTTTTGCATCTTCCCCCTTCTGTCATAGACTCATGTGGCCTCATTCTGGCAGTGGAGGAGACCCAGGACAGAGAGCGGTGGACTCAGCCCAGTCCATCACAGGTACAGCCCTCCCCACCAGCAGAAGCATCTACATGTGGTACTGCCTCAAGAAAGTGACATCGATCATCAACAACCTCCACCATCCGGGTCATGCCCCATCTCACCGCTATCACAAGGCAGGAGGTACAGAGGCCTGAAGTGGCACATGGACAGTTACTCCCCTTGAACATTGAATTTTCTCAATTCTGTTAACCCTTGCTGTCTCCTCCCCTTCCCACCTCTCCCTCAGCCCTCGGGCCCTGGCATTCCCTCTCTGTCTATCTCCCTCCCCCACCCTAGTCGCACTGGCTTCTCATTTTCACACCACAAACAGCTTACAATGGCTTGTTCCCTTTATCATCAATACTTTTTTGCATATCTTTCATTCATTGTTCTTTATCTCTCCACATCACCGTCTATATCTCTCGTTTCCCTGATCCCTGACCAGTCTGAAGAAGGGTCTCGACCCGAAACGTCGCCTATCTCCTTCGCTCCTTAGATGCTGCTGCACCCGCTGAGTTTCTCCAGCTTCTTGTGTAACCCCCCACTCCCCTACAACCATTGGGTTCTGGGACCAACTTGCACTAACATCTGGATTTTGCACAGTTGTTTTATTTTATTGTCTTCCAGAATTGATGAATAGTTTATGCGAGGTTTATAATTTGTGTAGACACAAAGTACTGGAGTAACTCAACGGGTAAGGCTTATAATTTGTGCGTTTGTCTATGCACCGGTGTTGCTGCTGCAAGCAGGACTTTCATTGCACCTCTACCTCACCACAGTCGTGCATCAACGGCAAACTCAGCTTAACCCGACTCGACTCAACTCAACGCTTCCTCCTACATGAACTTTGACCACATCTGTTTTATCTTCAGGAGAATGACACAAGTCTTGTTAAGAAGAATGGTTGCTCTTTCAAATGCTCCCTGGTGGCTGTTTAAAATCCTGCCCTTTGGAACTGACGTGTCCTTGCCCTTGCCCTTGAGGCAGCCCAGAGGCAGAATCCCTGTGGGCACTGTGGGGAGAGTGGTTCTTTTGCTGCCCATCCTTAACTTTCACTTTACTAGAGGATGTCTCTTTCATGATTAATGCGGCAGTGTACGTTTCATTAATCAAGCGTTGCAAATCAATACTGAAATTTAGCTTTCCAGATAGACGCTCTGTATTCTGAGCCCAAATGGAGAATGGATTTTTATTTGTCTGTTGGAGGGGGCCCAGGACAGCTACCAACTTCCAGTCCCTCATTGTTCCAACATTGGCGTTAAGTTTAGAGAAGGGTCTGAACTAGTAAAGTGTTTGGATGGAAGGACATCTTATTCTAGTCTCTGAGAACACCCACTCTGATACAACACCGAGTCGCCCATGCGTTTTCAGAATGCGCTGTACAAATGGGAAGTGATTTGTGACAACTTTTCCCACATCGGGGAATGGGGGGGCAAGCTGGTGCAGCGGCAGAGTTGCTGTCTCACAGCACCAAAGGCCCGGATTCGATCCTGACTAAGGGGGCCTGTACGTTCTCCCCATGACCTGCGTGGGTTTTCTCCGGGATCTCCGGTTTCCTCCCACACTCCAAAGACGTGCAGGTTTGTAGGTTAATTGGCTTGGCATAATCGTAAATTGTCACTAGTGTGTGTAGGATAATGTAAGTGTGCTGTATCTCTAAACCAATCTAAACCCCAATCACTGTTTTTTTTTAATTTAGTTGCCGCTGACTTTGCCCCCTCATTTAAAACCAACTTGTCTACAATAGAATACAAGTGCGTTCATCATCTTTTAACAAGATAACAATATAGTTTCTTCTCTGTAGCTTTGTCAGCTCTTTATCTCTGCCTCATGGTACAAAAGACAAGCCATGTAATCTCATCCATATGGGGCAGGTCCTGAAACCCAATGCTCCCAAGGCATTCACAGACAGATTTAGCATAATCTGGATTCACGCAGAACAATAATTTGAAATGCATTATTTTTCTGACCAACAATTTGGTAAAATAAATGTGAAATTATTGATCCATTGACACGTCAGGAAAGATCAAAGGTAAAGAAGCAAAGGCAAATAAATTGTTCCCGAGCAGGACTTTCTGGAACAGTTAGGGCCACTGGAGGCATATAGCATCAATCAAGGGTTGTTCTGGCAGATTTACTTAAAAGTAAATTGCCATTACCCTGATGGGAGATGGATGGAATTGAAGGGAGGGGTGGGGGAGATGATAGCTATAACGAAATTGAAAGTTTGATATTGGGTCTAACATAAGAATTAATGGGAGAGTGGGAGCTTGATATTGCATGTCTTGCTAAAAGTGAGACTCTGATCCATCAGAATCCTATGCCTTCCTATGAGGACAAGTGTGCCCCCATTATGAATTTTCATCCCATCATACAGATCATAAGTTGCACACTGTTTACACAAACAAAATGAACACACCAGTCTGAAGAAGGGTCTCGACCCTAAACGTCACCCATTCTTTCTCTCCATCGATGCTGCCTCACCCACTGAGTTTCTCCAGCTTTTGTGTCTTCCTTCGATTTTATCCAGCATCTGCAGTTCTTTCTCACACATCAGTGTGAGTGAAGTGGGAGAAAACGAGAGCAGCCTGAGAAAACCCAAGTGATTAAAGGGTGAACATGCAAACTCCACACTGAGCTAAATGTACAGTGTTGATTGAACATTGTTTATGTCATTATATTGGGCTTTTTGTAATTATGTAGCCATAATATAGAAAAGCATGTTTCACGATACTTTAACATAACATAACAGAAAAGACAGACTGATCCAAAGATGAGGCATTAATGTTCAACTAATTTCTAGACATTCTTCCTTTCACTGTCACTATCAGAAGTATTAAAATCCCGAGCTCAAAGCAGCCTGGTCAATAATGACAGGGCTTGGATTAAAGATGATTGGTTATGCCATGAATCGTGGCAGGAGGTGCAGCCTGTTAATGTTTAACCATGTACTTCCAGTGATCGGGTAACGGCCTCCTTCTCCTGACTGGATAATGGTAATTGGACAGGCAGTGATGACATTGAGTCTTGGTGTCCATTATGTGAATGACAGACTGACTGAGGTTCAGTCCAACTTTCAATCACCTTCCTGTTGGAAGATCCCAGCAGGTTTGGGGCCTGCTTTGCCGCTGCGAGAAGATAAATCAGTTCGATGAACTTTTGTAACTTTGTTGGCACCAGAAACGTGGCGACTCTCTGGGTACTGCCTCGGTGAGGTCTGCTGTATAATTTGGGGGTGGGGGGGGGGGGGGGGGGTGGGGGGGGGGGGGGAGAGGGGAGTCAGTCTCAGTCTACCTAATGACAGAATGGAGAGGAGTTGTAAAGTTTGATAGCCATAGGGTAGAAGGATCTCCTGTGGTGTTCTGTACTGCATTTTGGTGGAACCAGTCTGTTGCTGAAGGTACTCCTCAGGTTGACCAGTGTGTCATGGAGGGGGTGAGCTGTATTGTCCAGGATGCTCTGCAGTTTGAGGATCAGATATGGTCTGCTCTGCATCCTGGCACGCTGCTGGGGTGGAATTTGTGCCTCAAGTTATTACCAATCTTTCACTGTTCAAAGAAATAAAAAAACGGCATTTTTTGTGAAATGATTGTCCGACAAACAGCTGTCATTAATATGTCTTGCTGCCTCCCGGGAGTCCAGCCTGTCTTCCACAGACAAAGCCTGCAGGAGGAACGAGATTGTCCTCAAACTCTGCTCACAGATTATCTGATGGGCCTGTGGGTTTGTTCTGTTACTGACATTTATCAAGGTTAGGAAATTCTACTTAAAATTACCTCAGTCAGGGCTTCAGCTGAATTTTTGGCAGAGCTGACATTTGCAGCAGCTATTTTCATTGAGATTTTGTGTAAATCTTTCTGGATGATTTTATTTTTGCATTTCCCTTTGAGAGTTGTTTGGCTGTCTTCTCAAAAATAACTCGATGGGCAGTCAGTGAGACTACAAAACAGCCAACAAATCGACTTTCAGAAAGGCTTCAGGACACTGTGTTTATAACTGCTGAATTTTATACAAACCATTTTAATACCACTGTTAAAATAAATACATTATATGTTTGATTCAAGCTCGTTAAACGATTCCCCTCCGGCATTAAAAACGGTAACACTTAACAATGATGCTGAATGTCTTACCTTTTTTTTTACCTTTTAACTCATTTTATTATTTTTATTTATTTTCTTATATTTGAATAAATTTTTTAATTTTTTTTTTATTTTCTTTTTTCCTTTATATTTTAATTTTTTATTTTTTATTTTCTGTCTTTTTTTTTTTTTCTTTTTTAACTTTTTTATGTATTTATATCTCTTAAATATTAAAACAAGGATTTCAAAATCACCTTGTGGTTGAATCTCCCTCAGTTGACAAGCCATCGTGGTGAAGGGGCCTGTGGACGGTGTGAGAGAGGGAATGGATCTAAACACCTAAATTTACCCACAGATCTGCCCAATTTTAAAATGTAATTTGACTGGCAGTGATGAACTTTGAGTCTTGGTTTCCATTATTGTGGATCGCAGATTGGCTGAGAATCATTCCAATTTTCATAGAAACATAGAAACACAGAAATTAGGTGCAGGAGTAGGCCATTCAGCCCTTCGAGCCTGCACCGCCATTCAATATGATCATGGCTGATCATCCAACTCAGTATCCCGTACCTGCCTTCTCTCCATACCCTCTGATCCCCTTAGCCACAAGGGCCACATCCAACTCACTCTTAAATATAGCCAATGAACTGGCCTCAACTACCCTCTGTGGCAGAGAGTTCCAGAGACTCACCACTCTCTGTGTGAAAAAAGTCTTTCTCATCTCGGTCTTAAAGGATTTCCCCCTTATCCTTAAGCTGTGACCCCTTGTCCTGGACTTCCCCAACATCGGGAACAATCTTCCTGCATCTAGCCTGTCCAACCCCTTAAGAATTTTGTAAGTTTCTATAAGACGTGATTTTCTACATGATTCTACATGATTTTCAATCATGTTCCTTCCTTTTAGGTTACATACCAAACCAAATCCGCACCAACCAGCAATCGTCCGCACACTAGTTCTATCCCTACACTCTGGGGACAATATACAGAAGCAAATTAACCTACCAACCTTCACATCTGTAGAATGTGGGTGGAAACCGGAGCACCCGGAGAAAACCCACAGTCACAGGGAGAACGTGCAAACTCTGTGCAGACAGCACACGTAACCAGGATAGAAGCCAGACCTCTGGTGCTGTAAGGCAGCAACTCTACCGCTGCGCCACTGTGCCTCCCATTGGAAGACCCCAGCATATTTGGGAGACTATGGTAGGTGTATGGATTTAAGTGGTCATGATCACACAACTGTCCAACCAGCAAGCATCCATTTACATAATCCTACACTAATCTTATTTTTTTCTCCCCACATTCCCAACCAACTTCCCCCAGATTCTACCTCTCCCCCACACTACTGGGTCAGTTTATACTGGCCAATTAATATAGAAAATAGGTGCAGGTGGAGGCCATTCAGCCCTTCGAGCCAGTACCGCCATTCACTGTGATCATGGCTGATCGTCCCCAATCAATAACCCGTAGAAACATAGAAATCTACCAACCTGTATGTTATTGGGAGGAAACCGAGCACTAAGGAGGAAGCCCACACAGTCACAGGAAGAACATACAAATGCTACACATACTGGCACCAGAGGTCAGGGTTAAACCTGCAGGCTAGAGGCACCTCCAACAGTGCTGCTCATCATCCTATTTGTCTGATATAGGTAAATATACTGATAAAATGAGGATTATGGGGATGACAATGTGAAACCAAATCCAGGCTGCAATAAAGGATGTCCCAGCAGTTCAGACAGGTGGGCTGGCAGTAAGTGAAGAGTGCTGGAGCAAATATTCACCAACAGTGTTGATAAGCAGCATAGACATGGGGTGCCAAGGAGGTCTAAATTCCCCATTAGTGGTCATTACATCTTGTTCTCATCACAGATCATAAATCTTTTCATACACCACTCTGGGCTTTCTCAAAGATATTTGTATCATGGAAAGAGGAGTAGTTATCCAGTGCTTGAACCTGCCCCACCGCTCATCGTTGGTCTACATTTATTCCATGCTCCTGCCTTTGCTCCATAGCCCCATTACCTCCAGCTACTAAATATTTGAGTCTAGTTCTTCCTTCCACATGCTCTTGAAGGGTAAATTGCAGATTTTCACTCCCGACTGAGGATCTGATTTCACTCCTCGTTGACCTGGCTGTAATTTGAAGATGAAGCCAGTGGTTTGCCCTCCCACCAGAGGCAGGAGAGGGATGGAGGATGGGCCGGTGTTGCAGGTGTGTTCTTCATCTACAACACATCCACCCACTGCGTGCGCTGAACAGGGGACACCTGCCACGGAGAAGCAAATAAATTGTGTTGCCCCAGCGCGACTGGGAGCCTGATTTGAAGTTCAGTGCAGCATGAAGGCCAATGCCAGCAGGCACCATCACTGATTCACACAGCTCACTCTTAATGATCTCTGACAGCAGCTTCAACAAGTTGTGCAAGATCTCCCCGCACGGCCTGGCTCTGCTTCAGGATGGCTTCACCATGAACCACTGATGGGTTTCCTTTGATCAATACCCTACTGAGTGCAGTTAGTGTGATGGGCGAGCAGATTGCTCTAGCATTGCTAATGCCATCACTTGGTTTGGTTTGGGAAGGTGATGTACAGATAATGAGCACAAAGTGAGCAAGATCTATTTGTAACGTGCCAAATGAGTTGCTCACAATAATCTGCTGGGAAATTCATAATTCAGTCACCCGAGAGCTGGTAAACAGAAGGCACTGCTGGAAACGGTGAAACCAGTGTGTTGTAATTGCAGGAAAACTGACAACGAGAACTGTGGATGTGGGCAACCTTAAATGTATCAGTTCTCTCGAGAGTGTGAAAGGGTCATTAGTTGATCATGTAATGTTCTCTCTGCTTCCACGCCGTCCTCTTTCAGCCAAATCCGCCACGAGGGCCATTGTCCCTCGTTAATGACAAGGCCAAGGAGAGAACGGTTTTTTATAATTAGCAGCTCCCGGTAAAAAATTGTATCGAGTGCAGGACTTCAAATCCATCAATTTGCAAGGACATGATTTCAACAGCGGCTCATTAGTTGCAGGAGAAATCAAGCACACTCCGCTCTGTGTGTTTTACCAGGAGAAGTTCTCTGGAACGGAATACTGGTGCAGTATGCGGCAATATCATGTGAGAGCCCAAGTTTCCGTCTTTTAGGTCTCACGACAGTCACTGAGGTGAGACACTGCAAAGTGTTCCCCAGAGGAGGCACCTGAGCCTCCAGCTTCCAGAGCAGAACCTGTTTCTTTCGCTAAACAGTCAGGGCTCATTTCCCAAATGAAGTGCTCTCCTTTTTTCTTTGAATTGAATGTTCAGACAGAATCCCCCAGGCAGTCTTAGCACTGAGGAGATTGCAATCTCAGTGTAATCAGCAGATGCTGAGAGGGTAACTGGAAACAAAAAGGATTGCCACTCTGCTGATACTAATGGTGACACTGAGAATAATGACTAGAGCCAGGATTTTGCCATAAATGCCATGTGCCTTTTCATGCCTTTTTGATGAATTCACCAGGATAATGCCTTTTTCACGATCGACCTAAATCAACCTTTTGGTTGCCGTTTTGCTAAAAGGTCGTGCCACATTCTTTAGTTGTACCGTGATTACAATGATGTTTTCTATGTTAACACGTTAATATGAATGTTATTATTAACATGTTAACATAGTATAAATTACAAGAAAACATCCACCACCGGGGTGAAACTGGCGGCGCCCACCGTCGGTCATTCATTCGTTCATGCCGCTGCCTGCTGGTTCAGTCTTCTCTAAGATCTATTGAAGAAGGAACAGCAGATGCTGGAAAAATCAAAGGTAGACAAAAAATGTTGGAGAAACTCAGCGGGTGAGGCAGCATCTATGGAGAGAAGGTATAGGCGACGTTTCAGGTTGAGACCTTATTCAGACGGGGGGGCAGAAAATAGAAGAGGCGGAGACAGTAGGACTACTGGGGTATAGACTACCCAAGCGAAATACCCAAGCTTGTATCCTCACTACATTTACTGCTGGCTCCAGTCACAAATCTGAGTTTTCAAGTGATCTGTGCGAGGCATTCATTGATGCTGGAATTCCACTGTGGAAATTGGAAAACAAATCTCTCAGAGGTTTTTTAGAGAAATACACGGAGGAACGTATACCGAGCGAGTCATCATTACGGAAAAATTATGTTGACAGCAACTTCAACATTGTTGTGCAGAAAATTAGAGATGAAGTTGCATGCAACAAAATATGGATCTCAATAGACAAGACAACCAATGCTGTGGGGAGATATGTTGCCAAAGCGGTCATCGGTACACTGGAGGCAGGTCATCCATCAAAGGAGTATATGTTGACATCGGAAGTATTGGAGAAGTCAAACAGCTCAACTATTGCTCAGTTTATATCTTCACTTGCTGTACTTTGGCCAGAAGGTATAAAACACGAGAATGTTCTTCTGTTTGTGACTTAAAATTTTATTCCCCAAAATGTTGTAATTGACATGCTTAGCTCAAGGACTTTATAGAATTGCCAAGCACATACGTAGCTTGTTTCCAAATGTCGATCGCCTAGTTTCCAATGTCAAGAAAATCTTCCTCAAAGCACCATCACATGTGCAGTTGTTCAAGGAAATGGCACCCGAAATTCCGCTACCTCCTCAACACATTTTGACTAGGTGGGGTACATGGCTCTCTGCTGTATTTTTGAAAATTTTGAAAAGATAAAATATATCGTCAACTGTTTTGAAGAAGAAGAATCTGCTGCAGTCAGGAGTCCCTCCAACTCGATCTTGTGTTTATTACTTCCAATTTTGCAAACTTCCCACAAATTATAATTTCCCTTGAGAAACGTAGCGAAACATTAGTGAATAACTTGCAGGCTTTCAACAAAGTAACTGACGATATTCATATAGTTCCTGGCAATGTAGGTAAAGACAAACAAGGAAAATGTGAGAGAGGATTTTAGCTAACAAAGATCTTGAAGAATTAGAAAACATAGCTAAAGTTCTCAAAGGTAGTTGTAATGCACAAGATATCAACATGAATATAGAGTATGTAGCTTGCTTTGGGTATGCACCAGTGACCTAAGCTGAGGTAGAAAGAAGTTTTTCACAACTGAAGCATATTCTGCCTGAAGACAGCATAGTTTAGCACCAGATAATTTGAAAAAAATGCCAGTAATTATGTGCGACCTGGCAATTTTGGTCATTTAATGTAGTATACCTTTATATTACCATTTTTAACCATATTTTGGTGGTGGAAATAAATGCCTTTTATGCCTTTTTTTTCAATAAATGCATTTTCCATGCCATTTTTGTTCTTTTATTACGCCTTTTTGCCTGCCTATTTCAGAGTTTTTTAGTGTATAAACATCCTGGCTCTAGTAATGCCGATAGATTTAAAGCAATCTTCCCAGGCTTAATGTCGCCTTCAACTAAACTCAGATTCTTATTTTAAACTATAACATGAATGTTATGAACTATTTTTGTTTTTGAGCTGTACAACCATTGGGCCACTTTATTTCATGTCTCTGGTCATTTTCTTTCAGGCCTATTATCCTGCACCAATTTAATTTCTGACGTTTTGCGTAAGAAGGAACTGCAGATTCTGGTTTAAACCTCTCCACCCATGATTTCTCCACCCATGACCTCTCCACCCATGACCTCTCCACCCATGACCCCTCCACCCATGACCCCTCCACCCAAGACCCCTCCACCCATGACCCCTCCACCCATAACCTCTCCACCCATGACCCCTCCACCCATGACCCCTCCACCCATGACCTCTCCACCCTTGACCTCTTCATCCATGACCTCTCCACCCATGACCTCTCCATCCATGACTTCTCCACCCATGACCCTTCCATCCATGATCCCTTCCATCCATGACCCATGCCATCCATGACCCATGCCATCCATGACCTACGCTATGCATGCCCAATGCCACATATGACCCACATCATGCATGACTCACGTCACATGTGGGTACCCATGTGTGCACAGCATCTAAACAAGTGTGTTGTTTGCCATGGATTGTGAGTGTGCACATGTAAGGGCTCCTGTCAATGCCTCGTGTGCACAGAAGACAGTGGGAAAGCACAGTACCTGTGATCGATGTCACCGATCAATGTGAGCAATTGGTTTTCGATTAAATTCAGTTCAAAGGAGCTGGTGAGAAGTCACATCCCACAGGTTCCAGGTGTGTCTTTCCTCACAGGTTTTATTGACAGGAACGTTCAATCCTGTCGCTCACTGAGATATCATCAATGCATTAATCATGAAATATTATTTAATTTTAAGTGTTAATTTTCCACAATTTTGTTTAAGTTCCTAAATGTATTTCTGCTTTCACATTCATCACACCATGATTATGGGAGTCTCAGAGTCATAGAGTCAGTAATACAGTTTGGAAACAGGCCCGTCGGCCTAACTTGTTCAGGCTGACCAAGATGCCAACTTTGCCTATGTTTGACCCACATCCTTCTATACCTTATAGTCCAAATGCCTTTTAAATTTTGTTATTGTCTGCTAAACTACTGTCTTCTGAACGACTATCTACCTCATTGGTGATCCTTGGATTATCTTTGATCGGACTTTACTGGCTTTACCTTGCACTAAACATTATTCCCTTATCATGGATCTGTACACTGTAAATGGCTCGATTGTAATCATGTATTGTCTTTTCGCTGAATGGTTAGCACGCAACAAAAGCTTTTCACTATGCCACGTGACACGGTACACGTGACAATTAACTAAACTGAACTGAAGTTGCTCTCTTGACTACGATATTTATCCCGTCTTCTCATCTGCTTCTTTTCTGCTCTGGGACCCTCTCCCCTGCTAATCTTGTTTAAACATTCCCAGAAGAGCACCAGCATATCTCTCTCCCAGGACACAGGAGCAAACCAACCCTCTTGTATGGATCACCAGTCTTGAATGGCAGCAAAATATTGAGTATCCATCATCCTCTGATTTCACTGACCTTTCAAGAGCTGTAATAAACAAAAACAAACATCCAACTTTGAATCAATATAATCAGGTATGTAGAAATTCCTTCTTGACTGAAATGTCAAAATATATCCACTACTATTGTGGGGAAAAAAAACAAAGTCTCACATCTTGGCATTGTAGCTGGATAGCAATGGTGCTGGTTCTCAACCTGTTCATGGTGGTCACCACTTGGAATGATTTTAAGTGAAGACGTCAGCATGGATCCCGAGTGAGCTGTATCTGTTGTTGTACCATCCACAAGTTGGCATGGGCACGTCGGCCACAGTTGTGTCTGCACGTAGGTCAGCAATAAGCTATTTTGGCGGATGCAAAGGCGACAACCAAGTTTTGCGAACTTATTTATTCAGACAATAGCTCCCTGGCTCACAGGTATCTGCAAACACGTCTGACCACAACGGAGGTCAGCAACACAACTGTGGCGCCGTTACACTATCCCCATTTCTGGCCCAATGCATGGAGGCAGATATACGCAGATATACTTTAAACACACGTGCATTCTCCATGCCATGTCAGGGTTCCCTTCCTGAAAAAATGTTCGTAAGCCAGTTTCTCCGTAGAAAGCATGTGTTTTCTACTGCTACCTATATTGTATTGCTCTACATATACCAGCTATAAACCTTTCATTTCATCAAATATTCACCCAAAATTAAATAAACTAATGAAGGCCCGGCTGGGCAGCAGAATCGGGAGGGAGCTGGAGACATCGGCCGTGAGGAGCAAAGGCCGGCAGGAGGGTGATCCGGGGAATTGCTGCCAGCGTCTTCAAGGTCGGCTGCAGGGTCCGCCCCCCGGACACAGAGACAGCCGGACCAGGAGAGGGACCGATACACATCGAGCGCGCGGGCCGACCATACATGGCGGGCGTCTGCATGTGTAATATATGCAAACGTAATCTCACTGAGCAGTTGCTTACGTGACAAATAAACCATTGAATATTTACCATGAAACACTATTATTACTATATTGTAAACTGCTATAAAATTGTCTGGGAGAATTTGCGTGAAGTCGGATTTCCACAAGTCAGGTTATTCGTAACCCGGGGGGGGGGGAGCCTCTGTGTCCAAGTGGAACAATGAGCTGGCAAACACTTGGCAGCGTGGCTGAAACAGAATGGTTTCACTGGAACATAAATAACCAAAGAAGAAATAGAAGGATACAGTCCTAATGCAGGGGATTAATGTAGATGGACATAAAGGTCAGCATGGAAGAGGTGGGTTGAATAGAATAGAATGCCTTTTATTGTCATTCAAACAGCTTGGTTTGAACGAAATTGCATTTTCTACATTCATAACATTACAAAAAAAAACAAGACCCGCACTTAACACAGTTTACACAAACATCCATCACAGTGAATCTCCAACACCTCCTCACTGTGATGAAAGGCAAAAGTCTTATCTCTTCCCTTTGTTCTTCTCCCGCGGTCCAGCAGTCCAACTGCAGCGTCAAGGCGACCGGGGCTCCCGATGTTAAAGCCCCTCTACCCAGTGAGTATTCAGTGCCAGTAAAGGACACTGCTCTCAGAAGGTTGTAGGAGAGATGTTTGGGGCAGAGACAGGTGAAGATGCAGGGAAAGAGGTAGCTATTCCCCTTGCTGGCAGAGAACCAACATTAGCTCAATGGGCTAAATGGCCACCTTATGTGCTGCAACAATTCCTATTCTTTGCCACGATTCTACGTCTAGTTCCGGAAAGTTCTGCAGAGTTCTGGACAAAGGTGGGACAAAGAGCTTGTTGAAGTGGCCTCACCGTGAGAATTGGTGGTGGGATTGGTGTGGTTGGTGGGGGTGGGTGTTTGGGGGTGGTAGGATTAGTGGGGGTAGTGGTTTAGTGAGGGTGGTGGGATTGGTGAGGTGGGTGGAGTCAATGGGTTGGTGGGTCGGTGAAGTTGGTGGGTTCATGACATCGGTGGGTCGGTGTAGTGGGTGGGAGTGGTGGGTTTGGTGGGTCGATGGGTTTGGTGGAGTGGTGGGATTGGTGGGGTCGGTGTGGCCACTGGGTTGGTGGGTCGGTGGAGTGGGTGGGCTGGTGGGTTTGGTGGGGTTAGAGGAGTTTGTTGTGGGATTGTGGAGTTTGTTGGGTCAGTGCTCTCCACAGTATTTACTTGATGCTCTATTTAGACTTTCACTCATTGGAAGCAGGCCCATTTCAAAGATGTGGTGATACCGGGACCTGGATCCGAAGAGCTCTCCTGTGCCACACCAGCAATATGCCAGGAAGCCCTGGTGAACAGGAACTTTTACCTGGTTCTGATCAATACAGTATGTTTGCTCATAATAATTAGGTTTCTTAAGGGCCTGTCCCACTTAGGCGATTTTTTAGGTGACTGCCGGCGACTGTCATAGATATCAAAACATAACTTTAGATCCACTGGAAGAGGCAATGAACATTAAGGCTGACTCACAGAAATTAATATCATATTTATATAATAGTATTTTAAATATAGATTTACCATCGACAGAGGCATTTAGAGAAGAGTGGGAACGAGAATTAATGATAAAAATTACGAAGGAAACATGGGAAAAGTGTTTGATATATATACACAAATGTTCGATTAATGTAAGACATAATTTAATTCAATTTAAAATTTTACACAGATTATATTACTCAAAAACTAGATTGAATAAATTCTATCCAAAAACTTCCCCCATTGGTGATAAATGTCTATCCCAAAATGCAACTATAACAACACTCTTTTGTCTCCTGCATAAAACTTTATAAATTCTGGAGTGATATTTTTGAAATATTTGCAAAATTATTTAAGATAAAAATGGAACCTAATACTGAAATGATTATATTTGGAGTAATGGAAGATGGGAATAAATTGAACTCATCTCAAAATTTATTTTTTAATTATGGGTTAATAACGGCAAAGAAACTTATACTTAACTTCTGGAAAAATACAGCCATACCAATGCTTAAAATGTGGATTTCAGACATGTTGGACACTGCACATCTTGAGGAAAGGCGATTCCTCCTAATAGATAAATCAAACCAATTTTTAGCGAGTTGGTCTCCATTTTTCGATTTTTTGGAAGCATATGGTGCAACAAAACTGTAGAAGCTAACTGTTTCAGGATTGGGTGAGGGATGGTCAAGAATATAGATAACGATCTCCTTAATATCTTACTTTCTACTTTTTTTCTTTATTTTTTCTTTTTCTTTCTCAACTTTCTTCTTTCACACTTTTTTCTTTTTCACACACTATATATCACATGTTTCTCTATCTTTTATTATCTATTCTCTCTTTTTCTTTTTCATTATTAAAAAAAAGAAGCTGTACATAAAATGTAATATGTCAATATATATTAGGTACCCTTGGTGCCATATTCCTGTACTTATTTCTAATAAAATAAAAAATTTTAAAAATAAATAAAAAATAGTCGTAGCAGGTCGTCAAAAAAACAGCGACTGGACCACCCTACGCCAATGTCTACGACAAGCTACTCACAACCATGTGGCAACAGCTCAGTCACCTGTAGTCGCCTAAAAAATAGCCTAAGTGGGACAGGCCCTTTACTCAGGGAATTTACAAAAGATGCACAGATTCATCTCTGTAAAGCCTCTGAACACTAACCTTCGCTTTGCTTGAATTGTTTCTGCAAAGATTTTACAGTCTTAATGAGCAACACGTTACAAGCAGAGCAAAAGCCAGAATGAAGGTTAGCAAGAATCGATAAAGGCAAATGCAATCAGCAATAAAGAAAATACTGAGAACTAACTATATTGCAGAGGCAACGGATCGAATTGTATTAAGCTGCTACATGAAGTAGCTCTCCAACTGTTTAATCCACCATGGTAATAAGAGAAACTACAACTGGGAATCGCTCCCCTTCAAGAGGGAGAAATTAAAGAGGCTCCTAATCTCCAAAAGTTATCTGAGCCTTGGTACATTTGAAGCTGACATAGGCAGGAAATGAGAGGATGATATCTACAAATCACAGTGGGGGCAAAGTCAAGAGAACTGGAGATATAGAGGAAAAAAGGGATGATGTGCAGAGTTCTGGACAAAGGGTGGGATAATGATCTAATTGGAGAGCTCATTCAAGTGGCCACACAGTGAGCATGGCCTTCTTCTGAGGGCAAGCTGCCACCATTCTATAGAGGGGATCTTCTAAATGAAGCTACTTTGTCAGTCATATATTTGTATAGCACAGAACCAGGTCCTTCAATCCACCATGTCCAAGCCCAGCCTATCCACTCTCTCAATAACTAAAATCCTCTGCATTCGGCCGAGCACAATTGCATCCATCCTACAGATTACCAACCAGGACTGCACACAATACTCCAGGTGCAGCCTAATGAATCTTCTTCTTCTTGCGTATGGCGTGCACAGCCTTAA
Organism: Okamejei kenojei; assembly: GCA_035221665.1. Lineage (NCBI taxonomy): Eukaryota > Metazoa > Chordata > Chondrichthyes > Rajiformes > Rajidae > Okamejei > Okamejei kenojei. The sequence goes on from CM069164.1 coordinate 18,045,655, forward strand.
GTTGTAGGACAACTTGAGCCTAATGAATGTTTTATAAAATCGCAACCTAATGTTCCAGCTCTTATATTCTATGACCTGAAGCCAAGTGTGTCGTAGGGAGTCTTCACCGTCCTGTCCACCTGTTTGCCATTTTTAGGCAACTATGGATTTGGAGCCCTCTCCTTGAGGAGGGACTCTCCATAGAGTGTTTGTCTTTGTTAGAGTGGACAGACTAAAGGAGGTTCAGTCTCTGAGTGCTTGGAGGGCAAGGTGGCAGCGGGATCTTCCTCAGCGGAAGGGTAATCCCCCGAGAGACTCTGGGACCCAAGGTGAGAAGGTGAGCAGCATTAGAGCAGAATCCTGGCACCTGATTAGTGACACAGATCAAAAGGCATTCCCCACCCGGGCGTGTCAGCTTGCAAAACTGAGTGCCTCCACCCACATCCGGCATTAAGGCCGTGAGGCAGCTGCACTAACTGCTGCGTCAGTGTGCTGCCCATCGTGACTTGCAAATCAATACTTCGGATTTATTGCTCAGTTCTGCGTCCTCCAGTGTAGCGTTATCGCAGTGTGTGCTGCACCGTGTTTGTATCTGCAAACACGCTGTAAGCTGCAACAGTGTATTGTTACACCTGAGTTATTTCTCATTTGAGAAAGCTTTCGATTACTGCAGTCTAGCACTTACTCTGCTCCCGGTTCGGATTCATATACCCTTCGAGATGAAGCTGATTTATGTCATGCATTTGGATACCAAACTTATCATCTTGCAACATTGCTTTATGGTTATTTACGACAGCAGTCAAGAAATCAAGGAAATATTCTTGGTTTAGGAGCATTCATGTTGAAGTTATAGCGAGATTAATGGAGGCCTCATTACAAAAAGAAAATCATTGTGTTACAATTGTCATCCTGTTCACAGAACATATTTCATCTGTGTCCTAATATGGAGTAGAAAGTGGTGCATCTGACAGGAAGATGTTTTATATGAAAAGGCACAACACTGGCCCTGTGTTAAAAGGAAGATAGTCCAACCTCAGACTCATTCATTTCTTGAAGAGTTAATTAATTTGTTACTGACATAGCTCATGAAGGTTAGTTTAACTGATGGGTATTGGTGTAAAATGGATAATATTGATCAGCTGCCTCATAAACACTCTCACTATTTTGATTTCTATTGACTTCACTGAATTCATATCGGGTCAGGGGATGGCAGTAACATGTTGTGACTGGAGACGATGGTATTTTTCTTCTAGGAGCAGAGACGACTGAAGGAGAGTTTGAAAGTAGTCAGTAGTGGGGTTGTAGAGTATAGAAACCGGCCCTTCAGCCCCTCATGTCCATGCCGACATGTTTCCCATTTACACTAATCCCATTTGTCTGCATTAGATCTGCAACCTTCTATGCCAAGGATATTTACTGCAAGTGTCTGTCTGAATGCCTCCTAAAGGGCCTGTCCCACTTTCACGACCTAATTCACGACCTTTTTTACTCGTGGACATTTTTCATCATGTTGGAAAAAACGCCCCGACCTACTTGATGCCACGAGTACCTACGACTACCATCACAACCTACCTACGACCTCGTGACGACCATGCTGTGAGTATGAATCAAGGGCAAACTCGGCAGAGGTCGTGAATTAGGTCGTGAAAGTGGGACAGGCCCTCAACGGTGGCATCTGATTCCACCACTTCTTCTGACTGTTTCAGATATGATCCACTCTATAAGAAACCTTAAACCCTTTTTATATCCCTACCATTGGGAAAATATTCTGACTCTCCCCTCTCTATGCCTCTTTCAGTTTTACAAACTATCAGGTCACCCCTCAGCCTCAGAGAGAACTACAGTCCCTCCACTGGTTTAAATCTTTATTTCAACACCAGATCTGTGCGCTCTGGATGGCTTGATGGTAATCATGTATCGTCCTTGCTTTGAGCGGATAGTACACAATAGAAGCTTTATACTGTACCATGGTATACGTGACAATAATGAACTAAACTAAACTAAACTATAAAATCCCTTCCCGTAACTCAAGTAAATGAGAATCTGCCGACACTTGCAGAAAATGTTGGTATTCAGAGGACACGGAACTGAAATAATCAAACAAACCAAAGGGGACCGGAAAGGTTTTACTAATGAGGAGGAATTCATGATCTGGAATGCCAAATGCACTGAAAGAATTTGGTACGCTTCAAATGAAAACTGGGTGAATACTTGAGAAAGAAACATTTGCAAGGCATGGAATTCATGACAGATGATAACACTTGCTATATTACAATGCTGCTACACCACAAAAGTAGCTTATTGCCCATAAAGTGCTTTGGGACTGATGTAATACTGCCGTGATGTGAAGCGGCGGAGGAGGGATTCAGTGATCAGGTATTTGTCTGACTCAGTTCTGCTGGAACGTGGCCATGTGCAACACATGCTTCCCTTGCCATCTCCCCGTGGACAGGTGATCGTAGAAATGAAAGTAAGTACCCCGGCCTCACACACGCAATATGATGGGTTATCCTTGTCCAGAGACACGACTTGTCCTAAAAACAAATGAGAAATTTCCAAACAGCCTCCTGGAATCCTATAAAAAATCCTTTCTGTGGGACTGTTCTGAGTACTCTCAGAGCATCTCCCACTTTAAAACTTCTCTCCTAACTCGTTCCACCCCTTCTCTTCAAATGCCCTTCCAGAAATTTCTGCACCAAACTCAGCCACATCTGTAGCCAGTGACCCATCACCATCACGGAATCTCGTCAGGTAATGAAGCTTGTTTCTGTACGTGAATGAAGCAGTGCTATTCAATGACTGACTGACTGATGTAGGGAGAGCATGCTTGATTAGTGTCAGGGATATGGGGAGAACGGCAGGAGAATGGGGTTGAGAGGGACAGATAAATCAGCCATGGTTGAATGGCGGAGTAGACCGTATGAACCGAATGGCCTAATTCTACACCTATCATCTATGAACATATCAGCATGTCACGTTGTTTCCTCCGGTGTGTGGAGAGTAGTAGGGAATGCACGGCTTTGCCGGATGTCAAAGGAGCGGATAAATGTGAGAAACTACAACAGTCTGAACTCTTCACCAGGAACCATTTCCCCAGTGAATCCATGGCTTACAAAAGCCGACATCACAGCCTCTTTGAGCGTGTTACCCCACTTCCCCACCCTGCACCCCTTCCTGGGCACTCAGAAACTTTTCCAAGGCAAGAACAAATGACTGAGTCCATTTGCACTTCTTGAGCTAACTGACAGCTCCAACCACTACCTGGACTGGTTACTGCTCTGTCTCGGACTCACCCCATTCACACAAGCAGCTGCTTGTCACTGGGCTACTGTGTGTTGCTGAAATTAGACAGAGGCAGAATTATTTGTCGACGATAATGCAACCACTTTTGTAAAACAATGCATCAAGGACACTCCTTGCTTTAAGGCACCCTACCACTCTTGCTCACTGCATAAAGGCCCATTATTCTTGTGTACAAGTAGGTGTTGTAGCAGCCACTGTTCAAAGTGGATTGATGGATCCTTCAGATTTCCTGGAGTCTTGATGAAGTTGGTTATTTGCAAGTCCTTTTTATCTGTTTAATAATTAGGATTGTGCTGCATTTATTATCAAATTCAACCAACTCACCCAATTCATAATCTAAGCCCTGAACTTTGAGCAGATAAAGTCCAAGGACTCACTTCACAGGGTTTCTATCCTGAGGTTCTTGCCAGCAGGACATGAACCTTCTACAGAAGAGTCAGGAGGATGTTCAAACCTTGTTTCCCAGGAAGCAAACTTCTTTTGATTCTATTCCCAGATGTATACAGTGCAAACACATCATAAAAAAAACTAAATATTCATTTTCACACTAGAGCTGAACTTTCAATAAAACAGTAACTTTTCTGTTGGTTAAAGAGATGGTGTTGTGCATTCCCATCAAGTTGCTTAATGGAGTGAGTTCCATTTGACTGTGCCTAGCCCATATCCATCTAAACCAATCCAATCCATGTACTTTTCCAAGTATCTTTTAAATATCATAATTGGACCATCATCTACCACTTCCTCTGGCAGCTCGCTCCATGTTTCCACCACCCTCTATTTGAAAAAGTTGTCCCTTAGGTCTCTTTGAAACCATTTCCCTCTCACCTTAAACCTATGCCCTCTAGTTTCTGACTGCCCTGTCTGGGGAAATGACTGTAACTATTCATATTGCCTATTTTCCTTGTGATTTTATATACCTCTGTAAGGTCACCATACAGCCTCCTTCAATGGAAAAATGGTCCAGGTATCCAGCGTTATAACTTAAACCCTCCAATCCCAGTAACATCCTCGTAAATATTTTTGTATCCTTTCCTAGTTAATGACATTCTTCCTACAGAAGGGCGACCGGAACTGTACACTGTACTGAAATGTGGCCTTAACAACATCTTGTACAGTTGTAACATGAGATTCCAACTCCTGTACTCGATAAAGCCAAGCATCCCAAATGCCTTCTTCACCACTCCATCCACCTGCGACACCACCTTCATGGAACCGTGTACCAGTGCACCTGTTCTATAACTCTCCCCATGGCCCTACCATTTTCTGGCTAAGTCCTGCCCTAGTTTGGCCAACTCCACCTGCCAATCCTCGGCCCATTGGACCAGTTGACCAAGATCCTGTTGAAATCTAAGACAACATTCTTAACTGTCCATTATACCATCGATTTTATTGTCATCTGCAAATTTGCTAACCATACCATCCACATTCACATCTAAATTGTTCATGTAAATATTAAATAACAGTGGACTCGGCACCAATCCCTATGGCAACCGCTCGTTAGGAGCCTCCAGTCTGAAAATTGAACCTCTGTTTCATCACCCTCTGTTTATTACTACCAAAGATAATTCTGTATTCAATTGGCTTTTTTCGTCCTGGATCCCATGAGATCTAAACTTCCAAACCAACATACAATGCAGCACCTTGTCCACACGGCCCTTACTAAGGTCCATGGGGACATCATCTACTGCACCACCCACAGATATATTCTTGGTCACCTTTTCCAAAAACTCAATCAAATTGGTGAGACATGATTTCCCACACACAAGGCCATGCTGATCATCCCTAATCAGTCGGTGCCATTCCAAATGCGTGTAGATCCTGCATGCACAGCATGTAGATCCTGTATCTCAGAATCCTCTCCAATACCTTAACGCCCGCTGATGTAAGGCTTCTCAGTGTGCAGTTCCCAGGCTTTTCCTTGTAACCTTTCTTAAATAGGGGCACTCATTTCCTTGTGTTCAGAAAATCTTGCTCAACACCATAGAGTCATAGAATCATAGATTCATACAGCATAGAAACAGACCCTTCAGCCCAACTTGCCCACACCGGCCAACATGTCCCAGCCACAACAGTCCCACCTGCCTACGCTTGGCCCATATCCTTCCAAACTTGTCCTATCCATGTATAGGAAGAGGAAGAAGAAGAAGATTAGACTTTATTGCCTTCCATCACAGTGAGGAATGTGGGGAATCTGCTGTAGTGGATGTTTATGTTAACTTTTATGTAGTTGTGTGTCTTGTTGCTTTTTTTTTAGTATGGCTGTATGATAATTCGAATTTCACTGTACCTTAATTGGTACATGTGACAATAAACTGACCTTGAAACCTTGAAACCTACCTGTCTAACTGTTCCTTAAACGGCATAGTACCTGCCTCAACTACCTCTGGCAGCTCGTTCCATATACCCAGTACCTGTGAAAAAGTTACCCCTCACATTCCTATTAAATGTTTTTCCTTTCACCTTAAACCTCTGGTCGTCTATTATGTCCTCTGGTCGTCTATTCCCCTACTCTGGGCGAGAGACTCTGCATCTACCTGATCTATTCTTCACATGATTTTGTGCACATATTATACACCACTCTTGTCTTTATTTGTTGAAAACAAATCCTTACCTGCACCCCATCCTAGATATGCAGTCTACTCCAGCCTGGTTTCTCCACTGCATGCTTCAGCCCCCAAAGTCAGGTGTACTAAACCTTTTCCAACTTTATACCCACCTTAAGTCCACCGTTCTGCTCTTTATCTCTTCCACCATTACTTGACTCTTTGTAAATTTGCCCTACATGGAGCTTTGCAATGCATTCAATAATTTTGTGGTAATCACATTGTACAAAAGTTAACTTGAAGAATTTCACCAGATGCTGCTTTTTCGATACACATTTGATTCCAAACCTAAAGCAGCTTCCTTGATGAAACATGTCTCCTTTCTACCGAGGCTGTCACTGAGGCCTTGGTAAATGTCCATTGGCAATTCAAACTCTATCAGGTAGGGACCAAGAAACATCTGTCTCCTGTATTGTAGACCCTGCCCGAAAATTGTTGCTTCCCAGAACATTCAATATGTATCATTGAGGCATGAGGAATAAGGAAGCCTCTACCAATTCTTTAGTTTTCAAAGGTCTCTAGCTCTCAATTGCTGGATAAAAACAATAATAAATGATTAAATTCAAGACTGCATTGATAGAACAGTTTCCAACTCAGATTGCTGAATACAAAAAAGTTTGGATAACTCAATTACATTACTGCTTTTTTCCAGCACAATACGATTGACAAGTGACTCTGGTGAGAGAGAAACCACCTTAAGTTGTTTTGCATCACTCCAGAAATTCAATTGAGCACGTCCCAGTGTGATTCAAGCTTGCACATGAGGTAAGATTCCTGGCAACCTTACTTGTGCGATGTTGCAGGAAATCAGACGGTGTTCTCCTGGCGGTAGGCACAAAAAGGCTGGAGTAACTCAGCGGGTCAGGCAGCATCTCTGGAGAAAAGGAATCAGTGACTTTTTAGGTCGAGAACCTTCTTCAGACTGAGAGTCAGGGGAAAGGGAGATGAGAAATGTAGAAGGTGATATAGAGAGATATAGAACAAATTAATGAAAGATATGCAAAAAAGGAAGGCTGATTAAGGAAACATGTAGCCCACAATGCCCATTGGTCATTGTGGACTAGATGATAACAAGTTATACAGACAATGAAATTGAACAGGACAATAGTGAAACTAGTAGAATTAATAGGGTGGGGAGAGGGGGGGGGGGGGGGGGGGTGGGGGGGAGGAACAGAGAGAGAGGGGATGCCGGGGTGACTTGAAGTTAGAGACCGTTGGGTTGTAAGCTGCACAAGCAAAATTTCAGGTACTGTTCCTCCAATTTGCATTTGGCCTCACTCTGACAATGGAGGAGGCCCAGGACAGAAAGGTCAGTGTGGGAATGGGAAGGGGTGTTAAAGTGTTTGGCAACCGGGAGAACATGTCGGCCAAGACAGACTGACCATAGGTGTTCAGCGAAACGATCGCCCAGTCTATGCTCGGGCTCGCCGATGTATAAGAGTCCACATCTGGAACAGTGGATACAGTAGATGAGGTTGAAGGAGGGGCAGTTCTCCTGGGAATGACTAACGTTGGCCAATCCTCCAGTTCTATAACTGCCCCTCCATCAAACACTCTCCTTGCTCACCATCCACTGCTGGAACATCCAAACTGGCTGGGCTTCTGTCGGACAATGTGAGCTTATTGTTCAGATCGTTAGCTGGCATTATTCGATTTGGAATGCAACTGACAAGAGGCGATTGGCATTTATTTTTAGGAATTTACTGTCAAGAGCGGCAAAATAATTGATTAAACTCTATTTGCTATCTCGGATATAAAACCCTCCAAAGTTACATTTTGCTTCATATACAACAGTTCAATTGGAAGAGACCTGATGCTGAGAAACATGGGTGTATAATCCTTCTGAAAAGTTAATAGCTTACACACAGCTTCCTAATTTCACGTGACTGATTTTATATATACCTTGGTAATCTGCTGAGAGTATTTATGTGCCTCTGAAGTCACAGTGACAGCTTATTAAACTGTTCCAATGTGGTTCAAACACACTTGTGGTTATAAAGGTGCATCAAGCTTTGTATACTGAGACCAGAGTATAGTTAACACATACAATGCTGATTTCTGATTAAAGTTCCAGCAAAAATTAAGATTCAAATCAGATTCGGTATTCCAGGACAGGCAGTAAATTGCGTGCATCTTAAGGAAAGTTTCAATAAACTACAGGAAAGTGTATTTGTTTCACTGTATGTGTTGCTGTTGACAATGTTATACATTTTCTTAAAATTATGTAAACCTACCTACTAATTATTTTATTATGGAATGAATCATTGAGCAGTTTGTGCACATCCTTAAAACCCCTGACATGCGCAATTAGTCCTGCCTTCCAGTGTGTCTTCAAACAGAATGATTAACACTGACAGCTCTTCAACCCGTTTTAGCTTCAGGGTATGGTATTCCTGTTCTCTGATTATGCCAATTTCGCCTGTTTGACAATTACAAAGCCATGAAGCCACGAGTATAAGACATTTTGACACATCACCACCTGAACAGGCTCATCTTCTCCATCCACATGCTCTCTAAGTGGTTCCGGTGCCTCCGTGTTGATGAATGACCCAGATAACCAAGCCTTCCATCACAGACCTGAACAAAGCCCTTTGAAGTTGGCCGACAATGCAGCAGCTGCCCAGAGGAGGCCATGCTCGTGCTTTGTATCACAATCAAAACAGGCCTTTTAAACACAGTTTGTAATAAAAGCTTATTGGATGGCAGTCTACACTCTTTGAGAATGCATTCAGAATGTTCATAGAAACTGAATGGGTTTCAAAGAGGAGAGCTTCATGCTGACATTTGAGTGGGATTGGAACGATAGACATGCCAGCAGAATGGGTGCATGAAAGTGAGGGCCTTTAGAATGGATAAGATTGTGCTCTCTCGTCTGAAGGGAATGTGAATTAAGAGGCCACACACCAAAAAGAAGTAACTGTGCTAGAATTGAATCTGGCGCAGTGCTCCACACATCTGACGGAGGTCCAAGCCTGCATTTTTGTAGGTGTTTTGACCATTTCAATAGATGCAGAGGTTTCATTTATTCTGTTACCACAGCTCCAGGCTCTGTGGCTGTAGTTGGTGAGTGAGTGAGTGAGTGAGTGAGTGAGTGAGTGAGTGAGTGAGTGAGTGAGTGAGTGAGTGAGTGAGTGAGTGAGTGAGTGCAGAGATTCTTACCTCAAATGAATTGTGTTCATTTGACACATCCCAGCTTTTTTCTCCCTAAAATATAAATGCTAAGTAGATGGTTGTGTTACATTCAATTTGCATACCTGAATTAGAGAGAGGTGATGCTTGTCTCACGGTGTGACACGAGCTGAGATTTGGCAGGTGTATGTCAATTGCAGTTACTGGAAAATATACTGTGCAATTTCCAAACGATAAGTATAAATTATACAAATGCAAAGTCATGAAAATAGTTATAGACAACAAGCAAGCTGTCACTGCACAGGAAGGAAACAAGATAATGCAAACCATAGACTTTGTTTAGCATTAAGGGCCTGTCCCACGTGGGCGACCTAATCCGCGAGTTCTAGCGAGTTTGCCCTCGACTCATTGTCGGCACAAGGTCATAGGAGGTCTTCGTAACTCTCCTTCATGCTCGAGAGTGGTCTCAGTGTACTCGAGGCCTCAGCTAGGTCGCGGCGTTTTTTTCAATATTTAAAAAAATGCCCCCGAGTATAAAAAGGTCGCCATGGAAAAAATCGATACTTTTTTTACTCGTAGGTTTAGTCGTAGTAGGTCGTAGTAGGTCGGCACGTTAGTCGTAGGTAATCGAGGGTAGTCGAAGGTAGTCGTAGACGGTCTTCCACATAGTCGAAGGAGGTCGAAGGAGGTCTTCAACATGTTATTTTTTTCAAACTCTGCCAAACTCGCCAATTAGGTCGCCCAAGTGGGACAGCCCCTTTAGTTGTAAAAAGTGTAATTGAAGTTCTGACTCTGTGACAGTAATTACTGTACAAGTATTTAATACCACTCTCTCCGCAGGTGATCACTAAGTAATGTAATGTTGGGAAAGTACTGCATTACACCACGGGCCACTCAATTGCTACTCAGTGCTGAAGACAATTTTAAGTGTTCATGGGTCTGTAATTCCATTAGTAACGACAGTTTTTCTTTTGATTTCCAATCCACATGGGCTGCTGATATTAGTGTTTCATCAGAACATAGGACCTGTGGTGGGTTTGGACACAGGATACACAGCAGCAGCTGAAAGCTGGAAGTTGTGACCTTCTGCACCCTGCCACTTACATTTGTCCTGATTAAGTGGTCATGGGCTGAAGTCATCTACTGATAATGTAGAAGCTAGCATTGTCAAAAGCAAATTGCCAGTGAGTGATGGCATGTCTGAGTAACAGTGGCATTCCTACTGCTCATATTTCTTTTGGTTAAGATTACAAAATAGCGTTTCAATGTGGAATAATTTGCTGGGTGTTATTTTAGATTTCCTCCAGCTGTGCCAGTTCCGGCTAATAGCGGACTTCACAAAGCACAAGGACAGTTCAATATGGCACCTATTAGCGTTTGGATTGATTCCTTGTGTCCCTTCAGTCTGGAATCCGCTATCCTACCGACAGCACCGAGACACAATCAAGCGGACAACATTACATAGAAACATAGAAAATAGGTGCAGGTGGAGGCCATTTGACCTCTTCGAGCCATCACCGACATTCATTGTGATCATGGCTGATCATCCACAATCAGTAACCCGTGCCTGCCTTCTCCTCATACCCCTTGATTCCACAAGCCCCTAGAGCTTTATCTAACTCTATTTTAAATTCATCCCGTGAATTGGTCTCTACTGCCTTCTGCGGCAGAGAATTCCACAAATTCAAAACACTCTGGGTGAAAAAGATTTTTCACATCTCAGTTTTAAATGGCCTCCCCTTTATTCTTAGACTGTGGCCCTTGGTTCTGGACTACCCAAAATTGGAAACATTTTTCCTGCATCTAGCTTGTCCAGTCCTTTTATAATTGTATATTTTTCTGTAAGATCCCCTCTCATCCTTCTAAATTCCAGTGAATACAAGCCCAGTCTTTCAAATCTTTCCTCATATGACAGTCCCGCCATCCCGGGGATTAACCCCGTGAACCTATGCTGCACTGCCTCAATAGCAAGGATATCCTTCCTCAAATTAGGAGACCAAAACTGCACACAGTACTCCAGATGTGGTCTCACCAGGGCCCTGTACAACTGTAGATGGACCTCTTTGCTCCTATACTCAAATCCTCTCGTTATGAAGGCCAACATGCCATTAGCTTTCTTCACTGCCTGCTGTACCTGCATGTTTATTTTCAGTGACTGGTGTACAAGGACACCCAGGTCTTGTTGCACTTCCCTTTTTCCTGACACCATTGAGATAATAACCTGCCTCCTTGTTCTTGCCACCAAAGTGCCATGATTGAACCATAAATCAGCCATGATTGAGTGGATTCCATGTGCTGAATGGTCTTAATCTGCTCCTACATCTTGTGGTCTTGTGGCTGAATCTGCAGATGGATGCACTCAACAGTCATGAAGAAAATAGTTAAACTTCCCAAAGGATAAAACTCAGTCTCTGTCAATACTTGCATACTAGGATATAATTACATTGAGGAGGAAAATTGTTCCCATTGTCAGGTGGCACTGAAGATAAAAATTCAGTGAGGAAAGTAGTCCAAAAACCGTCTACTTTCCAAAAATGATATCAAGGAATGGGAGGAGGCCTTAGCAAAGGGCTGGACAGCAGCATTTAGCTCTAAAAGCCATGCCAATTAGGAATGTTGACAGGGTTGTATTTTCTTGTAGTGAAGGACATTGGTGATAGACTCTACTCAAGTTAGCACCGCTGAGGCTCCCACAGAGTTTACTGAGGAATTTACAGGAAGGCAGGGACCACCGCAAATGGAAGCTTCATTCCCAGTCAGTTGTCTTGCTCCTGAAACACCTTCCAATCAGTCATCCATTGTCCACAGTGTGTAGTGACGGGGATGGTATATGTTGCTTGCCCCCCGCTTGTGGCAAATGGTGCATCTTGACCTTCATGTTGCTGCAGACTTTTATTGTGAAGAGGTGCTGTTTTGTGCTGGAGGCATGTTGCTAAATGATCTTAAGGGGGTCTTAAGTGTAGCACTATTCCTTCCTTACCGTTGACTGAACCTGCAAATTAACCCGAGGCAGACAAAGGTGCTGGAGAAACTCAGCGGGTGCAGCAGCATCTATGGAGCGAAGGAAATAGGTAACGTTTCGGGCCGAAACCCAAATTAACCTCTTGGCACCAGCATTCCCAAGGCCCTTTGCACCTCCGATTTCTGAATTCTCTCTTCATTTAGAAAGTAGTCCTTGTCTTTGTTCCTTCCAATGTCAAGGAAGGCTGGCACACGACCAAAGGAAATAGGCCACCACTGTGCAGTCAGGAAATAGCTGCCCAGATGGGATTGTTGCGGTTGCGTGCCCATTCGCTGCCATGCACCTGGTGGGGCGAATGGCCAGCTTCTGCCCTCTATGCCTCTGCGGCTCCACGGCTTTTGAATTGATCAAGATGCTGAATAACTAAACTGTGGCATCGAAAGGAATGTAGAAATTTGATTTGAAGCAATGAATGTCTTGCTTTGATAAGAGTAACTTCTTTGGCATTGGCTGCTCTCAGTATAACTCTTGCCGGGGTGGAAGATTGCAACCTTCACCTGGTCCGCCCCCTGTTTCGACTAATGCAATCAACTCGACGTGCACAAACGGAAGATCAAATAGAACAAGTTGTCCGACAACTTTAGGCTGTGCACGCCACACGAAAGAAGAAGTGTAACTCTTGCTGTTGAGTTGGATGGTTGTGGGGACAAAGATATTTGAACAGGTAATCTGGGATGACTTTTCAGTGCAGTGCCAGGCAAAGGCAATTAGAAGCACAGCACTCATCACCAAGGCTGCCTGTGTCTGTGGAGGAGATGCAATGAGTGAGAATGTGGCAAGGTCCCACTTTAAGATGAGACGTGAAGCTTTTGCCACACCCGAACTACCCGACCCCTCCAAATAAAGCGATACCTGCTTCTTGTGGAATCCTGCTGTGTACACATTGGCCACTGTGTTTGTCCAAAGCAAAAGAGTGATTGCACCGTTAAATAGTTGTGGACATGAAAGGCCCTCTCTCTGTGATTTGAAGACCTTTCTTCATTTACACTGAATATTTTTACCGAAATAAAACATTTTCTTTAAAGCACAAGCCAAAATGTTGGCAGACTTCCAGGAAAGGCATGTTGCTGTTTCACATGCCTACATCTCATTACACATCCCGTAATTATCCTGCACATGTGCTCGGTGGGCAAATGACTTGTTTGCATTTGTTTGTTTTCCACCTGGAAGCAACCGCTGGGATGTTCCACGACCCGCGGCTCCCTGGAGCCACAAGTGTCACAATGATTTATCACTTCTCCGCCTTATTATTAACCTGTAATGCCGTGGAAGGACAGCAATCTCCAGGTAAACAGAACATTTGTTCAGGTAAGGAAGTGACCCTCTCTCCATCACCACACTGAACGCATTGATTGCGCTTAATGAACAGCACCTCGCAAATCACAGCTCTCTCCGCTGCCTTCAATGCTGTGAAGAGGACAATACCAACACAAAAGAATAAGGAGCTCTCAGCGGTAAAAAAATCTCCTCAAACAACACGGACTAGACTTCAAAGGAACTTTGTGTAGGAAGGAACTGCAGATGCTGGTTTAAATCGAAGATAGACGCATAAAGCTGGAGTAACTCAGCGGGACAAGCAGCATTTCTGGAGAGAAGGAATGGGTGACGTTTTGGGTCATGACCCTTCTTCAGACTGGTTAGGGATAAGGGAAGCGAGAAATATAGGCGATGATGTAGAGAGATAAAGGACAATGAATGAACTTTGGCTATGGGACACTGAAAAAGAGCATTGTGGGTACGAGCTGCCAGGGGTGGTGGTGGTGGAGGCAGAGTTTAAGATGCATGTGGATCGGCAGGGAATGAAGATTATGGATCATGATTAGTTTATTATGTTCATTATGCACAGCACAGTCATTGTTGGCCAAAGGGCCTGTTCTGTGACACATCCTGAGGGAACGTAGGTTTCTCTTCCTCCTCTCCCTCCCAGCCTTCCGTGACTCTGGTCATTCTGGTTTTGTGCCATAGTGTAAAACGGGTGGGAGAGAATTGAACAGATTATTACTATCTCTCCCGAGGGTTATTCCCACACATTTGAATGGCATTACACAGTGGCATAAAATTATACCCTTGCTGCCTCTTAGGATGTGATTGCACCGCAAGATACAAGCATAACAAACGATTTTGCTCAACTTTCTAATGAAGGCATTGACCCATTTATTTTAAATATGTTAGTGCCTCTGAGCTGTCTGCCTCTACGACTCTACAACAGAGAACGTCTATGGAAGGTCTCCAAGTGCCATGGCATCCCAGCCTCCAGGGTAAAATGAATTAAATGAACCACAATTACAAAATGTTTATTACACATTGTTTTTATAGGAATTCCAGACATAATAATCGGACCTCGCTTATTGCGTTTGGAATTTTTTTAACACATCCTATTTTCTATGGCTTCCCTATTGTGATCGTAATGTGTTGCGTGTTTTGAAATGTACTGATGCCCCCAATCTTACGTCTGAACTTATCTGTTATTACAGCGGAAGGAAGGGTTCCCGACAAATATTCCCATTCTCCAATTGGAAAATTGGTCACATAACAAGAAACAGCAACAGAAGATCTGACAACACAGTGTATTCAACAAAGGTGTTCATTGTGGTTTCAATGGTTGCGTACATTGTGTACAGTTTTGGTCTCCTAATTTGAGGAAGGACATCCTTGTGATTGAGGCAGTGCAGCATAGGTTCACGAGATTGATCCCTGGGATGGCGAGACTGTCATATGAGGAAAGATTGAAAAGACTAGGCTTGTATTCACTGGAGTTTAGAAGGATGAGGGAGGATCTTACAGAAACATATAAAATTATAAAAGGACTGGACAAGCTAGATGCAGGAAAAATGTTCCCAATGTTGGCCGAGTCCAGAACCAGGGGCCACAGTCTTAGAATTAGGGGGAGGTCTTTTAAGACTGAGCTGAGAAAAAACTTTTTTACCCAAATAGTTGTGAATTTATGTAATTCCCTGCCACAGAGGGAAGTGGAGGCCAAATCACTGGATGGATTTAAGAGAGAGTTGGATAGAGCTCTAGGGGCTAGTGGAATCAAGGGATATGGGGAGAAGGCAGGTATGGGTTATTAATAGCGGACGATCAGCCATGATCACAATGAATGGTGGTGCTGGCTCGAAGGGCCGAATGGCCTCCTCCTGCACCTATTTTCTATGTTTCTATGTTTATGTTAATGGTTATAAAATCCATCTCCAACTTGCTGAGTGTTAACAATACAGGAAAGCAGACAGCTGAAATGCAGAGTTTGAGGAGAGTGAGAGCGTTTATGAGGCTTTTTGAGAGGCATGTGGAGGCAGGGAATGGTGGTTATGGATTATGTGTAGGCAAATACAAATACAACCTACCCCAGAGTGGGTGAATCGAGGACCAGAGGACATAGGTTTAAGGTGGAGGGGGAAAGATTTCATTGGAATCTGAGGGGTAACCTTTTCACACAAAGGGTGCTGGATGTATGGAACAAGCTGCCAGCAGAGGTAGTTGAGGCAGGGACTATCCCAACATTTAAGAAACAGTTAGACAGGTACATGGATAGGACAGGTTTGGAGGGATATGGACCAAATGCGGGACTAGTGTAGCTGGGACATGTTGGCCGGTGTGGGTAAATTGGGCCAAAGGGCTTGTTTCCACACTGGATGACTCTGTGACTCTCAATGTGGTTAGTTTAATATATTCATTATGGTTCAAGCACCATTGTGGGGAGAGCAGCAGAGGACCAACTAGTCCTTTGTTGCATCAAGCAACAGCAATGAAGGTGGCTCAGACACCCATGAGGGTGAGAGGTGCTGACATCCAGCAGAGCGAGGATGCATAAGCAGAGCCCAAACCTACAATGGCCAGACACCATCAGGGAGAAAATGGCATCATCAGCACTCATGAAGGAGAAGCCAAGGGGGGAATGGATAGGCTAATCTCGCTAAATGCTCGTGGCTGTGGGCATTCTTGGAGCTTTATAAAATTATGAGGTGGCATAGATACAGTTGAAGCTTTTCTTCACAGTGCAGTGGAGCCTAGAAGTAGAGGGCACAGGTTTAAGGTGAGAGGGGGAAATCTAAAGGAAATCTGAGTGATTGTTTTTTTCACAGAGAGCATGGTTTGCTGGAAGAAGTGGAGATGTTGGTGGACAGACATATATGTCTGAATATCCGATATGTTCGACACATCAACAGGGGAGGTGTTGGATTCAGACACACGTTGCAGGGAGCAGTAGAATGGTAAATCGAGAGTTAAGATTACATAATTGTTATATTTAACAACAACAGGAACAATGGATGTCTTTCTTGCAGCAGCAGCAGAAAGGGGACTGTAAACACACAATGCATATAGAAAATATGTAATAAACAAAAAAAATCAATCATCATTGTAGGACTGATGGGATACTCAGTTGCTGTTCACCATCTGCCTGAGTCGGCGTCTGAGACAGAGTTTGCCAGAGTTGACAATGTCTATCTAAGATTCTGGACAATCACCAACTCTTGAATTATCAATGTTCATTTTGTGCCAAAGAGTCTCCAATTGTTTAGTTTAGAGATACAGCACGGAAACAGACCCTACGGCCCACCGGGTCCGCACCGACCAGCGATCCCCGCACATTAACACAATCCTACACCCACTATGGACAATTTTTACCTTTACCAAGCCAATTAACCTACAAACCTGTACGTCTTTGTAGTGTGGGAGGAAACCGAAGATCTTGGAGAAAACCCACGCAGGTCACGGGGAGAACATACAAACTCCTCACAAACAGCACCCATAGTCGGGATGGAACCCGGGTCTCGGGCGCTGCATTCGCTGGAAGGCAGCAACCCTACCGCTGCGCCACCGTGACCGTTGGAAAGGAAGGAAAATCTTTCACAAGCCTTTCATGATTTTGCAAAATCTCAAAGAATTTTACAATAACAACATCCATGAATATAACATCTTTAGTAAAGCGAGTTAGTATTCCCTGAAGCCCTTCATTGGAGCGTAATGAAATTAAAAAATTTGACCTACATTAAAAATGCTCAGCCACAGAATAAATTGTAAGAGAAGTAACCAAAAGCTTGTCAAGCAGATCATTATTAGGAGGGTAGACACAAAATGCTGGAGTAACTCAGCGGGACAGGCATCGTCTCTGGAGGGAAGGAATGGGTGACATTTCGGGTCGAGACCCGTCTTCAGCCTGAGAGTCGGGAGGGGGAGACACAGAGATAAGGAAGTGTGAGGTGTGAGACCGAGACATCAAAGGGGGTGGGGATCAAGGAAAATGTAGAATAGGTCATTGTTAGCTAGGAGAAGTTAGCAACAAAGCAAACAGATAAAATGTAATCAGGGACAGTCAGGCTGGTCAACGAACCAGAGAGGTTCGTGAAGAGAATTAGCAGAGTTTAGCTCAGTATCTGGCTCTCAATGAGGCAACTTTGGGTTGTGACAAGGGGCAGTGTGGGAGGAGCACAGATAATCAGGGATCTGTAGAGTACAGAGAGATTAGAGAGGGCAGAGAGTAGTGAAACCGCTGAGAGAGTTGAAAACAAGGGTGAGAATCCCACAGACAATTAAGAACTCTTGAAGTGCTGCCAAAGGTACCAAATGTAAGGAATTAGAAAGTTAGCACAAAATGCTTATGCATGGACTGCGATGATCCCAACAAATAAATTTCCACCACATTAAATGCCGGCTGCTGGGGATGTTAAAACACAACAAGGCAGTGTTAAACTGGGCACTAAAAGTAATGGATTGATAACAGTCCAGGGCCAATTATGTTTTCCGAATAAACACAATAATACATTAGATCTTTCTAGAAACCACAAAAGGATCTTTGGCAATAAACTGAGTCATGGGTTCAGATATATCTGTAAGTCCAAATGCCTCTGAAACTTTCTCCCAAGATTCACACTCACCTACACACCAAGATGTGCTACTAGGGTACACAAAAAGCTGGAGAAACTCAGCGGGGGCAGCAGCATCTAAGGAGCGAAGGAGATAGGCGACGTTTCGGGTCCAGACCCTTCTTCAGACTGGTCAGGGATCAGGGAAACGAGAGATATAGACGGTGATGTGGAGAGATAAAGAACAATGAATGAAAGATATGCAAAAAAGTATCGATGATAAAGGGAACAAGCCATTGTAAGCTGTTTGTGGTGTGAAAATGAGAAGCTAGTGCGACTAGGGTGGGGGAGGGAGATAGAGATAGAGGGAATGCCAGGGCCCGAGGGCTGAGGGAGAGGTGGGAAAGGGAGGAGACAGCAGGGGTTAACAGAATTGAGAAAATTCAATGTTCAAGCCCAAAGGATGCAGACTCCCCAAGCGGAATATGAGGTGCTGTTCCTCCAACTTGCGGTGTTGCTCACTCTGGCCATGGAGGAGGCCCAGGACCGAGAGGTCGGATGCAGAATGGGAGGGGGAGTTGAAGTGCTGAGCGACCGGGAGGTCGGGTTGGTTTTTGCGGACCGAGCGGAGGTGTTCGGCGAAACGATCGCCAAGCCTCCGCTTGGTCTCACCGATATAGATCATCTGGCATCTGGTGCAGCGGATGCAGTAGATGAGGTTGGAGGAGGTGCAGGTGAACCTCTGTCGGACCTGGAAGGACTGCTTGGGTCCCTGAAAGGAGTGGAGGGGGGAGGTGAAGGGACAAGTGTTGCATTTCTTGCGGTTGCAAGGGAAAGTGCCCGGGGAAGGGGTAGAGCGGGAGGGGAGGGAAGAATTGACAAGGGGGTCGCGGAGGGAGCGGTCTTTGCGAGTCTGTGCTATTAGGTTAATTGGTTATGTTAAACTACCTCTCAGGATGGGTCAATAGCAACATTAAGCAAAAGGGGAGATGTTTTCACCCTCTAAAGTGACGGCAAAATAATTTGTTGCCAGGAAATATAACTCTGCAAGGCTATAATTGAGAAAATGCTACAATTCCCTGAATGCAATACGAACAAGCTGATAATCAACCACCAAAGTGATTTATTTCCCTGATCCCTGTCTGATGAAATATATTTTTGGTTTATGTTTAAATATTGCACAGGTATTCCTGGAGGTTGCTGGGGGAAGCAAGCAGGGGTGAGGGTACACACTTCACTAGTTCATTTGGCCTTAGCTCCCACTCCTCCTCACATCCACTTCTCCTGGAATCCATGTATCAAAGCAATGCTTAAGCAGACCTTGATCCTTTTATTTATTCTCACTTCTACCAAAGCAAGATCAATAGTGGAAGTAGAGCATGATGGGAGTCACAATCCTGTTGCTAAGCAGTGGGCGAGAGTGGCCTGCAGGTATCGATTATGCAGCATAATGATCATTCACCTCATGTAAAATAACCTGCGTGTAAAATAAGCATTCCTTTAATTCAACACCATCATAATTCCAGTAAATAGGATCAGGGAAATAAATCACTCGAGTGGTTGATTATCAGAAGCATTTGGACTTGCAAACATTTCTGAGCTCATGACTCAGTGTATTGTCTACGATCCTTTAGTGGTTTCTAGGAATAGCAGCGGCACAGTGGCGCAGGGGTAGAGTTGCTGCCTTACAGCGCCAGAGACCCGGGTTCGATCCTAACTACGGATGCTGTCTGTACGGAGTTTGTACGTTCTCCCTGCGACTGAGTGGGTTTTCTCCGGGTACTCCAGTCTCCTCCCAGATTCCAAAGACGTGCAGGTTCCTAGGTTAATTGGCTTCTGTAAAATTGTCCCTGGTGTGTGCGGTAGAACTAGTGTACGGGTGATCGCTGGTCGGCTCGGACTCGGTGGGCCGAAGGGCCTGTTTCCACTCCGTATCTTTAAACCTAAAGAAAAATCTAAGCAAGATTCAAACTTGTAACAGATGTTGTATTCCATTCATTATTCCTACAAAAACCCTAATTATTTCCTTCACTGCCTTGCAATTGGGATGTACGATTATTAGTGGAGGATGGCTTAAAGCAAGTCCTTTCGCCAACTGCTTTGAAGGGCTGTGGCCTCATTACCACAATGCACACAAGACTGCCTGAAGCCTGAACCTCTCTCGCCCACAAACAGGAGGCTTGCATTTACATTGCCCCTATCAGAACCTCCAAAAACACTTGGTAGCCAATGAAGTAGTCACGAAGTGTGCTTGCTGATGTAGAGTGAGCAATACGCTGAGCAGCACAGAGGTACAGCTGCCGCCTCACAACTCCAGAGACCAGCCCCAATATCCTGCCCTCAAGACGCTGTCTGCCCCTGCACTCACAACAACTGGGAGCTGAAAATGTCGCCAAACTGATGACTCTGTATGCTGTCTCAGTGCACTACTGCTATACCCTTGTACTGTGCCTGAGACGCTTATCTAATAAGTATCTAAGTGCTTATGTATAGTGATACTGGTACTGAACTGTATACATAAATACATTTCACTGAACCTCAGTACACGTGACAAATAAGGTACCTTACCATGGAGTTTGGGACCTTCTCCCTGTGGCTGTACAGGATTCCTCTGGCTGCCCCGGTCTCATTCCAAAGGCACGCCTGAGGTTTTGTAGGACCCTGTAGGTTAGGTGGCAGGAGAATTAGGGGGTTTTGAGGAAGAATGGGCAAGGAGGGAGATGTGGAAGAATGGGACGGATGGGTATGTTGCGAGCCAGCATAGATTCATGGGCTGAACAACCTCCGTCACAGTCACGGGGAAATATAAAACCCTTGAAATATGGCTGCTAGTCGGACAAAATAAACTCTCAAGGAGCACAAGGTGGTGTGAGACAGATAATCTGTCTTTTGCATGTTGAATGAGGGTTCGGACTATGGGCGATGGGATAACTGCCAAACGGTGTGTGAATATTTAATATTTCTAAGATTGAGTTGGTGCTAATTGCATTATATGGTTCCGTATTATCACATATATAGAGGTACAGTGAAATTCCTTTCTCGCAAACAGTGCAGTAAAGTCTTACCATACCTAAGATCAATCCCCAATTAGTACAAAGTGCAGAGAAATAGTCCACTGAGATCGTATGCAAGGGTTTGGAGAAACTACTCAACAATTCTACTGCACTTTACGAACACCAATATTACCCATGGTATTTTGCTTTATCTGTCACCGCAGCAATTATTAATTAATGCAATAAAAGTCCTTTCCAGGTTTTAGTTTCGCAAAGTTTTTGCCATCTAATCACTCAAACTTTTTTCCCTAAAAACAATTAAAAAATACAACCATTGTCCAAATATTAGGCAAAGTGGTATATTTATTAGAACTAACAAACAGCTAATCAATTATTTTTTTTTTTAAAGAAGGAACTGCAGATGCTGGAGAATCGAGGGTACACAAAAAGCTGGAGAAACTCAGCGGGTGCAGCAGCATCTAAGGAGCGAAGGAGATAGGCGACGTTTCGGGTCGAGACCCTTCTTCAGACAGCTAATCATGTTTTTTTCCTTCTAGCTTTTCTGCACACTGTTTGAGGGCCAAACTCTTCTGAAGTGACCTGTTTTTAGTGTTGCTCCGTGTGGAAACAGGAGCCAGACCAATCCTGCGCCTATCCTACACTCTTCCCAATTATTCTCCCCAATTACTCATCACCTCCCCTTAGAATCTGCCTCTGATCTACACACTCAGGACAATTCGAAGAAACCACTAACCCACAATCCGTCTGTCCCTGGGATGTGGAGGGAAACTCACGGGGAGAAGGTGCATAGTTGTTACAGACAGTGTCAGAGTTTGGGATTGAACCTGGATCGCAGGGGCTTTGAGGCAGTGGATCTACCCACGGCTCCGCTGAGCCGCTGGTGAGGAAATTCCGATGCTCTATAAGGTGTAGTTACTGTGACAGACACAAAGTACTGGAATAACTCAACAGATCAGGCAGCATCTCTTGAGAAAAAGGATGGGTGACGTTTCGGGTCGGAACCTTTCTTCACACTCAGTCCCATCACCTCCATCATGACAAGGCTAGAAGGTTCCAATACACAACTGAAGAACACTTCTTACATCTCCATCATTGACAGTGATATTGTGCAGATATCCTTTATAAATCCCTCTGCACAACTCTTGCTGGAGCTGATCCCCACCTCCTCACTGTCAGGTTTCAGTCTATTCCTCTGCTCTCCTCTGTGGATTACCATTATCCTAGATTTTCTATCAATTGCATGTTACACATACTAAACAACTCTCTTACTCGAGTTCCAGTTGTAAAAACGCTTTTATGAATATTTGTCGTTGTTGTTTCATTACTATCTTAAGCCTACAATTGAATTAAAATACATTCAGTCTTCCCAGACACATATTTAATTAGTTGAATGGATTTTAATTAAAAATGGCAGAACTATTGTGATTCTTATTACAGAAACATTGTCATATTTGCTTCCCATGCCTTTATGAGCAATATTAATTCAAATTCATCAGGGACTTCTAAATTCTCTGTGCTCTAGAGTGTTGCCGGGAATAACATGTTTGATTGGATCGACTCATTCAGCAGCCTGGGTGAGTCGGGCATTGTCATGTCATTTAATTGCCCAGTCTTACCTCACGGTAAAGAAGAAGATTTAACCTGTCTATTATCTGAAATTAAATTGGAATAGATTTTTCTCACAATTCACCAGAATACAGAATTCAAGCAGGTTTCACTTACCAGATTTTCCATAAGAAACAAAGGTAAGAGTATAGCTAAGGTATATGGATAGGGAAGTTTTCGAGGGATTAGGGCCAGATAGAGGCAAATGGGACATGAGTAGATAGGTACCTTGTTGTGCATGGACAAGTTGGCTGAAGAGCACTGTTTCTGTACTGTATGACTCGTTGAATCTCAGTGTGTTGCTGCCTTTGAGCCCTGCTATCATTCACTCTCTACTCTTTCACCTCAGCACCACTTCCCTGCACTAACCCCACACCCCTGGCTCTGAATATTCAGTGACTAAGGATCAATGGATTAATATGGTTCAATGGATAGCTCAGAAATGTTGTGTTCAATGGATATTTTTAAGGCAGAGATAGATAGATTCTTGATTAGTACGGGTGTCAGGGGTTATGGGGAGAAGGCAGGAGAATGGGGTTAGGAGGGAAAGATAGATCAGCCATGATGAATGGCAGAGTAGACTTAATGGGCCGAATGGCCGAATTCTGCTCCTATCACTTATGACCTTATGACTAGGCGTCCACAGTCCTCATGGGTAGAGAAGTCCAAAGATTCACTACATATTGGCTCAAATATCTTCTTACTGCCATCTTCAATGACTGATCCCGATTTTGTGACTGTGACCTATGGATCGTACAGTATCTCATAATCACTCCACTTCAATGGTTCAATGGTTCTTTATTATCACATGTACCAAGCTCGCTTGAATGACATGATAACTAATAGTTAATTAAATATATATAGTTATCTAGCTCTATAACTATAATGGCAGCTCTATAACTATAATGGCAGCTATATTTTGGGTAGATAAAAGCTGGTGGCAATATAACTGTCTAATGTATTCAGAGCTATTCAATTTCACCCGAAACAACGTGGAGATTCACTGAGGCACAGTCCCACAGTAACCTGCTGCCTATGTTCTGCCTAGTCTTCCAGCAGTGCCCAGGCCATTAAAAAAGGTGCTGACTCGGCGCACTAATCGCTTCCATCACCCGGCCAGGGCGCCAGGATTTTGTAATCAATAATCAACAAATAACATTCAGCCCAGATTGAATCCTGTTCCTTTGCTTAATTAGATTAAATGGAAATCAAAAAGATGCAGATGCTGGAAATCTGATATCAATATGAAATCGAATGATAAAATCCAATATCAATATGATGAATGCTGAAATCAACATGATAAAAACTGAAATCAATGTTTCCGAGCTGAACCATGTTTCTCTTTCCACAGATGCTGCCTGACCTGTGAAGTGTCTCCTGTGTCTTCTGTTGTTTCTTGTATCTTCTTGCCCTGTGGGGATCAGTTGATTCAATACTGGACTTTGTGCAGCTTCTTCATATAATGAGCTGGAAAAGTGGAACAGCATGTAGTGTCAATGTTAGTGCATTACTAATAACTAATTTGGCACAAATAATTCGCAGATGTTCAAGGAAAGATATAATTGCAAAGCTTGTGCAGGAGCTTACTGAATTGAAATAGCGGCTACATGAGGAACCAGCGAGGATTTTACCGCAGTGGGATTTTCCTCAGCAAGTCTAGCGTGAAAAAGACTTGGCAATTGTCCATTGGTGCACTTTGCCATTCAACTTTCCAATACAATTGGAGGGAAAACATTTATATTGAGCATATATTTTTAGATTAGAAAATATTTAAATATTGAAGGTTCAATGGAAGAAAGAGATGAATCTGTCCTTAAGTGGCTTCAAATTTTGTATCTGGGCATTTGTTCATTTGCTGCTTTAGAATTGGCCCCAGTCTACCCAAGATGGGCTTGGCTGATTCCTGGGTGTGAATGCAAGTGAAAGACGTGAGATCAGGGGTGGATTCATCAGCTCAATATCTTGCCAGTCCTATCCAAATTCCCTTGACACAACACCTCACTGCTGGTACAAAACATGGTTCCATAGAGTCATAGAGTCTTACAGTGTGGCCCATACACTTACATGAGCCATCTGCCCAACTTGCCCATGCCAACCAACATGTCCCGTCTACACTAGTCCCACCTGCCTGCATTTGGCCCGTATTCCTCTAAACCTGTCCTATCCATGTACCTGTTTAAATGTTTCTTAAACGTTGCAATAGTACCTGCCTCAACTACCTCCCTTGCAGCTCGTTGCATACACCCACCACCCTATGAGTGAAAAAGTTCTGTGGCTGGGATGGACTAACAACATTTCAGGTTGCAACTCTTCTTCAGAGTAATCAGCCTGACGAAGGATCACGACCCAAACTATGATCTGTCCATTTTCCTCCACAGATGCTGCCTGAACTGCAGAGTTCCTCAGGAACTTGACTTATGGCTCAAGATTCCAGCATCAGCCGTCTCCTGCATCGCCATCTTGCTGATGGTTATCTGGCCCCGGTGAGTTCGCTTTGGAGTTCTGGTGAGGAACCGATGGCCGCCCTCTTTGCTTCTTGAAGTCATGCGATGATCATTTTGTGTCAGATGTGAATCATCCAAACTCATCAGGTTTTTTCAGTTTGTGGTTGGGCTGAAATTCCTCTCAGTGTAGCTTGAAAGATGCCGTTGCTCACAGCAGCTGCTCACTGAGCATCAACGCTACTCATGAAACAAGTGGAGCACAAACTCAGGTCATGCACAGTTTCTGTTTAGAAATACAGCACAGAAATAGGCCCATCAGCCCACCAAGACCAAACCAACCTTCACACTAGTTCTATGTCAGCCCACTTTCTCATCCATTCCCTGCGCACTATTCCAGAGGCCAATTTACTTGGGATGTGGGATAAAACCAGAGCACCCGAAGGAAACCCACACAGTCACTGGTCGAACATGCAAACTTCACGCAGACAGCATCCCAAGATCGGGATTAAACCCAGCTCTCTAGCGCTGTGAGGCAGCAGCACTACCAGATGCTCCACTGCACTGTTATTGCTTTCAATCAGCACAGGAATCCCCTCAGAAAAATCTATCCGACTCTACCTACCACTCAAACAAGGCAGGGATCTCAGCATGGCCAGATATAGGGTGATATAATGTCGGACCACACTTATGCTGTATAGGAAGGGTCATGGTCCTGTAGTTTCCAGCCTACTCTCATTGATCTATCCATGAATACATTATGAAGCATGACAAGTAACATCTCCCAAAGAAACATGGCCTCAAGAGGCAGGTGAGTTCTGGGCGTGTGGTGATGATGGGCTTGCATGCCTCCAATCCTGGCCTGTTGTGCATCCCTGACTTCCTTTCTCCTTCTTCGTTCGTGTGGCGTGCGCAGCCTAAAGTTGAAGGACAACTTGTTCTATTTGATCTTCTGTTTGTGCGCGTCGAGTTGCTTGCATTAGTCGAAACAGGGCGGACCACGTGAAGGTTGCAATCTTCCACTCCCCTGACTTCCTTTGCACCTCCCTTAGTAGCCATGTCTTCAGGTGTCTGCCCCAAATACTCCGTCCCAACCTCCTCCTTTGAGACAGACCTTCACATGTTGGAGGCAGAGTTAATGACTTTAGACTTTAGTGATACAGTGTGGAAACAGGCCCTTCGCCCACCGAGTTGGCCCCGGCCAGCAATCACGAGCACTATCCAACACGCAGGGGTCAATTTACTATTTACAGTGTGGGAGGAAACTGGAACACCCACCCGGTCACAGGGGGAACCCACAAAGTCCGTATAGAGAGCACTTGCAGTCAGGATTGAACCCAGTTTCTGGCCCTGTACGGCAGCGACTCCACCGCAGCAACACTGTACTGTCCACAACCTAATCAATATATTTAATCTATCACTCATTAGGGATGAATTCTCAGCTCATCTCTTTTGCCAACATTTGGAACAAATTCTTAATTTATTCATCATAGTTGAAAACATTAGCGACGAGGTGGTGCTGGTTTCCAACGGGAACGGTGACGGATGAACCACACATCTCTGTCCTCCAGTTCCTAGTATAGGATTTTGGTGTGTGCGCTTTATTGTCATGCCTTACATCTATGCACGACAGTGATCGCAACGTCTACTGAAGCGTGGATGGCCGTTGGCTCGCTAGAAGCTCATCCGCCCTGTGACAGGTCGTGTTTTTGGTCCTGCTGGGGGTCCACAGGCCCCCCCTCACCTGGCAAACCAGGTGGGGGAGACGGTTTAGTCGCCGACTATCCGACCTTGGAGCAGGTAGCGCGGGATTACACGGTACCCATGGCGGGGGGAACTCCCCCCGACCTGACCTTAAATACTGGGGACGATCTTTCTCCCTTCTTCCCCAAACCCCCAGCTTTCAGGCTTGAAATGTCAACACTCTTTCTCTCCGAGGGAGGGAAGCTATCTCTAATCGGACTTTATCTTGCACTAAATGTTGTGCCGTTTATTCTTTATCGTTACACTGCGGACGGCTTGATTGTAACCACGTACAATGTTTTACTTTGACTGGATAGCATGCAACAAAACTGTACCTCGGTCAGTACACGTGTCAATAATGAACTCAACTAAACTAAATTTTAACAATATGCCGACCACTCACAGCTCTTCTGTGGTCTTCTGAAGTTCTTCTTCCGGTAACGCTTTGGTGTTCGCACCAAATGCCCCCCTCGCGCAGAAATACAGCTCAGCACAGCGGTAGAGTTGTTGCCTTGCAACACCAGAGACCCGGGTTCGATCCTGACCATCGGTGCTGTCTATACAGAGTTTGTACGTTCTCTCCATGACCTGCGTGGGTTTCCTCCGGGTGCACCAGTTTCCTCGCACACTCCAAAGACATACAAGTTTGTAGGTGAATGGGCTTCGGTAAAAACATTGTCAATCATCGCTAATGTGTGTAGAATAGTGCTAATGTACGGGGATCGCTGGGCGGGCGGACACGGTGGGCCGAAACGCCTGTTTCCGTTCTGTAACTCTTAAGTCCAAAAGTCTAAAGTTCATTCCAAAGGTTCGCGAAAAGGGAACACGTCTGATCAATTCTACAACTATTATTTATATGCATGTAAACTTACTACTCTTGATTTACCCAATTTATTTAATCTGTCTGCATGTAAGCTGTCTAGTCCCTTCATCGCTTCATATGATTTAATCATGTCATCCTGAAGTCTCTGCTTTCTGCAGGAGAAAGGCTCTCTGTCGTGCACCAGAGGGATTTTTAAAGCAGGAGAGCTTTTCCTGAGACCCTCGCTACACCCAACAGCTAGCCGGGCCAGACTGGGCAGCTTATGTTTGGAACCAAGGTTTTCTAAGTAAGTAAATAAGTAAGTAAGTTTATCGGCCAAGTATTCACATACAAGGAATTTGCCTTGGTGCTCCGCCCACAAGTGACAACATGACATACAGTGACAGTTGCAAATGACTCAGAAAACACTACACATTAATAATAATAAAACATTAATGATAAAACACCATTGATCAAGCATGCGAACCAACAAAATACTCAACACTTTTGGTGTTCTATGTTTTGTATTAATTCTTTCCAACCACCTATTACAATTGTCTGTTTCCTTTTACTTTGGGTGGCACCGTGGCTCAGTGTTTGAGTTGCTGCCTTACAGCGCCACAGATCCGGGTTTGATCCAGGCAACGGGTGCTGCCCATACATTCTCCCTGTGACTGCGTGGGTTTTCTCTGGGTACTTTGGTTTCCTCCCACACTCCAAAGATGTGCAGGTTTGTAGGTTAACTAGCTTCTGTACATTGTCCCTAATGTGTTGGATGGAACTAGTGTACAGGTGATTGGCGTGGACTTGATGGGCCGAAGGGCCTGTTTCCACACGGTAACTCTAAATCTCTAAAGTGGACATGGACTAAGCATCTTCACAGACATCAGCTCTCAGCTTCTCTGCAGACACAAACTGAGAGCCGCATGTGCGTCACCCATTCATTAATCTGCACCGTGCCATCTGTTATAATGAGGACGTCACCTATTACAACACGACTGATGTGCAAATATTTTATCGCAAGGATGATTTTCCGCAGACTTGCTCCAGACAGCGAGGACTAATGGCCTTATCACCGATCCTTGAAGGACTCTGCAGTAACCAGCCACAGGAGCCGCATTGATGAGATCCCTCATAACGCCAGCTTTGTCCATGAGAATGTGCCACTTCCACATCCAACTTGGAACCTGCCTTCACACACCACAATAGATTCTGTCCATTGCACTCAGGGGATTACTGACCAAGCAGAGTTGCTTGAACTAACAATCCATAAAAAATAGTCAACATGGGATGAACATTTCTTCCACTTCAATTGCCTGTGTATAACAATGGGCAGTTGCTGTCACCTACTGAAGACTGCTCCCCATTCTCTACGAGTGTCCCTGCTCTCCCCTGACAGTGAATGAGACCAGAATGGACGCCCACCACTGGAGCAAGCCCAGCCTCCCCCACCTTTCCCGTTATCTATGGTGCGCCTCAAGTTGCAATTTCAGGTGACCCCGGGTCATGAGGAGAACATGCAAACACCACCCAGACAGCACCCTAGGTCAACAGCACATAAGTCATAGGAGCAGAAGTAGGCCATTCAGCCCATCGAGTCTACTCCACCATTCGATCATGTCTGATCTATCTTTCCCTCTCGACCCTCTCCTGCCTTCTCCCCATAACCCCTGACACCCGCACTAATCAAGAATCTGTCAATCTCCGTCTTAGAAATACCAAATTAAAAAGGTACGTCCTTTTACTGTGAGGCTCTGCCTTGCATTTTTTAGATGCATTTCTGGTGTTTTTCCTGCTTTTCCTGATGTTGTTAAAGTGTCGATGGAATGGAACACCTGGGTCTCTGGAGCTGTGAGGCAGCAGCACTACCCGCTGCACCACTGTGCTGCCCTGTTCCTGCGCTGGTAGGTGTTCACAGAGTCTTATTGATTTTGCTTCATCCATCCACAGCTATGACGATAATCTCAGTTGCTGGGGGAATCGTGAAACATGCAGCGTTCGGTGCTGAGTTTAGAATGGTTGGTCGTGCAGTGTCAGAGTTCCTTCAGCAGAAATCCATAGCAGTTCAAATCACACCAGGGAAGTTTAAAATCTCTGTTCAATTTTGTTTTAAAGCTGCAGATAAACTCTGGCATGAAGTTTCTGGTGATAAAATGCAGTTATTTAATAAGATCCTTTAGGAAAAGTGTTCAGGGCCAAACGCAGATTCCAATGGCACTTGTGATGTGGTTTAAATATTTGCCAGTCAGTCTCACCATCAGTGATTCCCATTCATGCCTAACCCTAACCACTCAATCATAGCAGCTGGAGACACAGAGCCCGACCGTTGTTATTGAGGCTGGGAGAGGGGTGTGTGGGAGAAGGAGATAAAAGACCAATTTGGTTAATCTAATAAAGAGATATCACAGCAGAGGAAACTTTTGGAAGTCATAATTGTATCTATTTCTAACTTTCCTCTGACAGCTCATTCCAGAGTGAAAAGTTGCCTCTGAGGTCCCGCTTAAATCTCTCCCCTCTCACCCTAAGGCCTATGCCCTCTAGTTTTAGAATCCTCTACCATTGGGAAAAAGACTACGTACGTTCAGCTTATCAATGCAACCTCATGATCATGTAAACCTCAATATGATCACCCAAATCTTGGGCTATGCTTCATAGAAACATAGAAACGTAGAAAATAGGTGCAGGAGTAGGCCATTCAGCCCTTCGAGCCAACACCGCCATTCAATATGATCATGGCTGATCATCCAAAATCAGTACCCCGATTCCTGTTTGCTCCTGTTTTCTCCCCATATCCCTTGATTCCATTAGCCCCAAGAGCTAATTCTAAGCTCTCACTTGAAAGCATCCAGTGAATTGGCCTCCACTGCCTTCTGTGGCAGAGAATTCCACAGATTCACAACTCTCTGGGTGAAAAAAAATGTCCTACCTCTTATTCTTAAACTGTGACTCCTGGTTCTGGACTCCCCAAAATAGGGAACATTTTTCCTGCATTTAGCCTGTCCAATGCTTTAAGGATTGTATATGTTTCAATAAGATCCCCTCTCATCCTTCTAAATTCCAATGAATTGACTCAAATGAAGAAGTCCCAACCTATCCAGCCTCTCCCTCTATCTCAAGACCGCAAGCTAAGGTAACATCCCGTCTTCCGTGCCCTTTCCAACTTAAGGGCCTGTCCCACTTTCCCGAGTTGCTCGCGAATTCTCCCGAGTTTTCCCCTTGAATCAAACTCAGAGAATGTCCATAGGGAGTCCGTAGGAGGCCGTATATATATCGCAGCGGCTCGTTATGCCAGCCGTAGGTACTCAGGGCATCAGGTAAGTCAGGAGGTTTCTTCCAGCATGACAAAAAAGTCCACGAGTAAAAAGATAGTCGGGAGGAAGAATTCGTAGATCACAAAAATCTTGATTTTTTTTTAAGGTCCTTTCAACTCGGCAGAGGACTCGGGAAAGTAGGACAAGCCCTTTAATGACATCCTTCCTATCGCTGAGTGAGCAAAACTGCTCACAGTACTCCAAGTGTGGTCACACCATGACCTGTATAGCTGCTTCATGTTTTCCCAACAGTTGTACTCAATACTCTTCCCAACGAAGGCAAGTGTGCCAAACACCTTTTCATTTTCCTACCTGAAATTCTGGTAGCAACCCTGTTAGTGCTCTTTAAAACTATTTACTTTTATTTACTTCAGGTCTATTTGCGGGGTTTGGACAAGCTGGGACCGGAGCTGTCACATCAACATCCATGCTGTCTGAATCCACACACGGTTATGTGTGAGCTGCCTTCATTTACTTTGATCCGGTGTAAACCGCTGCGACCAATTTGTCGCAGGTTTTGAAGCTCACAGCCACTTTAATAGAATTGAGCTCCACTGGAACTGAGACCAGAACGTCCACAGACATCTGGACAAATACTCCAGCAGCGACCATTTAAAAATCAAGCTCGGGTCGAGTCAAGCACAGTGCCAGCACTGATACAAATGCAATACTGACTGAAATCGGTTAGGCCACAATTGGAGAATTGAATACAGATCTGGGCGCCCCATTACAGAAATGATGCGGAGTCTTTGGAAAGGATACATAGAACGTTAACCACAATGATGCCTGGATTAAAAGTTATTAGTTGCAGGGAGAGGTTGGACAGACTTGGATTGTTTTCTCCGGGACGCCTGAAGTTGCGGGGAGGCCTTATAATCTTATGAGAGCCTCAGATAGGGCAAGCAGTCAGAACCTTATCCCCAGGATGGAAAAAAAATCAAATACTAGAGGGCATAACTCTAAAGTGAGAGGGGCAAAGTTTAAAGGAGGTGCACAGGCAAGTTTTTAACGCAGATGGAGGTGAGTGCCCGGAACGTGCTGCCGGGGGTGGTGGTTGAAGCAGATGCATTAGTGTCATTTAAAAGACTTTTGGATAGGAGTATGGATATGGATATGCAGGATGTGGGTTATGTGCGGTGATAGTGTTGGCAATATATTTGGCACAGATATTTTGGGCCGAAGGGCCTGTTCTTGTGCTGTACCGTTCTATGCTCTGTGTGCTATAACTCCAAGCTCAGTTAATGGATTCCCTTCACCACGTTGCCATTAAATTCCCGTAGAAGTCAGCAGGAGTGAACTGCTGTGTGAACGCGCTGAGTATTTAGTCTTTGGTCAAGTTGGGAGGAAGTGCATTGTGTGTGGATGTTGGAAGCACCCACATTACAGCTGGAGCAGGTGGACACCACCTCTATTGAGAAATATAACCAGTCAGACAGAACCACTGTCCAAGCCACACATGCAATTCCCTGCCACAGAGGGCAGTGGAGGCCAAATCACTGGATGGATTTAAGAGAGAGTTAGATAGAGCTCTAGGGGCTAATGGAGTCAAGGAATATGGGGAGAAGGCAGGCACGGGTTATTGATAGGTAACGATCAGCCATGATCACAATGAATCGTGGCTCGAAGGGCCGAAGGGCCGAAAGGCCTCCTCCTGCATCTATTTTCTATGTTTCTATGTTTCTATTGCATGCTGCCGGTTTGATGGCTTCTTCTGAATCCAGGCAGTGTTTGGAAGGACAGCATTCTGTGAAAAGACTGGACACTCTGCCAGTGCAGCGCTGCTCCCGGCATCAGTGTGGACAGCAGAACGTCTGTGGACTTGATTTTGTGCTGAATTGCAATGGAAACAACATCAGGCGGAGATGGAGCCAATAACCCCAGGACCTGTACAGTGGCGTTGTGGGAGATCCGCACCTCGTCTGCATTTGTGTGGCCTCCCGGCCACATCCCTCAGCATCTTATTACCCAACAAACCTTTACTGATCTCAACCTGGAACACATTCATGGAGCTGCAATGGAGAGCAATGATCTGGAGCTGGGGAGGGGAACAATAGAAACTGCAGCAAAATAACAGGCCACTGCAGATGCCGGTTTATACCGAAGATAGACACAAAATCCAGCATCTTTGGATAAAATGTATAGCTGACGTTTTGGATCAAGACCCTTCTTCAGACTGATTGTTGTGCGGGGAGGGTGAGGGGTTGAACGGGGACTGAAAGCACAAACAGACCAGGACAAGGCTGCAGCAAAGAGGTTTTACAGATAAATTCCAAAGTACATCTGATGAACCTGATAGGATTTTCAATTCCTCTTTTTCATTCCAATCATACTTTTCAACCTATCCTTATTTTTCCAGAGATGCTGCCTAGCCCGCTGAGCCAATGCCTAGATAGCGTTATCTTTGTTTCCACCTATCGTTTTTGTAAAGTTGTTGTGGCCTTGGACATATTATTCTAGATCAAAAGCTCTTTCGTTTAGAGGAACTACTTCAGTCATGGAGTCCCGGAGGGGGGGCTGTGTAATGATGTTGGTGTCCCTGACACTAGGGTTGCCAACTGTCCTGTATTAGCCGGGACATCCCGTATATTGGGCTAAATTGGTTTGTCCCATACAGGACCGCCCTTGTCCCGTATTTGACTGCTACTACTCGAGTCAAGGAGACTGTCGGGTCGGAGCGCCACGTCCAGCCCCGCCTCACCCATCCCAACGTAGTGCAGCTCATGGAGTGCAGCAGCAGCTCCTCGCCCGTGGCCTCGTTGACCTGTCCGACCTTCGGACCTTCGCTTACCGCGGACATCACCACCCTGCCTTCTCATGGCCGATCATCGGTTCATGAGTTGGATGGGATGCCGGATTTTGAGCGCAACGTCACACATCCCATGGCGCTTGAGCCAAAACTCCTCAGCTGGCCCGCCGGCTGGGCTTTGTGTGCAGTCCAGCACCCGGGCCAACTCATCATTCATCCACCCACGAACAAGTCGGTCAACGAATTGCCGTCGGGAATTTGTCCTTTATTTTAACCTTTTGTCCCTTATTTGAGATGAGAAAGTTGGCACATTCACATCTTTGAGTTCTGATTTACGGCACTGTTTCCTGGGCATGAATGGGGAGGGGGTGGGCTGGCTGCTGTGACACCTCCAGGCCCCCTTTGACATGGAACAGCTGATTGGGATGTACATTGGTGATAGACCAGGCAAATGTGGTTGATGAAAGCTTTCTGTGTGCCAAGGGTTTACGGCCTCTTGTTCTGCCAGCAAGCCTCATTGCATTTTATTATCAGTCGGGGTTATCGTGCAATGTGCAGGGGGCTTGAAATATCAGTGTGAATAATTTATTAGAGAGAATTATGTTGCCATGCTGAGGCTGAGGGCTGTGTAAATTCCCCATGAGAGGGAAATTTAATGGTGCAGAACCATTATCTTAACTACCTCAGTCTACCCTTTCACTTAGATGTTTAAAATTCAGGTGAAATCCACTGAGATAAAAAGCAAACATTACTGACAGAGGATAATAAACAAAAAAATGTCCCCCACCGTTGAAAAATATTCCACCTGCACTGGATCCCTTTTTATTAAATGCTACCACCTGGTGGCGGAATCCATCAACTGCAACCGGTGGGTGGAAGGGAACAGCACTCAGGGAGGGGACACCCATAGCCGTTGAGTCATAGAGCGTGGAAACAGGCCCTTTGGCCCAACTTGCCCACACCGGCCAACTTGTCCCAGCTACACTAGTCCCACCTGCCTGCATTTGGCCCATATCCCTCCAAACCTGACCTATCCATGTATGGATAGTAGGAGGCTGAGGAGTTGGTGACCAATTCTACCATGATCCTGAGAAGTAAATATTACTTGTCAAGTCGTGGAGCACTCCCCCACTGCACAGCGCTTCGTTATCTGGAGAGCTCCGAGTGATTCATGGCATAGGATGTGTTGAATTTCCACAGAAACTGCCTATAATGGTAGCCATCAGTACTTACAGTCTCCCTGGCCATCTCTGCTCCAGTTGGACGATCCTATATATACCTCCTATATCAATGCCAGCTCAGCAAGCTGCCGAGATTCCTCGGATCCTATACAGTTAATATAGACAGTACAGTATAGGAACAGGCCCTTCAGCCCATAATGTTTGTGCCAAACATGATGCCAGGTTAAACTAATCTCCTCTGCCTGCATCTGATCCATATCCCTCCATTCCCAGCTTATCCAGGCACCTATTCAAAATACCCTTAAACGCCACTGTCGTACCTGCTCCCACCAACACCTCCAGCCGCACACTCTGCATGAAATACTTACACTGCACATCTCCTCTATAATTTGCCCTCACACTGTGAAGCCACTCTACTCTCACTCTAGTCTTTCACATTTTCATCCTGGGAAAATGGTTCTAACTGTCTATCCTATCCATGCCTTTCATAATTTTATATACTTCTACTCAGCCTCCGAAGCTCCAGAGAAAAAAGAGTTTGTCCAACCACTCTTTATAGCTAAGACACTCTAATCCAAACAGCATTCTGGTTAGCTTCTTCTGCACCCTCTCCAAAACCTCCTTGACCTTCCAGAACTGCACACAAAATGGCAGACAGTGGTGTGGCAGTAGAGCTGCTGCCTTATAGTGTCAGAGACCCGGGTTCCATCCTGTCCTTGGGTGCTGTCTGTGTGGAGTTTGCATTCTCCCTGTGACTGCGTGGGTTCTCCCGGGGCGCTCCAGTTTCTTCCCACATTCCAGACGTGCAGGTTTGTAGGTTAATTGGCTTCTGTAAAATGTCCCTGGTGTGTCAGATAGAACAAGTGTACGGTGAGTTCAGGGAGTCTCAACGATTTCCGGCCAGTGGCACTCACCCCTGTCATCGCCAAGTGCTTCGAGCGGCTGATCTTGGCTCACCTCAAAGCCAGCCTCCCCCCCACACTCAGTTTGCCTACCGGACCAATAGGTCAACAGAAGACGCCATATCTGCGGCCCTACACTCTGCCCTGACCCACCTGGACAGCAATAACACCTACATCAGGCTGCTGTTCATCGACTTCAGTTCCGCCTTTAACACTGTCATACCCGCTAGCTTGATCACCAAACTCAGCGGTCTTGGCATCTCCACTTCCCTCTGCAATTGGACACTGGATTTCCTCACTAACAGACCCCAGTCTGTTAGGGTCAACAACCTCACCTCCTCCGCTATAACACTGAACACTGGCGTGCGACAGGGCTGTGTGCTCAGTCCTCTCCTCTACTCTCTCTTCACCCATGACTGCATCCCTAAGTTTATGGCTCCAACGCCAGCATAAAATTTGCCGACGACACCACGGTGGTAGGACTGATCAGCGACAACGACGAGTCAGCCTACAGGGAGGAGGTCCAGCACCTGACAACCTGGTGTGCCAATAACAACCTCGTCCTCAACTCCCAAAGACGAAGGAGATCATTGTCGACTTCAGGAAGAACAGAGGGGGCAGACACACCCCCATCCATATAAACGGGACTGAGGTGGAGCGGGTCTCCAACTACAAATTCCTCGGGGTAAACATCTCGGAGGATCTGTCCTGGTCCCTCAACACCTCCAAGCTGGTCAAAAAGGCGCAGCAGCGCCTTTACTTCCTGAGGAGGCTCAAAAAAGCCCACCTGTCCCCCCTGATCCTGACCAACTTCTACCGCTGTACCATCGAAAGCATCCTGACCACCTGCTTTACGGTATGGTACAGCAGTTGCACCGTAGCAGACAGGAAGGCACTACAACGGGTGGTGAAAACCGCCCAGCACATCATCGGTGACCCGCTCCCTGCTTTGGATGCCCTCCACCGAAAACGGTGTCTGAGACGGGCGGAAAGATCATCAAGGACCCTCTCCCACCCTAACCATGGACTGTTTGCCCTCCTACCATCGGGGAGGCGGTACAGGAGCCTCAGGTCCCGCACCAGCAGGATGAGGAGTAGCTTCTACAATAACACCATCGCACTGCTGAACTCGGAGTCCCGCCGATAGATTCCCACATCTGTATTTATTTATCTGTATTTATCTAAACATTGCTATCACTACGTACTGACACTAAACTGCATTTCGTTGTACCCATACTTGTATCTGTGCAATGACATTAAATTTGAATTGAATTTGAATTGAATGATCGTTGGCCGGCACTGGCTCGGGAGGTCAAAGGGTCTGTTTCCACAATGTTTCTCTGAAAGCAAAACTAACAACTTCTACACATCAACCAAACCAAAGACCTATAAAGCTGCAACATGCCTTCCTGACTATTATACCCCATATAATTCTGACGGACCCAGCCCTGAAATGCCGCTGCACCTTGCCTTAATGACTCACTCTTTCCTTCGATGGCAAGAGAAAGCAGCAGCAGAAAAGGTGCAGATCAAAGTTGTGATGAGAGGGCACTGACTTTAAACGTTGACTGTTCTATCTGCACAGCTGGTAGATGATTTTATTTCAGATTTTCAGCAACTGCAGGTTTTTGCTTCTCGGGCTGGTTAAAGTTGCCCACCTGTGATTCAGGACCAGTAGACAAGGTTTAAGCTGGGGAAGCAGGAGGCTTCACTCTGTCCAGGTTCACAGCGGGAGTCTGCATGATGTCCTGTTGACTCCCACAGCTTCTGGGCGGATCGCAATGTTCAAACTGATGGCCACCAAAGCAGTTGTAGCAAAATGAAGCAGAGCACTACCCATAAACGCTGAGGCAATTCAAGAAACGGTTATTTGTCAAATACACCAGAGATATCAAGCAGAACAATGAAACAATGACTCACTGCAGCTCTGCAGGCACATTAGATGATGGTAATCCCCGCTTAAACACTTTCATTCTGTACTTGCTAAATGGTGATAAATGCAACTCCTATCAATTGAAACACCTTGTACATCTCCCGCGTTCTCATTTACTTGCGTAACTCGTGAGAACTGCAGGCAGCTAATGCTCATTGTATGGAAGGAGGCAGAGGTCCCAGTCTGGAAGATGACACATCTGTTCACTCACTTAAAGCAGTAGCAATGAGGTGGTACAACACTGGATGCTCTGGTGGATCCTGCTGCACTTGGTTACATATTGCCTTACACACATGGTTACGTCTTTGGTTCCTACTGCTCTGGGTTACATCCTCATGGGGTTTGTAAGATGATGACTATTGCACAAATGCCTCATGGATGATTGGAGAGAGAAGAAACAAACATATTAAAGTAACTTCTTCAAAGTACCTTGAGGAGATTTCACAGTGGAAAGACAAAATGTAATAAAAGGAAACTGCAGATGCTGATTTATACCAAAGAAAGACACAAAGTGCTGGAGTGATGGGTCAGGCAGCATCTCTGGAGAACATGGATAGGTAACGTTTCACAGAGTGCTGGAATAACTCAGTGCGTCAGGCAGCATCTGTGGAGAACATGGATAGGTGACATTTCACAGAGTGCTGGAATAACTCAGTGTGTCAGGCAGCATCTATGGAGAACATGGATAGGTAACGTTTCACAAAGTGCTGGAGTGATGGGTCAGGCAGCATCTGTGGAGAACATGGATAGGTAACGTTTCACAGAGTGCTGGAATAACTCAGTGCGTCAGGCAGCATCTGTGGAGAACATGGATAGGTGACATTTTGGGTTTTCTTCAGTCCCTTCTTCAGAATGGTGCTGACCCAAAACATCAACCTATTTATTTTCTCCAGGGATGGCGCCTGACACACTGAGTTACTCCAGCACTTTGTGTCTATCTGTGGTACAAATCAGTATCTGCAGTTCATTTTTATTAGACTAAAATAGCTTGTCTGTTTCAAATTTCCTAACCAAAGTAAATAGAGCCCATTCCTTCCAATGCAAAATAACTCCCTTGTAGCCAGTGACTGTCATTGCAGTGAATTCAGACGACACGGTTGTCTCCATTACCTGTCTGCTGCATATTTACAGGTCTCAGCTCTGCAATCCTGCAACAAACAATCCTGGGGCTTTTCAGCATAAATCATCTCCCTACAGCTGCACTGAAACATTCTTTGAAGAGATCTCTTGGCCAAATCTATGCAGCAGATTCACAATTCTGGCTGTTGCACTCAGAGCAAGCAAAGATAGCTTTCCCCTAAGATAGAGAGAAAATGCTTGAGTAACTCAGCGGGTCAGGCAGCATCTCTGGAGAAAAGGAGCAGCCGACATTTCAGCTCGAATCCCCTCATCAGACTCTGATAGCTTCCACCTACTGCGCCCTGGTTTGGCAGCGGGCTCTGGAGAGAAGCACCAACGTTCAGTCACTCACCAGTAAGTGTCTCACTCCACTCCACCGCTGGACGCCGTGCGACTCCCAGTCCAGGTCGGAGAGAACAAATAAGGACGAGTGTAAAATTGGTGGGTTGGTGGCCAGAGTGGACTTGATGACTGTTTCTGTGCTGCACGGCTCTGTGACACAGATGTTGCCGAGGATTAAATCAAATCAAACCATTACAAGGCAAAGAAGATAAAATGGCTTTTACTTACTGCAAACAAGATAATCTGTAGGTCCTGAAATGATCTAGACGTTATCAAATGCTGAAAAACTTCTTTGTAAAACCTCTGCAAGGAAGATGCATAAAATCTACATTTGTAAAAAGGCAGATGCATTTAACATCCGTACTTTCCTTTCACCGTTGTGGACTTCCAATGGTTACTTACCATCGTAGAATTTATTGCACTTGAAAAATGTAAACTCCAATGCTTAAAGGTAACATTTTACAGCTCGATGTGATGTAATTATCTTTTAAATCACTTTTCAACAATGGAAATAAAGACTGAGGTAGAGAGCTGTTATAAACATTAAAATTGTAAATTAAAAATATTCTTTACTATTTGAAGTTTGTTCATTTTGTATCGTGAAGTGCGTGTTGCTTGCTTTAAAAACATTCTTTTTTCCAAGTCAGAAAGCATGTTCAGCAGTTTGACACTGACTTTGTGGTAAAACATTCAGTGACACTTCATTCAACAAGGCTCAGCATTTCCAAAAGTTTTGCAGCGAGAGAAACTTGTACTCCCCAAAGGTATTCTGACAAAGGTTCATCAACATGAAACGTTAACTTTGCTTCTCTTTCCACAGATGCTGCCTGACATGCTGAGTATTTCTAGCATTTTCTGTTTTTTCTGCGCAGTGTTCTGGGAAACAACTCAACCATATTATCTGTGAATCTCCAGGGCCTGATCAGATATATCCGAGGACATTGTGGGATACTAGAGAGGAAATTGAGGGAGCTCTGGTTAAAGTTTATGAGTTGTCCTTAAATACAGGAGAGGTGCCAGAGGATTGGAGGGTGGCAAATGTTGTGCCTCTTTTCAAGAAGGGCTGCAGGGAAAATGCCGGGAACTATAGGCCGGTGAGCTTAACATCTGTAGTTGTTAAGTTACTGGAGAGTATTCTGAGGGATGGGTTATACAGGCATTTGGATGGGCAAGGGATGACAGTCAGCATGGTTTTGTACGTGGGAGATTATGTCTCACAAACCTGAGGGATATTTTTGCAGACGTGAGCAAAAAGGTTGATGATGTGTACATGGACATTAGTAAGGTGTTCGACAAGGTGCCGCATTGTAGGCTGCTCTGGGAGGTTAGATCGCATGGGATCCAAGGAGAGAGAGCTGAATGGATAGCAAATTGGCTCCATGGAAGGAAGCAGAGGGTGATGGTGGAAGGTTACTTCCCGGACTGGAGGCCTGTGGCTAGTGGTGTGCCTCAGGTGTCGGTGCTGGGCCCGTTCCTGTTTGTCATCTACTTCAATGATTTGGATGAGAGGGCAAGATTAGCAAGTTTGCTGACGATACAAAAGCAAGTGGTTTTGTAGATAGTGAAGGTGGTTGTGAACAATTGCAGCAGGATCTGGATCGATTGGCCAGGTGGGCTGAGGAATGGTTGATGGGAATTAATACAGAAAAGTGTGAGGGTGTTGCATTTTGGGATGTCAAACAAGGGCAGGACCTACACTATAAATGGTAGGCCTCTGGGTGGTGTTGTAGAGCAGAGGGACCTAGGAGTACAGGTGCATGGTTCCTTGATTGTCAAGTCGCATGTAGATAAAGTGGTCAAAAAGGCTTTTGGCACTTTGGCCTTCATCAGTCAGAGTATTGAGTATAGAAGGTTGGGAGGTCATGTTGCAGTTGTATAAGACGTTAATGAGACCGCATTTAGAATATTGTGTTCAGTTCTGGGCACCATGTTATAAGAAA
The DNA here is from genome assembly GCA_035221665.1 of Okamejei kenojei. NCBI lineage: Eukaryota > Metazoa > Chordata > Chondrichthyes > Rajiformes > Rajidae > Okamejei > Okamejei kenojei. The sequence goes on from CM069164.1 coordinate 18,086,574, forward strand.
GATATTGTCAAGCTTGTAAGCATTCAGAAAAGATTCATGAGGATGTTGCCAGGACTAGAGGGTGTGAGCTATAGGAAGAGGTTGAGTAGGCTGGTCTCTATTCCATGGAGCATAGGAAGATGAGGGGAGATCTTATAGAGGTATACAAAATCACGAGAGGATAGATCGGGTAGATGCACAGAGTACTTTTACCCAGAGTAGGGGAATCGAGGACCAGAAGACATATGTTCAAGGTGAAGTGGTAAAGATTTAATAGGAATCCAAGGGGTAACTTTTTCACACAGAAGGTGGTGGGTGTATGGAACAAGCTGCCAGAGGAGGTAGTTGAGGCTGGGACTATCCCATCGTTTAAGAAACAGTTGCACAGGTACATGGATAGGACAAGTTTGGTGGGTTTTGTACCAAGCACAGACAAGTGGGACTAGGGTAGCTGGGACATTGTTGGCTGGTGTGGACGAGTTGGGCCAAAGGGCCTGTTTCCACACTATTTCACTATCTATGACTCTCACTCTCTATCTAATATTTACTTTTACAGCTAAATTTACCAATTTTGAAAAGGTGAGGTACTTAATTGATTGAAAGGTCCACGCCAATCTTTGATCACCTGTTCACACTAATTCTATCTTATCCGTCTTTCACATCCACTTTCTACACACTCGGGGCAATTTTACAGAGGGAAGAAACAAACAAAAAGTAGCTTCTTCAAAGTAGGCGTAGCTTGAGGAGCTTAACCTACAAACCATCACAACGTAATGTGGCAGCGCTTTTTGTCTTTTTTCCTTTTGTCTTTTTTTTGTCTTGCTAGAGGTATGTTTTTGGTTTATTTTTAGTTGTGTATATGTGGGGGGGTGGGGGAAACTTTTAAAATATTTTCCTTGAACGGGGCGCGACCTTTTCCTTGTCGTGTCTCCATTTTCGCTGAGGCCTAACATCGTGGAGCGGGCGGCCTCCAACTGGAATCGATCTGAGGCCTCCGGTCGTAGAGCTTGTGGACTTACCATCACGGAGCTGGCTGACTTCGGAGGCTGTGTTGGTGCTGTGGTTGCGATCCAACTTCGGAGCGTCGGAGGCTTTGGCCGCAATCCTTGTGGACGGTAACATCGGGAGCTCGCAGAGGGATCTAGGTGTACAGGTAGGAGACCGATTTTCGGGAGCTCCCGCAACGGCAACTTCGCCCGCCCCGAATTGCAGGGGTTGAATCGTCCGTCGCAGGGCCTTTCATCGCCCGGCGCGGATTAATCGGCCGCGGGATTTACCATCGTCTGCCGGGGGGGCCTTAACATCAAGAGCCTCGATCGCCTTGACGCAGCAGTTTGACTGCCTGACTGCGGGAGAAGAACAGGGAATAGATAGACTTTTTGCCTTCCACCACAGTGAGGAGGTGTCTGGAGATTCACTGTGATGGATGTTTGTGTTAAACTGTGTAAATTGTGTGTTTTGTTTGTCATGACTGCAGGGAACAAAATTTTGTTCAAACTTTTGTTGAATGACAATAAAGGAAATTCTATTCTATTCTATTCTATTCTATCGTTGGGAAGAGGTAGGAAACCTACACAGTCACAGCAAGTGAGTGCAAACTCCACACAGACAGCACGCAAGGTCAGGATTGAACCCGGATCTCTGACACTGTGAGGCAGTAGCTCCACCAGCTGGATCCATTGGCATGTATATACGAGCAATCAAACTAAGCCTACAACAACTTTATACATTTGGATCAAGAGAGTCGAGTCAAGTCAAGAGTGTTTTATTGTCATATGTCCAGAAACAGAACAACAACATTCTTACATAACATTCTTATATAGCAGGTGTGCAATAAACTCATTAAAGCTATTCGGAAAGTATTTTTTGTTTGTCGACTGTGATCCGGTATATTGGACGGGACCTTTTATTGTTCAGTGTATTTTGTTCAAGTGAAGTCAGTCGTTATCTTCACAATATTAAATAGGTTATGTAGTTTGAAGAAAATTATCAAAAATACTGTTAATGAACAGTGGCCAGATCCTATCATCGTCCAAACTAAATGTTGTGTGTTATTGTCACGTGTACCGAGTGTACAGTGAAAAACTTTTTCTCGTGTACTATCGTCAGATAAAATACTGTCCATGAATACAATCTAGCCATCACAGTACACAGATAAAGGGCACAGGATTCACTGCAAGATATAAGATTAAGGTCCAATAAAGTCCGATTAAAGATAGTTCAAAGGTCTCCCAAGAGGTAGATGCATATAAAAGGAAATCTCACGTGTTTAATTTGATTTGTTTATTGTAAATGTTTTACATTAGAGGTGGCACGGTGGTGCAGTGGTAGAGTTGCTGCCTCCCAGCGCCAGACACCCGGATTTGATCCTGACTACAGGCGCTGTATGTATGGAGTTAGTACGTTCTCCCCGTGACCGCATGGTTTTCTCCAGGATCTCCGGTTTCTTCCCACACTCCAAAGATGTACAGGTAAGTAGGTTAATTGGCTTAGGTAGAATTGTAAATTGTAAATGTGCGTAGATTAGTGTTAATGTGCGGGGATCGCTGGTCGGTGCGGGCTCGGTGGGCCGAAGGCCTGTTTCCGTGTTGTATCTGTAAACTAAACTAAAATTAGGAATGACCTCTTTCCTCGACTGGTTTTATCCTAAAATGTTCATCATGTCACTTTGAGGTTTGCAGAACTTGCAAGCTATATATCTTGTTGTTATTTGTCATAAGTTCATGTTCATAAATCATAGGAGCAGAATTACGCCATTCAGCTCATTGAGTCTACTCTGCCATTCAATCTTGGCTGATCTATCTTTCCCTTTCAACCTCATTCTCTTGCCTTCTCCCCAGAACCTTTACAACACCCTTACTAGTCAAGAATTGGTCAATCTCTGCTTTAAAACTACCCAGTGACTTGGCCTCCACAGCCGTCTTTTGCCCTCCACAGCCGTCACAGCCCTCTAATCTCATCAGATTTTTCCAATCACTTTAGTTTCAGAACTGATGAACAGGGAGACTCTCTCTTTTATTGACAACAAAATGTTCTGATCCTTTAGTTCTGACATAAAACCTTCTCACGAAGCCCACGAGCCACAACACAGCAATCTTTCTGAGGGGGTGATCGATTTTACAGCAGACAACAATGGGGCAGGAGAATTAATTCCCAACCCATCCGACAACCCGTAGGGAGAAAACTAACTGTGAGAAAAATCTTTGACTGGAGCATGATATCATGTTATAAACTAATGAATCATGGCTCAATGTGAACATCTGTCCTGTAATGAAAATCAAGAGTTGTAGGGTAAAGGAGATTAAATTCTCCGTGGGGGAAAGAGAGAATCAAACAATAAATCACAGGTACAGACTATTCACTCATGCTAACAGCTTGTTGACAACTAATCATTTCTGGGAGATTTAAACAAATAACATGGGTTTTGTTTTTGACCAGATTACACAACAGAGTTACAAGGAAATTGATATTTTCAGATATTTATGTTATTGTTAGAGTTGTAGGGAGTGAGCTGATTGTGCTCACGAAAAAATGATTTGGCTTCACAGAATTCTGTTAAATCTCCTCCATGAAAAATGTTCAGATTCAGAGTCCAGCTCTGGCCCTTAATGCCACTGTTAGGGATTACATTCAGCATTCATCTTCCCATTGTATCAAAGCCATTGTATCACCCCCCCCCCCCCCCCCCCCCCATCCCCTTTATCTGGCTTCACATTTTGCACTTCTCTCCTGACCTCCTTATCTTACAGCCCTTGTGTCTTCTTCCCATCTCTGGCTTTCGTCCACCCATCTTCCACTCTAAACCCTCTCACCAGTATCCACCTATCACTTGCCAGACTTTGCCCCGCCCCCATCTTTCTTCCAGCTTTCTCCCTCCTGCTACAATAAGTCTGAAGAAGGGTCCTGACTAGGGTTGCCAACTTTTCTCACTTCTAAATAAGGGACAAAAGGTCAAACTAGGGGACAAATTCCCAAAGGCAATTCGTTGACCGACGGCTGCGGCTGGGTGAATGATGAGTTGGCCCGGGTGCTGGACTGCACACAAAGCCCAGCCGGCGGGCCAGCCGTGGAGGTTTGGTCTGGCATCCCATCCAACTCATGAACCGATGATCGGCCATGAGAAGGAGGGGTGGTGGTGTCGGTGGTAAGCGAAGGTCTGAAGTTTAGACAGCTGGCCGGGCTGCCGACCGACGGGGTCACGGACGAGGCGCTGCTGCTGCACCCCATGAGCTGCACTACGTCGGAACGGGTGTGGTGGGGCCGGACGCGGATCTTCGACCCGACAGTCCCCTCGACCCGAGTAGTAGCAGTCAAATATGGGACAAGGGCGGTCCCGTATGGGACAAACCAATTTAGCCCAATATACGGGTTGTCCCGGCTAATACGGGACAGTAGGCAACCCTAGTCCTGACCCAAATGCGGTTTCCCAATGCCTTCCGGAGTTATATTTTCTCGGAGTGCGAGCTTTTTCTGGAGATTCGTTCCGACTGTGAAATTTTTTTTTTAAATCGCCCGACTATTTCAGCGCTGCAGTAAAATAAAAATTAGCTTCTAATGCCGTGAACGCCAACAACGGGGACGGATTTTATGTAGGGGACAGGTAAAGGATTTTTTCTGCCGATATGGGGTTTAAATTCACCGCAACCGCAACATTCCAATCCATCGCGTTCCATAAAAACCTACTCGCAAGCTGCATTAAATGGCCATTAATTTACGGGTATTAAACACTAAATTCCTTCAATTTGGCCTAAAATCATAACAATGAGATTTTAAAATCGTGTTATATTGTGAATTCTTGTGTGAATGTTATTTGGACACTTAGGCTTTTTTTTAAAATGTTATTATTTTCTTAAGAAATGGATAGATGTTTAGTTCTAGTAATTGAATTTTGTAATTAGCTACAATTGGGTAACTAACTAATTATATGCTTTAATTTCAGGTCATCCAAGTAAGATTGTTTCATATTTGTTTCAGAATGCTTCAATCTATAATAACAGAAATTTTCTTTCAGTTCTCTTAATTTTGAAGAAAGTTATGGGCTTTTGCCAGTCCTCGATCACAACTTTTGTGTTAAGTCAATGGAAAAGCAATAGGGAACAAGATGCTAATTTCCAAGAATGAAAATGCCCATACCTTTTTTAATACTGAAGATATGAAAGTGAATTAGGTGTCAAATTAAACTTCTTTTTATGCTTTATCTGATGGGATAAATTGCAGACTTGATTTTTCAAATCTCAAAAGTTTGTAACATTGCTACCTGGAGAAAATCCACGCAGGTCACAGGGTGAAGGTACAAACTCCGTACAGACAGCACCCGTAGTCATGATCAAACCCAGGTCTCTGGTGCTGTTAGGCAGCAACTCTATCGCTGTGCCACCCTATGGATGCTGCCTGACCCGTTGAGTTACTCAGCGGGTCAGGCAGAGAGTGGTGAGTCACTGGAATTCTCTGCCACAGAAGGTAGTTGAGGCCAGTTCATTGGCTATATTTAAGAGGGAGTTAGATGTGGCCCTTGTGGTTAAAGGGATCAGGGGGTATGGAGAGAGGTCAGGTACAGGATACTGAGTTGGATGATCAGCCATGATCATATTGAGTGGTGGTGCAGGCTCGAAGGGCCGAATGGCCTACTCCTGCACCTATTTTCTATGTTTCTATGTTTATAACACTTTGAGCCTCTTTTTGTAAACCAGCATCTGCAGTTTCTTGAATCTACAGAGCATCCTGTTTAACTGCCCAGACACTGCGGCAGTGGACAATAAAACATCCCCTCTTCCTTTGGATCAGGTTTGATCTTCGCTCTTTGCCTGGAGAGCAAATTGCATTTTAAGAAATATTTGTCTTTGAGAATCCTTTTCATTCCTTGTTGAACATTACGCTACAAATAAATTACATCTATGGAGCTGAGCATATCTAACCTGACATCTTGATTTTCAGTGACTGAGGTGATCTATTGGTATTGGTTTATCATTGTGACATGTATCGAGATACAGTGCAAAGCTGTTTGTGTACTATCTAGTCAAACCAGGCTGTATACAAGAACAATGGAGCCGCACACAAGCACAACAAAGATAGCAAGGAGAAAATAATGTCACATTGCTGAATATGGTATATACGGTATCATAGCATTACAGTTACAAGGGAAAAGTGCAATGGCTACAATGAGGTAGGTTGGAAGCTCACTACGATGTCTTAAGGGAGGACCATTCATTAGTCCAATAACAGCGGGGAAAAATCTGTTCCTGAATGTGGCGGTATGTGCTTTTAAGCTTTTGTATCTTTTGCCTGACAGGAGATTGGTGAAAAGGGAATGGCCAGGGCGAACATGGTCCCTGATTATTTTGGCTGTTTTCCCACAGCAGTGTGAAATGTAGATGCAGGGGAGACTGGCCTGTGTGATGGACTGGCCTGCGTCCACAATTCTGTCTGATTTCTTGCCGTCTCGGGCAGGGCTGTTGCCAAACCAAGCTGTGATGCATCCCGATGGGATGCTTCCTACGATGCATATTGGAGACTTGCTGAACTTCCTTAGTCTTCTGAGGATGTAGAGGCATTGATTGCTTTCTTGGCCAAAGATTATGTGGTTGGTCCAGCGCAAATTGTCGGTGATGTTTACACCTGGAACTTGAAGCTCTTGATCGTCTCCAGTTTGACACTATTGCTGCTGATTGGGGTGTACATTCCACTTCACCCATGAAGTCAATAGCTCCTTCATCTTGCTGACGTTTAGGGAGAGGTTGTTGTCTTGATCTTGTCATTGATCTCTTTATCTTGTCATAGTTTGAGAAGCTGCCCACTATAGTGGTGTCATCTGCAAATTTTCCAATGGAATTAGAACATAATTTAGCTGCAAAGTCACGAGTGCATAGATTGTATTGTTAGAGGCTGAGAATCTACGATAGTTCTCAACTCCAGGATAGATTTTCAGCCCTAACAATACAACTTATGCACTATCCTTACTGATTGTGGTCTATGGGTCAGGAGGTCAAGGATCCAGTTGCAGGGAGAGACTTAGATCCAGGAATTTGAAGATGAGTTTGGTTGGAATTATGGAGTAGAAGGCAGCGATATAATAAATACATAGAAGTCTGACGTAGGTGTCCTTGTTATCCACATGTTCCAGCAAGGAGTGTAAGGCCAGGGAGATGGTGTCTGGCATGGGCTTGGTGCAACAGTACCAAGTTGCAGTGGATCTAGCCTGTCTGGGATGATGGAGATCTTCAGTGAATCAGTGGACTATTGGATAGTCTTCGGGGAAAGGTCGAATGTAAACCTTACGTTTCTCTTCTAAGAACCACTCAGCTCAACATGAACACAGTACAGTCCAGTTATAAGATTTATCTAGTTATGCTGGATCAGAAATGGAACACCAAGTATTACAGAAAATACCTTCTCTTTATTGAACATGAAAGCAGGAATGTCATTTCATCAGTCAAACTGTTTGGTTGGATCACGGCTGATCTGTATTCAGTTTACCCAACCTAGGCACTTATCCTCCAATAATCTGACCGTACAATCTCAGTCTTGAAAGTTTCAATTCAAAGGGCTTTTGGAGAGATTTTTAGCGCCCTTTGTGTGAGGAAGTACTTCCTTATTGATTGAACGGGCGATTGCAATTTGCTTCCAGCTGGAGTAGTCCAGCCAGCTGTGTATCACAGTCCCCACTTCACAAATCCACCCCCTTAAGATAAAGGCCAACAGTCTATTAGCCTTTGAATTGTTAATGGATTGAGAAAGGAAATAGAGGCAAGGTCAAAGATCTGCACTAAAGCACTGCCTGGTCTTGTGTGCCTGCTACTGTTCCCTTGGGTACGTTTCATACACCCCAGTGCCCACTTGACGGTGAACTGGATTTAATGCATCCATTTCTCTACATGAGATGAATTGGACCATGTATTTTCATCAGACCTCTTGTTCTGCAGGGTACATTTTTTGTGAGATATATTTTACGAAAATCAGTTCACACAAACGTAATTAAACCACAATACGGACAATTGGTCTCGATGAGTGCATCAAGTTACTCAACTTGCTATAAGGGATGGATCAACATTGTATTGTACATTTAAGGGCCTCTTACAAGAGAAGAAGGTGAGGGAATTAATCACTATGAGAGACAGAAGGTTTGACTTTCCATTTTAATCAAATGATGGGAGGACTCCTGAATGCAGAATAATTTAGTATGTTAGCAACACTGAAGTGGTGTGCAGCATGGAAAGAACTGCACTCTAGCAGTGAAACTTTATTTGACTCAAAGAAAAATGAATAACTATAAATGACAAACCTGAAATAATGATTGCCGAACATTTTCCAAGCAACTAATGTGCCATTAGTCCAGTGCATACACAAAGTTCACAAAGGAGGATGTGCTGTGCACAGCCATGAGAAAAAATGCATGCACAGTAAAATAGATAGTTTAACATTGAGTAAACAACAGAATACATCTATACAGGCTGGGAATTCATCTGGAAAGTGCACTGAAAGGACGTGATGTTTCCTGGAAGGTAGCGTGCACAGTGCTAGTCTCTGCAGCAAACAGCCCAACCTGTTTAGCTTGTGAATTACTGGAGGTTGCAGGCTGATAAACCAAGGGACCAGACCATCCATGAAAACACTTAATCCAACAAGAATATTTCATTTTTAATAAGTTATGCTATCTCTGAAAGAGGACATCAAAATCTGTCTGCACTGGGGGAAGAGCTTTCAATTTTTTTTCCAGGATGCAAAGTGGAAATACTGCATGTGCTCTAGAGATACATCTTGTAAGTCTCTTACCAAATCCTTTCAGTAATTGACCATTTGCAAGATCTTGCTATTCCCCTCACGGCAGCCTCTAACTCAAAATGCATCATCCACTTGTCTCAACTGTTTAGGGAATCGCAATCTAAACATTACATCAAAATTATTCACAACAAAGGAAGAAACTTCTGCCTTCTTCTGACCAAGATATTCAGGACCTGAAAAGAGTGCAGAGAATATTTATGAGGATGTTGCCAATACTAATAGCCCTGTCCCATGGTACGAGTTCCTTCCAAGAGCTCTCCCGGGTTTAAAAAAAATCAAACTCACGGTAAGCACGGAGAATGAACGTAGTGGGTACGTCGGAGCTCGGGGACGTCTCTTAGCGGCTCGTACCGCTAACGGCAGGTACTCAGGAAGACTCGATAACAGCAGGTAAGCACGGGAAGACTTGTGAAGATTTTTCAACATGTTGAAAAATGTCCACGAGAGCCCCGAGTACCGACGAGTGGCCATTACAGTAAATCTCCGAGTTCGAATCAGGGCAAACTCGGGAGAGCTCTTGGAATGAACTCGTGGGGCAGAGCTTTAAGGACCTGGGCTATAGGGAGAGGTTGGGCAGGCTAGGACTCTATAGGCCAAAGAGCCTGTTTCCATGCTGTATCTCTGAACTGAACTAAAGGAGGGTGCCACTGCTTCAACAATGGATGCTGCAATGATGAGAGGAAGGTGTAGGGTTCACCCAGGGGATGTGGACAGGCCGGCAGAGTACATTACCCACAAAAGACTCCATTGTCCAAGAGGGAATTCGGGGGGACAACCAGACAGCAGGTAGAAGGTCCCCACGAATGTGCAATCTTTAACGTTATAAAGTTTTTATATAATTTTATAAAGCTTGCACTTTGTGAAAGGCAGTACGGGTGACAAATCCCCACAGTTGCCATGCCAACCACCATGGGGCAAGGACAAAGCCGATTGTCTTCCTTCCTCGAGTAGGGCTCCTGCCTACAGCAGCGAGCAGCAAACTGTGGGATGTTGTCGAGGTCCGGTAGCTGTTGCCGTAATAATGTTGAGGCTTGGACACCTAGTGATGATGTCCCCGACTGCCAGGGCAAAGCAACGCAGGATAGAGTTGCAGCCCGACAGCCCCAGAGACCTGGGTTCGATCCTGACTATGGCTGCTCTCTGTACAGAGTTTGTACGTTCACCCTGGTCTCAGAATTGAGAAATAAAATTATTCAAAAACAGATCCGATTTCTAAGTTAAAAAGGAAATGCTGGAAATACTCATCACATCAACATTACTATCCATGTCCTCCACAGGTGCTGCCTGACACACTGAGTTACTCCAACACTTGGGTGTTTTTTTTACTTCCAGCAATTTTTGTTTTAAGTTCAGATTTCTAGCATCAGCAGTATTTTTGCTTTCCATCATCTAGATGAATATTTCCAATCAAAAATCCCACCAGGACATCAAGGGTCGAACTTCCCACTGAGTGTTTCGAGATCCCTAGAGGAATGCAGTCTGAAGAAGGGTCTCGACCCGAAACGTCACCCATTCCTTCTCTCCAGAGATGCTGCCTGGCCTTACACACTGAGTTACTCCAGCATTTTGTGTCTATCCTAGATGGATGCAGTTTTGTTGCTTTCAGTGTTAAACCACTTCTTCAAAGCCTTGCACTGTTTGTGTCTCAGCAATGAGGGGAGAAGTTTCTCACTGGTGTGTTATTGAAGCTGTTATACAATGAACGCAGCAGGTCTGCGGATCTGCTCAGGCCTTTACATAACATCTTTCGGTTGCCTAACAACTAGATTGCACAAGCAGTCAGTCCTCAGAATGTAGCTTGCAGAAAATCACTTTCCTGAATATAATTTCACCCCAGTGGGGGTTTCCTTCCAGATAAACAATCTGTATTCCAGTTTTCCATAATGTGAACTTGTGTCATGTGTGCAAGTGTCAAGAATTGGGATTTGAAAAAACATCTTTTTTTTTTAAACATACATAAATTGTACTTTCACAAAAATGTACTTTTTCTTCCCACATACTTTCCGAGAGACAAAAACTTATTTCCCTGTATCAAATCTTTGTGTAGTTGAATTGAATTGAATTGATATAGCATGGAAACAGGCCCTGCAGCCCATTGACTTTACCATGACCATCTGCTTGGTTCTATCTTATCCCAGTTTCTACTCCCTACACAGTTGGAACAATTTTACAGAGGTCAATTCATGTTCACACCTGCAGTCTTTGGGATGAGGGAGTAAACCAATTCTTGACACCCGGAGGAAACCCATGCGGTTACAGGGAGAATGTGCAAACCGCACATAAACAGCAACGGAGGTCAGGATCGAACCCGTGTTTGATCTACCAGCTGCACCAATATGCCACCCCAATACTAATGCATGAACTCTTTAAGGGCAAATTTCTGTTCCCCAATCTGCCATAATGTGGGGACGTCTCTATATAACAGTTTGCATTAAAATATCCTCGGTAGGTTTAATAACACTGTTTATCTTTTATCGGCTGCTTGGTTCAAAAGCTGGGGAAAGCCTCAATAGACTACAGCAATGACGTTTTTCTCTCTGTACCATTAATACCGAGAAAGGCATTTTTTAAAATGAGTCTAATCTGATCAAGTCTAAGCTGAGCTAGGGTACAACACTAAGGATTGCACGCTGAGAGGATTTCCTGCCCACTGGTGTCAGGAAATAGCAACATATAATTTGTTCTATATAATTTCAATAAACAAGCCATGCAGAGGGAAAATGTAAAGTGGCAGAGAGTTGTCACAGGACAAATACTAATGCACGAAAGAGCTCTCAGAAAGCACCCGTGCCACACTTTCATGGCTAAGGCTCACATCACAGAGGCAAGTGATCCACAGAAAATCAATGTCCCTGTTAATTTGGATGTTTCTCAAGTCATGAACACTCAACATCTTTGTTGGATTGGTCAATTAGAGAGACCCCATTTAAGATTCGAGCTCAACGAACCATAAAGCAAGCACGATCAGAATCAGCACGCTGGGTTTTGCGGACTAACTCGCCAGGAGGTATGAACAGTCGGCTGGATGTCCATGCTTCAGTGCAGTGGCTGAAAACACAAACGCTGAGGCCCCGAGGGAGCGCGGACATCAGGCTCCATTTGCCTCAGCTGGTCTGAAGTGTCACGGGGAAGTGACAGCTCGCCACGCTGCAGTGGGAGCTCCGTGAGTACATGAGTAAAGAGCAGGTCTGGCAGGAGCCCACCTACTCCCACACACCTGGACAAGAGCGGGCTAATACCAGGGGCAGCGGCAGAGAGAACCCAACAAATCAACTAACCATAGATAGACACAAAATGCTGGAGTAATTCAGCGGGACACGCAGCATCTCTAGAGAGAAGGAATGGGTGACGTTTCCAGTTGAGACCCTTCTTTAGACCAATCCGAAACGTCACCCATTCCTTCTCTCCGGAGATGCTGCCTGTCCTGCTGAGTTACTCCAGCATTTTGTGTCTATCGGTTTAAACCAGCATCTGCAGTCCCTTCCAACACTAACCATGTTCATGCAACTCTCAAACATATTTTACATTCATAATGGTTAAAATAATTCTTTAAAGAAATATAACATGGAACATAGAAAAGTACGACATGGAACAGACCCCTTGGCTCACATTGTCTGCGCTAAACGTAAAGCCAAGATGAACTAATCCCATCTGCCTGCAGTGTAGACAAGCCCTCACCTCCAGCGTTCTAGAGAAACCAATCAACGTTTGTCCATTCATTCTTGGTAGCCAATACCCTCTAATCCAGTATAGTAGAGTGGATGAGAAAGTGAGGTAACATAGAACTATTTGTACGGGCGATCGATGATAGTATGGATTCAATGGGCTGAAGGGCCTGTTTCCACGCTGAACCGCTAAGCTAAACTAATGCTCCCGGCCAACACTTTGAACTTTACTTTTAAACTTTTTGATGTGACATGGTTTTCAGATTGTTGAACTGAATAGAGATCCAGATGTCAAGAGAGTTAGATTTAGCTCTTAGGACTAAAGGAATCAAGATACATGGAGAAAAAGCAGGAACGGTGTACTGATTTTAGAAGATCAGCCATGATCATACTGAATGGCAGTGCTGGCTCGAAGGGCCGAATGGCCTATTCCTGCACCTATTTTTCTGTTTTCTATGTTTCTATGTTTTCTATGTGTCAGTGAGTGGAGCCTCTCATTATCTCAGCAAGACATGACCCGCAGACAGTTGAAGCTTGTCTTCCTCAGCAAGATCTCCAAAATGGCCACCCGCTCTGACCATCAGCATAGAACAGTGGAGTGTGATTTATTGTATAAAATAGAGATTCGATACCACTATTAAATATCCCTATTGTCGGAGTGAGGCTAAACACAAATTGGAGGAACAGCATCTCATAGTTTGCTTGGACAGCTTACAGCCCAGCGGCATATTGATTTGTCTAACTTCAAGTAACTCCGGCATTCCCTCTCTCTCTATCCCTCTGCCACCCAAGTCACACCAGCTTCTCGTTTTCACCCATCAAACAGCTAACAATGGCATTTCCTTTATCATTGTTACTTTTTTGCATATCATTCATTCATTAAACATAGAAACATAGAAAATAGGTGCAGGAGGAGGCCATTCGGCCCTTCGAGCCAGCACCGCCATTCATTGTGATCATGGCTGATCGTCCCCTATCAATAACCCGTGCCTGCCTTCTCCCACTATCCCTTGACTCCACTAGTCCCTAGAGCTTTATCTAACTCTCTCTTCTATATCTGTTCTATATCTTTCTACAGCATCGTCTAAATCTATCGTTTCCCTTTCCCATGACTTTGTCTGAAGAAGGGTCTCGACCAGAAACGTCATGCATTCCTTCTCTCCAGAGACGCTGTCGGCTCGGTTTAAACCAGCATCTGCAGTTCCTTCCTACACATTAAATATTGGTCACAGTATTTACCCTAAATTGTTTCTAATTAATGTTGGTCTGATTCTCTGAAGGCATTGGAATGAATGTCTATTCCCTCAGGATCAGCATTTCTGCAGCATCATCTAGTATCTTTGATTTAATGATAATTATATGATTCAGTTACTATTGGCATCTTTGAATAGACTTTGACACTTTTCCTGCATAGAGAACAGATCAAATACACTGTAGATTAATTTATCTATTTGTAGCAAGTACATTTAACCTGTAGTTGATATAGGCTTATCAGTCCAGTGTAAATGCTCTTATTGTTATCTAGTGTGCAACCTACTTTTGCCTTATGTTATCAGAGGAAGAACTTCTGGTAAAGCAATTTTACCTGGACAATGCGGATCATAGATTCATACAGCATGGAAACAGCCCAACTTGCCCATGCCGACTAAGGTGACACTAATCCCACCTGCTTGCTTTTGGCATATATCCTAAACCTTTCATGTGTCCATACATCTGTCCAAATATATTTTAAATGTTGTTATCATTTCATCCTCCGGCAGCTCATTCCATATACCCACCACCCTCTCACATTCGCATTACATTTTTCCCCTCTCTCTTTGAACCTACGCCCTCTGGTTCTTGATTCCCCTAATCTGGGTAAAATACTTTGTATCGTCCCATCTATTCCACTCATGATCTTATTCACCTCCGTAAGATTACCTCTCATCCTCCTGTGCTCCAGGGAATACAGTCCATGCCTACCCAACCTCTCCCTCTAGCTCAAGCCCTCAAGTCCTGGCAACATCTTTGAAAATCTTCTCTGCACTGTTCCCAGCTTAATTGGGTTGAAATTTGAATCTCATCATCTTTGCAATGAACCTAGAATAAAGGATTATTTGGGCCAGCAATCTATCAAGCGATCAATGGTACATGGAGAGTTTGGGTGATGCCCAAGGGATAAACAGAACTGAAAATATATTTGTGCTTAGTATTGCTGTGACGTTGCCAGGAATGCACAATATTTCCCTGCTGAGGTTGTGCTAAAGATGTTTCTAAACACGCGGGGCTGCGGCACGTATTCGGTAGTGGGCGGTCGATGGGGGCGCTGCAAGCCGGCAGCCCTGCCAGCAGCGTGTTCATTTTTTCTACTTTTAAAATTTTTTTAGTGTGTCCTAATGTGTGTTTTTGGTGTCTCTCTGTGTGTCCTGTGTGTAGGGTGGTGTGGGGGAGTAAGGGGGAAACCGTTTTCATGACCACGGGGGAAAATAGAGGAGGACTGGCCAAATGTTGTGCCTTCCACCAGTGATGAATGCTGTGGTGGATGTTTATGTTACATTTTTATTGTGTTTTTGTGTGTTCTTTTTTCATTGTACAGCTGCTGGCAAATTCATTTCACTTGCACTTTATGCCGGATCAGTGAGCAGAACAAGGGAGAGAATCAAGTAATGCTGAGCAGTCTGAAGAAGGGTCTCGACCCAAAACGTCACCCATTCCTTCTCTCCGGAGATGCTGCCTGTCCTGCTGTTACTCCAGCTTTTTGTGTCTATCTTCGGTTTAAACCAGCATCTGCAGTTCCTTCCTACTCTGAGCAGTTCAACGTCTAACAGTAGGGTGGGGAGTTCATTGTCAGACGTGTGATCAGGAGGGAGCAGATGAGGAGCTGACAGGCCCCACCTCCGCAGGCAGAGTCGGAGTCAGGGGGTGGAAGTTAGTGGAGTGCCTATTACCAGGGAGAAGGTGCTTGGGAAGCTGAATAAAAGGGCTGAAGGTGGATGTCACCTGGGCCAGATGGACTGCACCCTGGGGTTCTGAAAGAGGTGGCTTTAGAGATTGTGGAGGCATTGATAATGATATTTCAAGAATCACTAGCGCCAGGAGAGGTCCCAGATGATTAGGAAATTGCCAATTTTACCCCTCCGCACAAAATGGAAGCAAGGCAGAATAGTGGGAACTATAGGCCAGTTAGTCTGACTTCGGTGGTTGGTAAAATATTAGAGTCCATTATAATGGATGAGGTTACGGAGTACTTTGAGGTTCATGATAAAATAGACCAAAGTCAGCATGGCTTTGTGAAGGGGAGGTCTTGCTTGACAAATTTGCTGGAATTCTTTGAAGAATAGCAGGACAAAGGACATGGGCCTGTCCCATTTAGGCGATTTTTCAAGTCAATCCGACCAGTCCTTGTTCATCACAACTTGCTGCATGTTTTTCAGCCAAAATTTAATATCTACACCTTTTAAAGAAATGTTTCTTACTGTCCACCTAAATTGCACAATGGTTTCAAAAAAACCTTGAGGTTTAAGAAACACACAAGATGGACAAAACTGGGGCTAGGTAACATTGACTTTCACTATTTGCCGTGCAAGGACAGATTTAATTATTTCCTGATAATATTTCATTTCTTAATGTATTTGATTCGATACTTTTTAAATCAACCCTCTAATAAATGTATGGATTAATAGAATTAAGCAGTGAACCAAAAGAGGTTTAGATGATATTAACCATTCACCTCTTTTAATTGGCAGTGTTTGCTGCCTCTATTTGTGTTTAATTATTATCCTACACTGGATTTGTTTGGACATTTTTCAAACTACATTTACAATCTTCAGTTGGCACTTTGATGAGCTGCTGGAGTTCCCTGCCTAAACCTCACTCTTTCTACCCATTGCTTTCTTTAAGACATGACATAAAAGCTTTCACTTTAACCAACACTTAATCATCTGCCCTTACAAATTAGTAGTGCTCAATAACTCTACTGTGGGACAACTTAAGGTGTGTTATAAAATAGTAAGATTAAACGAGAACTCACCTGTTCGAAGTTTGATCGTTATTTTACGAGGAGTTACGATGAGGGATTACGTGAAGAGCCCGCCTCACGCTGGTAACGGCATACTTCAAAGCAACGGCATGAAAAACACAGAACACCAAAGCCGGAGTAACATAGTAAGGCTCATAAAAAGACTTAGAACCACCATTTGATCATTTATTTTACGAGGGTGGGAGTGGAGGGCACGTAATCCCTCATCGTAACTCCTCGTAAAATAACGATCAAACTTCGAACAGGTGAGTTCTCGTTTAATCTTACTATTTTACTTCGGAGTCACGTGAGTGACTACGTGAAGAGTTTTAAAGCTTTCTGTGTTTTTTATGTCGTAGAATTAATCCGTACGACAGTCCGGCTAAGTAAACACATACATGAGAAAGCAGACAAATGTTAGATCTTTTCACAATTAAAATTTTTTAATGGTTGAAAGACCATATAATACCCTCCTTATATTTGAGGGAAAAAATGATTACAAGTGACAAAAGCTATCAGTGACTACACAACTGATTATAGCAATTAATAGCAAACAAAGCAGGTGATTATAGTGCTCCCAACACCGCGTGTCCAAAGCTTGTCATAGTGTGAACAGGTTTGTTGTAGAACTTTGAAAAAGTTTCTTCTTTACTCCACCCTGCGATTTTTAAAATATGCTCGAGAGGTACGTCCCGCCCCTTCGCCGCGGACGTAGCTGCCGCCCTGGTGGAGTGAGATTTGAAGACATCAGTGTCTACTCCCGCTAAAACCAACACCTGTTTCAACCATTTTGAGATAGTTTGAACTGAAGCTTTTGTGTGTGGCTTTTTGTGCGTAAGCAGCAATGTCTTTTCGTTTCCTCGAAAAGTGTCCGTAACTTTAATATATTGGTTCAAATGTCTAACCACACACAAAGCAGGCTCAATATGAAAAGCTTGAAAGGTTACCTTTGTTCCAGATCTCCCTGGTCTACTTTGTTTGATCAGATCGTAAACATAGAATACAACGTTATCTGTAGTCACATGCATACAGTCTAAACGCAACATTTGTAAAGTTTGCACTCTTTGGGCTGAGACCAGTGACATTAACATGACCAATTTCAATGTTAACCTATCCAATGGCAACCCTTCAATTGGCGTCCATTCTCTAAGTAGAGCAAGTACTATGCTCACATCCCAAATCTCTGTATATCTAGGTTTTGGCGGATTCATGTGAAAAATTCCTTTCATGAATCGTGATATTAATGGATGTGACCCAATTGATTTCTCACCAGTCATAAGTCCTAAATAGGACGACAAGGCACTGCGTGCAGTGTTAATGGCACTGTAACTTAAATGTTGCCCAAAGTGCAAATTGGCAAGGAATTCCAAAACATGAGTAACATTCACAGAATCCTCAGAAATATTTGACTGTGTGCAAAATTCTTCCCATTTCTTAATATGTGTCATATATTGTTTCTGTGTGCTATCTCGCCATGATGCGCCAATAACTGTCAAAGTTTGGTCCGACAATCCCAGTTCCTGTAGTGGTCTGGTCAAAAACCTGCAGATTAACAAATTCATATATGCATATAATGGGTAACCTTCATTTGTTACTGGATTAGTCAAGATATCACTACAGTTAGGAATCTGCATATACGGTTCTTTAATCATATTCAGCATAACTGGGAACCAAGGTTGAGTTGGCCAATTTGGCACTACCAACAATCCGGAAGCTGAATCTTGCTCTATTTTCTTCAAGCATCTCTGAATCAGAGCAAATGGTGGAAAAGCATAAAAGAACATTTTTCCCCAGTGTAATGAAAATGCATCTACTGCAACTGCGTCCGGATCGTGTTCCCAAGACACATAATGAGGCAATTGATGATTAAGCCTGGATGCAAACAAATCAATTTCTGGCAACCCAAATCGTCTAACAATATTCTTAAATATTGCTGGCTTAAGCATCCATTCCGTGTTATCTTTAAAAATCCTGGACCTTTCATCTGCTACCACATTGTCTTTACCTGGAATATAGCTTGCTGAAATCCATATCTGCCGACCAATACACCATTGCCATATCTCATTGACCAGACAATCACATGATACTGATCTAACTCCCCCCATGTGATTAATGTAAACCACAGCCGTTTTATTGTCTAATTGTATTAACACATGCAGACCTTGTTTAGCACAACAATATGCTTTAAGCCCATAAAAGGCCCCCAATAATTCCAAATAGTTAATACCATACTCTTGAAGAAACACTTGTTCTTCAGTTTTCCATCTACCTCCACAACTGGAGGATAAATCTGTGGCCCCCCATCCGAGAGCACTAGCATCTGTTTGTAAAACCATTTCAGGCTGTTTAATCATGATCTTCTTAGCAGCTTGTGGGACATTTTCAACCCACCATTGCAATTCCAATACTGCTTTCCTTGTTAATTGCATAGGCCTGTCAAAGTGACCTGCCTTATCTTTAAGAGCCCTTACTTTGTCCCTTTGAAGATTTTGATAATGTAATGGCCCAAATTCCACTGCCGGAAATGCTGCCACCAGTGTACCAATGACTTTTGCCACTTCTCGGATGGAGGGATAAGGTTTGTGAATGAGGTAATTACACATTTGCAAAATATCATTTGTCTTCTTTGCTGGCAAAGTAACTAACATAGTCACTGAGTTAATTACAAACCCCAGAAAATCAATTGATTGGACTGGCTGCAGCTGGGATTTAATTGGATGAATTAAGAATCCAAGCTCTTTAAACAAAGCTTTAGTAACTGAAATTGAGTGCTCAGCTGACTCTTGACTATCGTTAATAATCAGAATATCATCCAGATAAGCCATTACAATGTGTTTCTGTGCTCTTAATTGAGCTAAAACTGGTTTCAACAGTTTTGTAAAGAGTCTAGGAGCCGAACTTAATCCATTTGGTAAAGCTTTGAACTGCCATAATTGCCCCTGCCAATAAAACTTTAAGTATCTCCGAAAAAGATGATGAATTGGTACAGAATAATAGGCGTCTTTCAAATCAATCTTAGCCATATAAGAACCTGCTGAAATCAAATATTTTGCAGTATTGAATGTCTCCATCTTAAAATGTTTGTATTCTACAAACTTATTTAGATCTGTAAGGTCTAGAATAATTCTACAACCACCATCTTTCTTATCTCTGCGAAATATATTAGAGACAAATTGATGCTTATGTTCACAAGTTTTTTCAATTACCCCTTTTTCGGATAATTTGTCAATTTCCACATTAATCTCCATTCTTTCTTCTGGAGAAAACACATAAGCATAAGCAGGTTTATTCTGTACAGGAGGATTGACCCCTTCTTTAAAAATAATAATAGCTCCTGAAACTGCTTGTAATATAAATCGATCAGAAGTAATATTAAGCCAGGCATTATAAAATTTTTGCAATCTCCCTCCAACTGGAGATTCATCCACAGTTTCTTTAAGGATAGAAGTCTTTAATACCTCTCCATAGGAGCGTGATGGTCTCCTCTTTCCCGAATGCAGGGAAGCAGTGGCCTGTGCAGCACGATAATATTTTCGTGACAAATTTCTGCCTCTATAACGAAAATCAAAAACCCCTTCGGGCCGAAAACCCTTTTCTTTGTCCAGAGACAAAAGGCTTAATAGTGCTAAAATATTTAGCTTCTTCATCCAACTGTTTCAGTTGTTTCGGCAGATTTTCTCCAAACAAATACCCAGGAGCTTGAACTCCACTTTCTTGACACAGGCTTGCATATCTAGGGTGAAATATGGGCCGAATCGCCATTTTCCTCATGCAATTGATCTCATAAAACGAATTGCACAATAAGCCCAAAGTATCTTTTTGAATCTTGTCCATTTCCAGATTCTCCATTTGCCTGCCAAATGCCGTGATGGCAGCCGAAAATAATTTTAGCACCTTTTGAAATTTCACTTCTTGGGCTCTCATACTTGGAGTCATAGACGCCCATACCATCGGATTCACCGTAGGCACTTCCAATGAAGCACAATTGCCTGGTGCTTTATATAATTCTGATAATTCATTCATCACAGTATTATGAAGCTGGTGAGATACCATATAATTTATATTGGCAGCTAGGCTTTCTTCCATAGCCTCACCACTTCCTTCGGGTATAGCAAAACCTTGTGCTATCCCAGGCAGATCAAGCCTTTTCTTTTTACTTTGTGGCGTGCTTTCAAAAGCCATTTCAACTTCAGCAGGGTCTGCCTTCTGCAGCCCTAATTCCATCGGGATATTATCCCATGAGACTTCTTCCAGCCCAAATCGTGGGTCTGGAGTATCATATTCCCAACTTGGCCCACAGCCATATTCATCATATTCAAACCCCTCAGGGATTTTTTTGGGATTCATGAGGGTACTGTGACCCTTGTCTCATAATAGTTTGGAGAACTTTCTCCATATGCTCCATTTTTAGCCACATAGTTTTATTGTCTGGAGGTCTTTCAAAATCAGAATCATCAGAAACCACGGGCCTCACAGTTTTCTTTTTGCATTTCTTAGGAGCATTTTCCTCCGTGGTTATAATTTCCGGAGAATCTGGAAATTCTATATCGGGTAAATCAGTGGCCAGCGGTATCGGAACCGGGTCCACTCTAGCTTTACCCCCGGGAGGCTCTCTTCACCCGCGAAACCTTCTTTCCCGATTTCTCCATTTTTGTTAAAATTTATCTTGTGCTCAATCAGCACGTTAACGTCTAAATTTTTACTTTTAGTTTCGATGCTGGAACCATCCAGCGTAACTTCAAAACCGCGCCGATGTAACTTCACTTACCTGCGGGCCGTTCCGACCGCTGCGAGGAGCTGCTCCTTACCGCAGCTCCTCCTTTCGCCGTCAGCGTTGACGTCATGCCGTTACCAGCGTGAGGCGGGCTCTTCACGTAGTCACTCACGTGACTCCGAAGGTGTGTTATAAAATTAAAGACCCACACCAGATGTAAGATGTTGTTTTGTTTAGAGATAAAGTGCGGAAACAGGCCCTCCGGCCCTCTGAGTCCGCACCAAGCCAATTAACCTACAAACCTGTACGTCTTTGGAGTGTGGGTGGAAGCCAAAGATCTCGGAGAAAACCCACATGGTCACATGGAAAACGTACAAACTCCATACAGACAGCACCCATAGTCGGGATCGACCCCGGGTCTCTGGCGCTGCAAGGCAGCAACTCTACCGCTGTGCCGCCCTCTTGCTTCTTCCTCTAACAATCTTCCTTTTAACCTACTCCTGCACATTGCACAAAGAGTAAACATCAGAGATTGAAGGATTTTTACATAGAACAGCTACTTCAGCTGCTGCGCCATAGTGCTGGAAACAAACCCACGCCCATGGGCGTTTTATTTTAACGGCCAGCTCATGTTTAAATAAACTGAGAAGAAGAAAGCGCGATTTATGGAAAGCACTCGATCTGGTTGCTTTGTGGGAAGCTCTGACAACCGCATGCATTATTCATGCCTTGGCCTGCAGCAAACCGATGCAAGTCAAGAAAGCCCAACCAGGCACCGGTTGCTAATCTTCAGGTGGGAACATCAAACGTGCGGCCGGAGTCTGCAAACAGGCCGATTATGACGGCAAAGCAGAATCGTTCCCAAAATTAAATTAAACATGCCACAGCTTCTGGAAATTAAATACCGAATTTGTAGCCAATTTTAGGGAGACTCAGAACTGAAATAATGAGATGTCATAAAATGTTGCCATTTCAATCCATTACATTGAGATGTTTAATTAATCACACTCATATGGAGGAGAGTGTAAAGATTCTGAAAAATCAAAAAAGACTGCGGGTGCTAGAAATCTGAAGTAAAAACAGAGAATGCTGGAAACATCCTGGGTTAACACTGGGTTAATTCAGTCCCTCTCCTTCTCTCCACAGATTCTGCTTGAGCTGCTGAAAAATTCCAAAACGTTCTATTTCAATTTCAGAAAAGGTTCTTGATCAGATATGACATATATAATGTCAGTGAAAGCCAAGAAAAAATAACGAGCGATTATGAAGCCAAGTTGAAGTTGCTTCCCAGTTTCTTCCTCTTCCACTGGGCTCAACCACCTCTCATTCCCTCTCGCAACTTCCCAACCTATCTCCACTCATACCCAGTGGCAGCTTTTACCCCTATGGTCAAAAGGTAAATACTAAAGGTGAGATTTGAGATTTAGTTTTAGTTAGTTTAGAGACACAGCAGGTAAACAGACTCTTCGGTCCACCAAGTCAGTGGCAACCATGATCCCCACACACTAACACTATCCTACACACACTAGGGACAATTTACAATTATACCAAGCCAATTAGCCTACAAACCTGTACGTCTTTGAAGTGTGGGAAGAATCCGGAGCTTCCGGAGAAAACCCACACAGGTCAAGGGGAGAACGTTCAAACATCGTACAGACAGCACCCGTAGTGAGGATCGAACCCGGGTCTCTGGCGCTGTGCGGCAGCAACTCTACCGCTGTGCCACTGTGACACGATGTTGGAAGGCAAAATGAAAACGGGGAAGTGCTGGGCAGGAGCTCAGTGAGTGCATGTTACAGCTTGGGCCAATGCTGGAGGACTGAGGATGTGGGGATAAGGGATTTGGGCAACATGCTTTGGTCCAGGTTGGTATAAATCTTTGCTTAGATAGCAGCAATACCAGGTGTTGCCTTGCATGCTGGTACCAGAAAGGGTTCGGCTATCAAACATTACAATTGCAACACTTCTTTTAAATCGTTATTAATCCGTACACTCTGGAGGCTGGATTGCAATCATGTCTAGTCTTTTTGTTGACAGGATAGCACACAATAAAAAATCTTTTCCCTGTACCTCAACACGTGACAATAATAAACTAAACCATAAGGTACATACAGACCAACACCACCGATACTGGCGATCAGCATGTCAGAAACCTACCATTAAGTCCAGAGCTGAGATGATTTACTGGGAAAAGTAATCAAATACAAAACACGCAAATGTAGACAATTATTACAGGTTGAAGTAAAGAAAGCAAACTCCAACATCTATGCTGGCAAGAACAATTCGCCCTCACTTCTTCTTTGAGCCCATGCTGCCTTGAAAACCATTATAGATTCTCGATTGATACAGCAGTGCAAAATACAGTTAGTAACAACAAATCAGTTTAAAAATAAGCAGTTTAAAAATTAAGCATCGGTAACCAAAATGATTAGATTTGTCAAAAGTACAGATCTGTCTATATATCTAGCTGTAGGATGTGCTTTCCATCACATACTGTTAATTAACATTTAAATTAAATTATGGGCAGATAAACTTTACATGTGCACATATTGTTCAGGGTTTTTTACAATGCAGTAATATTGGAAATATTATGTGCTGGCCAATTTCATTTTTAAGCTTTCATTACACCCACAGCTGTTCAAATGTGTCCTGTGACTAAGCATTCAATTCAGAAGTAGCAATTTTCCCCGATATAAATGATACCACAGTGAGCTGCCAAACAACAAAAAATTAATAGAACAATATTGTGTTGAAAACATTACCCAACACGACTGCTACAGCCACAGTAAATACTGTACATCTGCATGATCCGCTTATCCGCAAAATAAGAATCAAGCTAAACATATGGGAAGGGGAGCAAAATATC
This sequence comes from Okamejei kenojei, assembly GCA_035221665.1. Classification (NCBI taxonomy): domain Eukaryota; kingdom Metazoa; phylum Chordata; class Chondrichthyes; order Rajiformes; family Rajidae; genus Okamejei; species Okamejei kenojei. Next base: position 18,110,573 of record CM069164.1, read on the forward strand.
CTCTGGCAACTGCTCAATGTAAATTTGTAACCACTGGGCACTGCCTAATTAATGCAGCTGATAACTGGAGCACAATCTATTCCCTTCATTTCAACTTCCTGCCATTTGTTTTCACGCAAAAGTCCCAAGTCTTTCACACACTACACCAACTAGGTCTTCCATCCCCTCCCACAACTGGTTCACTGCTCATCATCCCTGCCTCATCTGATTCCACATCACCTTCCTTCCATATCAGATCCACAGCCTCGTGTTTCCACATCACCTTCCAGCTTATCGTTACATCTAACCTCCCCCCATCCACCCCCTTTTAACTCTTCACTGATCTGCCTCTACTTAATCCGCATCAATTATGGCCTCCCAGCTCCTTCTGCCTACCACCTCTCTTATCACCTGGTTCCACCTATCATTTATCAGCCCCTACTTCATCCCTCCCTCTCACCTCTTTATACTATTGATCACCCTTCTGCTTTCACAGTTTTGCTACAGGGTCTTAACACAAAGCATCGACAATCCTTTTGTCTCCGCAGATGATGCTTGATGTGCTGAGTACCAGCAGTTTTTTTTAAGTTTCGAGATACAGTGCGGAAACAAACCCTTCGGCCCACCGAGTCCGCACCAACCAGCGATCCCCACACATTAACACTATCCTATACACACTAGGGACAATTTATACCTATACCAAGTCAAATAACCTACAAACCTGTAAGTTTTTGGAGTGTGGGAAGAAACCAAAGATCTCTGAGAAGACCCATGCGGTCACGGGGAGAACGTACATGGTCGGGATGAAACCCGGGTCTCCGGCGCTGCAAGGCAGTAACTCTACCGCTGCGCCACCGTGTCGCCATTTTGTTTTATCTTTGATATCTTTCTGCAGAGCATTAATAAAAACGATAATGGTCTATGGTCCCGATTTCAATCTCTGTGGAGACCACTGGTGACTAGTCTAAATCTAACTACAACTTTAGTGCCTTCCTCACCAGCCAGTTCGAAGTCCATGGCAACATGCTGCAGTTACGACAAGAGGCTTCAATCTTACCTAAGCTCTTTGGATGTTTTTATTTACTAACTTTATGCCATAAGCAAAAAATACAATTTATAATGTAGGATATAGCCTTTCTTTTAGGCAGTCATGCTGGCTGGGTAAAGTATCTCACTCTGTTCATGATGATTCCCAAGAGGTCAAGAGTATTCAATTGTCAAATGTACCGGCAACAGAACAATTAAATTCTTCTTGCAGCAGCTTAACAGGTAATTAATAACCGTAATATTAGGTAGCCATAATGGTGAAAAAAAAAAACGAGGTCCATAGTGGAATCAAAGAAGCAGCTTATAGAAGTTCATAGTTGCTGAAATTAGTATTGTGTTCAAGAATCTGATGGTTGCTGGTTCCTGTACCTTCTTCCCAATGGTAGGAGCGAAATGAGTGTGGCCAGAGTGGTGTGTGATGATATTGGCTGCCTTTTGAAGGCAACGCTTCTTCTAGATCCATTTGATGATGGGGAGCTCAGTACATCCCCTGCGATGCACTGGGCAGAGTCCACCACTTACTATAATCTCCTTCGTCCCGCAGGCATCCTTGGTGTTACCAAACTAATGGGCCTCTCATTACCCATGTTCATCTTGTCACTTTTAAAGATGAAAACTCCATTAATTATGAAGTGACTACCACTGAATGGAGTGAGCTCTTAAGCATAGTGATGTCAGGCTTGCACAGCTCCTGGCCCTTTGCTTGGATTAGAGGGCCATAGATTCCATAGAACCTGTTATATCAAGGCTCAGCTTCCTTATAATTTTCAAATTCCTCCTTCCAAAGCAGGATATTCATCTAATTTATCTTTTATTGGTTTCATAGGAAACAATTCATTTAAAAAACTCAATCACCTGCAAAAGTGAAATCCTTGAACATCCACAATGGCCCTAGTCAATTTTTAAAAAACAATCCCACACAGAACACAATTTCCCTGACTACACTCCCTACTTCATTAACATTTTTCTTTATAGACAATAGACAATCGGTGCAGGAGTAGGCCATTCGGCCCCTCGAGCCAGCACCACCATTCAATGTGATCATGACTGATCATCCACAATCAGTACCCCGTTCCTGCCTTCTCCCCATATCCCTTGACTCCACTAGCTTTAAGAGCTCTATCTAACTCTCTCTTGAAAGTATCCAGAGAACCGGCCTCCACCGCCCTCTGAGGTAGAGAATATAGTAATATATATAGTAATACAGAGAATATAGTAATAATTCTTATCAAAGGTGAAGCATTTTAATTCCATGGAAAACACCAGATCAAAATGTACTACCATTTATTCCAGATAACATTTTGCTTGTGAAATTAGTTAACTTGCAGCCAAATGTGACACAAGCTTTAATTAAAAATATGTTAAAATTACTGTAAAGTGACTACTCAGTTTTAAAAATCACTTAATTCAAGCAGTGCAGAATTCTGTGGTTGGCAATTGGAAAGCAAAGTAACAAGTAATTATAGCAATTTGGATGAGTAAACCAGTGAGAGCACTTCATGAGATGAAGACACCCTCCATTGCTTCTTCAGCCCATTAACAATCAATCAGACCACTGAATTGCATTGTAAATGTTCCAAACTCATTAATCTTGTTGTAGAAAACAATACAAAGCAAACCAGGTAACTGAAGCTCAGTAATTTCAAGGTGTGCGCCCATCATGTTCAATGACCCAAGTTATAAAGGCTACATAACTATCCTTCTCTTATTAAATCTGTAACAACCTTGACAGAATAACAAGAATAGGGATTCTACGAACACCCGCAATAAAAGGCAACAAACAAAGCAGTGTACCTTGCAAAATCAATGGTCTTCAATTCAGTCTCACAATGTGGACAATTATGTCAAGCCCAGCCTTTCTTGCCAACTCCCAAGTTCCCTTCAGCAGCTGGAAATACGATGTCCTTCTTGAAACAATGCGGTGCAGGGAGTTGTAGATATAAAGGTAGTACTGGTGTCAGGGGTTATGGGGAGAAGGCAGAAGAATGGCTTTAGGAGGGAGAGATAGTTCAGCCATGATTGAATGGCGGAGTAGACTTGATGGGCCGAATGGCCTAATTCTGCTCCTGTCACTTATGAACAAGGAACTGCAGATTCTTGTTTACAGAAAAGGATGCAACGTGCTGAAGTAACTGAGCGGGTCAGGCAGCAATTTGACCCAAAAAGTTGTTCTCTGGTGATACTGCCTGTCCCGTTGAGTTACTCCAGCACTGTGCGTTTTTTTTTGTCACCATTATAGTTCTGCAGCTCTTCCTACACAACCCTCACATCAAATAGCAATGCACTTAGTTACCAATTGTAGCCGCAGGCTTTTAACGTTCATATTCTTCAACGAACATCAGTTTAATTCTTGTCCAACTGTATAACATCTTTGCTCAAAGCAGGGCCGTCTTAACAGCATAATAGGCCCCTGGGCAAAGCAGTGCACTGGGGTCCCTACACTTCCAGTATCTTTATGCCGAATCAAATATGCCATCATGCACTTGCAATGTTCTTCTCCGTTTTCATGTTCTACAATAACATTCTACAATACATAGATTAGCATAGGGCCCTATGCTCGTGGGGCCCCGGGCAACTGCCCAGTGTGCCCATGCATTAAGACGGCCCTGCTCATACGCCAAACCAGTCAAGGGACATGAGACCAGACTGCCTAGTATTAAATAATATGTAAGTTCACGTCTGCTTTTCATTTCAAAAGCATTTGTTCCTTCTAATCATGCATTGCATCTTGAAGGTCACGTATTTAAACAATAAACATTAATTCTGATGTTTTCTTTGGGGGGGATTGCCAGCAGATGAGCAGACTAGCAGTCCCATAAATCCACTGTGTTAATTCCAGTTAATAATGCTATATGATGCCATTTCACAAGCAAACAATTAAAAAAAACATTCACTAAATCTTTTTCAACCCTCACTTGAGGTGTGGCTCTTAATGGTTTGTGAATTCTTGCTTACTCCCATATTTTAATTTAGTTTAGTTGCATGCTATCCAGTCAGCAGAAAGACATTACATGATTCCAATTGACCCATTTCAGTTCTCTGCTTTTCCATTGCGGTCCATGAGTAAATTCCTTTAGGGACGTTCGCAAAACTAGCGAGAAACTGCCCTCAACGTCCAAGGAAAAATTAAAAAAAACTGCAGATGCTGAATCTCTAAACAAAACCATGAAATGCTGGAAACACTCAGCAGGCCAGACAGCATCTGCGGTAAGAAACAGTCAATGTTTCAGGTCAGCGATCATTCATCAGAACTGAAATGGAGACAAAAGAAGCTTGTAAAGCTACAGAGAGATGGTGTGAGGGAAATATCTCTAATGAGGTAAACTGAGAGATGCTATAAATGGGTTATCTGGCCAATGAGTGAATGGAGGCGGAATCTCTTTGGTGGTGGAAACTCCAGAGACCACCTTGTTGAATGCAGAGGTTGGTGAGGTTGAAAGTGAGGATCAGGTGAACTCCATTCTTGATCTCTTGGAGGAGGGAAGTGAGAGCAGAGACATGGGATACGGGCGAGGTGCGGTCAGGGACTTTGTTAGCAACGGTCGAGGGGAAGGGCTGGTTCAGGAAGAAGGAAGGAAGGCATTTTAGAATCATCATGCGGAAAGTCTCATCATGGACAAATACAATGAAACAACAGAACTTGGAAAAGGGGAGGTAGGGTGGGATGAAGATTAGTGAAGATAGCTGGGGGGGAGAAGGGGGGGAGAGAGGATCGGTAAGCTTGTAATCTTAGTAGAAAGCTATCTCCCGATGAGGGTCCAGAAAAAAAAGAGTCCGGTATTGCCAATGTATCTTCTTAATATTTGGAACTAGCAGCAAATCACACTTAATTCTACATGACTTCATATCCTCAAATACACTCTCCCCGGTATATTGCCCAAGGCTTTGTAGGAGCCCATCTACTTTACACCTGATATATTTTCTTCAACCTTGAGTCATCTCATGTTATTTTTCTTCCTGAAATGTGTTCACTGCTTCTAATTAATTCCTTTCATTGTGATTCCAAATTGTTTTCAACTGCAGATGTTAAACTAATTGCTTGTAATTACCCAAATGAGCTCAGTCACCTTATTTGGAAATGCATATTCTGTTGATCAAATCTCTTGTGTTGATCCCCTCTTGGTATAAATTTTGTTTCTGCATTATTTCATTTCACAGAGGCTCCTTTGGCAAAACCATTAAATCCCAGCAACGCTTTTCTCTAGCTTAACTATATTGTTGAAACTTTGCTCATACTAATATCTCTCACCATATTATCGCACAACATTTATTTAGACCTCAAGATTATTTTTTATAATCAATAAGCAGCATAGAAACATAGAAAATAGGTGCAGGAGTAGGCCATTTGGCCTTTCGAGCCAGCACCGCCATTCAATATGATCATGGCAGATCATCCAAAATCACTACCCCGTTCCGGCATTTTCCCAATATCCCTTGATTCCCTTAGGCCTAAGAGCTAAATCTAACTCTCTCTTGAAAATGTGGTGTATAATAGAAACATAGAAAATAGGTGCAGGAGGAGGCCATTCAGCCCTTCGAGCCACCATTTATTGTGATCATGACTGATCGTCCCCTATCAATAACCCGTGCCTGCCTTCTCCCCATATCCCTTGATTCCACTAGGCCCTAGAGCTCTATCTAACTCTCTTAAATCCATCCAGTGATTTGGCTTCCACTGCCCCCTGTGGCAGGGAATTCCATAAATTCACTCGCAGTCTACTTCTACTTTATACTTATAATGTAATAAATAAAATGTCATTAGACCATTCAAGAGCAAGATTATACTGTAAACATATTCGTCAACTTCCACACTCTAATTCATTATACTTTCCTGTCAGGCTTTCCACTCTCATTTCAATTATTCCAGTTTTATTATTTATCCATGGAATACACATCTTTGCAATTTTTTTAATTGAACTTCACATTCAATTGGGTTGCTTATTCCTTCACTCTCAATGCCCCTTAAGTAGCAAGCCCCCCTGCTGAGAAAAACCATCAAATTAATGCACAGAATTGTTACAGATTACCGACCTCTCATTCTGTGTTGAGTATTCCTTCTTCAGCAATATAGTGGGATTATATGAACATAACTCTGCATTTATCTACAGTTTGTAAGAGGAATAACATCAGAAAACAAATTGTCATCATCTCCAATCAAATTTCAGATCAATCCACCATCTCTTGTATTATACATTAGCAAAGCTCCCTTCTGATAAAATTCTCGTATGATTACCAACTGTATTTCCGCTTGTTTAATATTTAATTCCTTTAAAATGTTCCTCATTATCACCATTGAAACATGGTGTTAGGCCAATTTATGAACTGCTCTCAGTCTTATGGCTGTCACTAATTGCAGAATTGCATGCCACAGTTCTGTCAAATTAAAAATATGATGACTAATGCGTATTTCATTTACTCAAAAATTCAATAACTGGAAATTATTTTTCTTTAAAAAGTAATGACAGCAATCTTATCAATCCCAGAGACATTATATGTGGACAAAAGAATAGAACACACGGAAATCTTAACAATCGGTATTTCACAAATTGCACATCAATGTTAAATATGAAAGCAAATGTTATCCATTCAAAGATTGAATGCATTATTTCAACGTAAAGTTGAGCGCTAGCAACACTGATCCTATTCACAACCAGGCTATAAACCTTTCAGGAAATTCACTGCAATTAAAAATGCTTATTCTGAGTGGACTGCTTAAAATATGCCCATAAAGTTGAAGGTTAGTGCACATCATCAGTTAAAGAGATGGCAGAGATTCAAGTTCTTGGGAGCAATTGGACCTATCACTATCCACGAGAAGAGAATGGAGGGACTGGCCTTTGAGCATTGAAAGCAAGTGTCTGATGCTGAGGTTAAAAATAAGATTCATAAAACTTTAGAACTGGGCTAACCAGATTTAAACCAGGGAATGATAACTGAAAGACACAAGAAAATGCAGATGCTGGAGTAACTCAACAGATCAGGCAGCATCTCTGGAGTACATAGATAGTGACATTTCAGGTCAGTATCCTTCTTCATACTGATAGTTTCCGGAATATTTCCATGGAGAAAATGACAAATAAGTGGAGTAGGTTTTTAAATGAGGTAATGGAGGGAGAAGTTCTTGAATCAGAGCAGTTACAGGCAAAAAAAGTATGACATGAGGTGAAGGGGGAAAGATCTGAGGGACAACTTTTTCACACAAAGGGTAGTGGGTGGATGGAACCAGCACCAGTGCAGGTAGTTGAGGCAGGGACTATTACAATGTTTAAGAAATTATTAGACAGGTACATGGATTGGACGGGTTTGGAGGGATATAGGCCAAACGCAGGCAGGTGGGACCAGTGTAGATGGGACATGTTGGTCAATGTGGGCAAGTTGGGATGAAGGGCCTGTTTCCATGCTGTACGACTCCATGAGAATCCAGCTAATGCAAGTTGGAGGGAAACTAATTCAGTAAGAGGGTATTAGCTAAAAGGAGAGGTTGTGTAAACTTGTTTCCTCTGGCATGTTGGAGTCTGAGGGGAAGACGTATAAAAGTATATAAAATTATGAGAGGTATAGACATTCAGAACCCTCCCCATGGTGGAATTGTCATAGACTATAGTAGCTTTAAAATGAGAGATGTGCGGGACAGATTTTTTCCTATGCTGTACTGTTCTACGTTCTAAACAAACTTCCTCATCTGCACAATTTGATATGTAATACTTTACTGATGTCATTAAATATTCAATGGTGCAGATGAGGTCAATGTTTGGATCAAAGCTGAAGTTAGCTCCAGGAAACAAAGAATTTGTGAACTTTCCATAATTGGCTTGTAAAGAGATTATGGAAGTTTTGTTTCCTTAAACAAAAATGACTTCCTCCAGGCTACAGTACTCAAGGGAAGTAATTGCTTACAATTTTTAATTGCAGTACAAATTTTAGTGCCAGGTTTTCAAATGAGGAAATGTAAAATATTTCCAAATAAATCTCTCATAAAGTCAATGTTATTCAACCTCTTAGTTTACTTCATCTTACAAAGGATCTTGATCTGTTGGCCAAGTGGGCTGATTAATGGTTAATGAAGTTAATGCTGATATGTGCAAGATAATTTTAGGATGTCAAACCAGGGCAGGACCTTCACTGTGAATGGCAGGCCTTGGGGAGTGTTGTAGAACAGGGGGATCTAGGAGTGCAGGTCCAAAGTTCCTTGAAAGTGGCATCGCAGTTGGATCGGGTGATCAAGGAGGCTTTCAGCATATTGGCCTTGGAGAGATATTGGCCAAACACGGGCAGATGCGACAAGTGTAGATGGGGCATCTTGGTGGGCATGGTTCAAAGGGCCTTCTATGCTGTATAACCCTAAGACTTATACGGCCCTTCCTTCTTCTTGGTGCTCCAAGACTCCTCGGCATCATCAGATGTGCTTATACGATACGATACGAAATAACTTTATTTATCCCCGGAGAGAAATTGATCTGCCAACAGTCATAAAAATACAAAATACATGAAACAAGAAATTAAAGTGACGAGTGGAAAGGAATGGAGATGGGGGGCGGGCGTCAGTCTCAGTCTACCCCACGACAGAAGGGAGAGGAGTTGTACAGTTTGATAGCCACAGGTAAGAAGGATCTCCTGTGGCGTTCTGTCCTGCATCTTGGTGGAACCAGTCTGTTGCTGAAGGTACTCTTCAGGTTGACCAGTGTGTCATGGAGGGGGCGAGCTGTATTGTCCAGAATGCTCTGCAATTTGAGGAGCATTCTCCCCTCCAAGACCACCTCAATGAATCCAACTCCGTTCCCAGGACGGAGCCAGCCTTCCTGATGGGATTGTTAATCCTATTGGTGTCCACGGCCTTCAACCTGCTGCCCCAACACACAGCAGTGGATAAGAGGCACTGGCTACCACTGATTGGTAGAACACCTGCAGCATCTTACTGCAGACGTTGAAGTAATGGGGCCTTCTCAAGTAGTACTGCCGGCTCTCTCTTGTACAGGGCCTCAGCGTTCCTGGACCAGTTCAGTGTATACATTTACAGGTACACGCCAAGGTATTTGTACTCCCTGGTAAAATGCACATCCACGCCGTTGACAGAGACAGGGGAGTTCCTCTCCTCCTAAAGTCCATCTATAACTCCTTAGTTCTGTCGATGTTGAGCTGCAGGTGATTCAGCCCACACCATACAAGAAAAGTAATTGACTACACCTCTGTATTCAGCTTCCCTTCCCTCACTGATGCAGCCCACAATTGCAATAAGCTGTAAACTTCTGACCATTATAGTTCTCCCTTCAGTTCCCACCCACTACTATTGCCATTTCAAATCTGATTCCCTACAGTGGAGGCTGGAGAGTTAAGGATATTCTAGACTCCTATCTTGAAGGAAGAAGTATTACAAATATCAGTGCATATGATATGTGATAAACCCTCTGGGTCTAACTGGATCATCAAAGGATGCTAAAGGAAGCAAGGGAGGACATTGCTGGTGCATTGGCAGAGATTTATGCATCTTCATTAGCCATGAGTGAGGTACCAGAGGAGTGGGGCTTTGATAAATGGCGCCCTTGTTCAGAAAGGTCAAGAAACTGCATGTTTAGTTTTAGTTGTTTGGAGATAAAACACGGAAACAGGCCTTTCGGCCCGAGTCCGCACCGACCAGCATTCTCCGTACATTAACAGCACCCTATACACACTAGGGCCATTTAAAAAAAAATACCAAGTCAATTAACCTGTACATCTTTGGAGTGTGGGAGGAATCTCGGAGAAAGCCCACGCAGGTCATAGGGTAGAACGTACAAACTCCGTTCAGTCAGCACCCACGGTCAGGATCGAACCCAAGTCTCTGGTGCTGTAGGCAGCAGCTCTACCACTGCGCCACCATGCCGCCCTCTGTCTGTGAGCCTTACATCAGTGGTCGGTAAGTTATTTGAGAAGATTTCTGAGAGACAGGACTTATGTTCATTTGGAAAGCCAGGAAGGAATTTGGTCTTGTGCAATGAAATTATAACTCTGATTGAACTAAGAGGCAATAACTAAGAAGATTATTCAAGACAGGAGTGTAGAGGTGATTTACATGAATTTCAGCAAAGCTTTAAACCAGGTCCCGCATGGTAAGGTGGTCTAGAAGGTCAAGGCACGATGGATCTGAAGTGTGTGGACAAATTGTGGATGCAAGATAGACATTGATAGAAGGCAGAGGGTTATGGTGGAGGATGTTTTTCTGAATGAAAGTCTGTAAGTAATGGCGTGGCGAAGATCAGTGCTGGAACTTTTGTTGTTTGTGGTATAAATGACTTGGATGAGAATGTAGGTGGTCTGATGACTAGATATGCAGCCAACACTAAAATTAGTGTAGTCATAGTGAAGATTGTCTAAGAATACACATAGACATAGATCAGCTGTGGAAAATAGACTTTAATATGGACAAGTATGAGGAAATACTGTTCGGAGGTCAAATTCGGGTAGAACCAATAGAATAAATGGCAGAAATATTAGGGGCATTGATGTGCAGAGATCTGGGGTTACAGATCCAGCTCGAGTCGTTGTCGCCTTCATGTAACGTTCACATTAATTTTACAATAATCTCATATTATCTTTATATTCCCATCAACTCCTCGCTGAGTCTACTGCTTATCTACACATTAGGACCAATGAACTCACTGACTGGGGCGGCATAGTGGTGGAGCTGCTGCCACTCAAAACCAGTGACCCAGGTTCAATCCTGACCTCGGGTGATGTTAGTGTGCAATTTACATTCTCCCTGTGACCGTGTTGGTTTCCTCCGGGCTTTCCAGTTTCCTTCCACATCCCAAAGACAACCGGTTTGTTGGCCTTTGTAAAAAATGTCCCTACTCTGTAAGGTGTGGATGAGAAAGTGGGATAACAAACTAATGTATTAAAAAAGGAACTGCAGATGCTGGAGAATCGAGGGTACACAAAAGGCTGGAGACTCAGCAGGTGCAGCAGCATCTAAGGAGCGAAGGAGATAGGCGACGATTCGGGTCGAGACCCTTCTTCAGACTGCTGAATGACAGTCTGAAGAAGGGTCTCGACCCGAAACGTCACCTATCTCCTTCGCTCCTTAGATGCTGCTGCACCCGCTGAGTTTCTCCAGCCTTTTGCGTACCCTTAACAAACTAATGTAAATGGGTTGGTGTGGACCCAGTGGGCTGAAGGCTCTGTTCCCATGCTGTATCACACTCTCAGAGCACACGTCTCCGAGATGGTCAGTGTGGACCCGGTGGGTCGAAGGGCCTGTTCATCTCACCTCATAACGTATCATTTACACCTCCCCTCTGTATCTCTAAACTAAAAGCTTGACAATGTAATTTCTTCATTCTCCCTATTTATTAACCATTCCTGCTAAAAAACACATATTAAGCACCAGATAGACTGCCCATGGACAGATTATTGTCATACCACACATTTTATGGGCTGCTTCAAAGAAAAACATTAAATCACTTGATCTCTCGAGAGCAATAGTATAGAACATGCATACTTCAAACCAGCAAAAGAATCAATTCTACCTCAAGTGTACTCAGTGTTGAACAGGGATGGTATAATTCTTGAACAACTTCACAATTTGTTTATCTTTTCCCATGTCCATCTTTTATGCTTCACTGAAATATCCCTTACACTTTACTCTGGGAGTGAAATGAAGAATAGAGCATGTTCCAAATACCTTTATTGTTAGTTCTTGCCCCATCTTGTCCCCTCACTTCTTTTTACCAACTATCTCCTCTCTACTCCATCCGTCTGAAGGGTCACAACCTGAAATGTCAGCTGTCCATTTCCTTCCACAGATGCTGCCAGACCTGCTGAGTTCCTATAGCAGTTTGCTTTTTTTTTACTCAAGCTTTTATCTTCTGCAGTCTCTTGTGCCTATTCTTTGTAGAACACATCTCTTCAGTTTACACCGAGCACCGACATGTAATCTGATCACTAAAATAAAGAGGCAGGACATCAAGTCACTACAAGAAACAAGATGTCTCATAACTGAGATTAGCTAAAAAGATGAAATGGTCTACATTCCACACAACTAGAATATGGAGTTCAATAAATCGAATCGAGAAAAATTATCGTCAGGAAAACAAAGAGCAAACAGAGTCAAATTTGACAGAATTTGAATTAATTATAATTAATTATAGTATGAATCAGCAATCTGGGAAATCATTAGGATATTAAGCACCATGCAGAAGTGCCCAAGATCAGATCGACGCTCGTCCTCAGCGCATAATTCTTCAAACTAACACCAATAACATGGGACGAACAGAAGAGACAGTAAACTCAAAGTGCTGCATTTAAGAAAAGCTGAACGCATACAAGGGGAAGGTGTAAATGATGAACAAGGCTGAGAGGACAATCCATACAGTAAACACTGCCATATGTCAATCGGAATTGAGCCAGAGTATATATTATATCGAATTTAATTCACCAAATGAAAACAGGTAATCAAAATATTTGCATAAATATCACGATTTTCCAAAATCAAGATATCACAGATTTTTAACCTGTTGGCTGGAGTTTTCCATTTCTAGTCGACAACAGCAACGTTTGAAGCTAGCAACTCAGTCAACAACCATTTAAAAATATACTTATGGAAGCAGTTTATAATAAAGGGGAGAAAAAATAATGAGTTTATTTAAATCAAATCCACGGAGATGGTTTCCAATTGTTCAGCTTATCTACCATCATCGCTCTTTCTGCTTTCATGGAAGTGAAGTGCTTTATGAATATTTAATAGTCAATGTCAGGGAGGTCAACTGGAGCATGGAAGACAGGTGAATCTGATATATCCCACCTGTTTAAATTACATCGGTCACAAAGTTAAAGGATTGTTGGGTCACTAGTGGATACATTTTAAGATTTGATTGTATCCACAGCTCGACAGATGAAAATTAATGGGATCTCGGCTGCACACGTATCTCATACAGTCCTTTCTGGTTACCGGCAGTAAAAGTTAAGAATCTTCTGCCATTTCCATATTTTCCGGCAGAATCTCCACTATCTTTTCCTCCAATTTCTTTGACTTGTCTGTTAAGAGAAAATATGCAAAGTATTAAACTGTGATTTTCAGGAAACTTACAAATCGCAATACATTTTAACAATCTACATTATACATTTGATTTGTATAATTGCTTCAAACACCAAAGGTGTTATAAATTTCAGATCATTACCTGCATGAGGAGCCTTGATAAGATGGATGTTCTGTTTGACCTCTTTGATGTCAGCCTTTGTCTGTAACACTTTACTTTTCTTCAATCTTAAACACAAATCAGAATATTCATTACTTCAGCAATCTAGTTTTATTGTACATTAGTTACCAAAACATGTGTTTTGCTAATAAAGATTCAGCTGCATATTCCAGCAGATCATGAATAACCAGAAATTGTAATCAAACAGTACAGCAAGATTAAACGCCAGAAATAAATACAAACATGACTGATTACATAAATACTGATTATTCAAAAATAATTTCAGACATTTTGTCCTGTATGTAGCAAGCTTTCCAGTGTAATACGTGCAAACACACCTTTCCTTGCTTTTCATAATTTAACCACATTGACAAATTGACCTCCCCTACATGTTATGAATTCATCTTCATCACACCCTTTCCACCTTGGAATGCATTTGATTCCAATTATAAGGTGGAAAATTCTCACTATTGTCTCTCCTTTACCATGCAAAACTCCCAAAAACCAGACTGTCACTGTACATCAATAGTTCTGCATTATTTTATTCCCACTGCAACTCAAGAACACCTTCAGTTTAAAACGATGTGCAGCATGTTAGATTGAGATAATGGGTTTACGGTTCAAAATTAAAAACATCAAGTATGTACTTCAGCTGAGGGCTGAGTGTGCATTATATTTAACTGAGAAATTGCCATAAACTACATTATAATCTGTACAATAAACACCCCATTGCAATACCAAAGAAGTCATCCAGTATCATGGCCAACATTAATCTCACAGATTAAATGGTCATCTGTTGACCAAGTGCAGCCTAGATGCCACGTATGTCTACGTGTCCCTGTCGGAATTGCTATTGAAATCTAATGTCCTAGGACAATAACAAATGTCCCACATAGGCAGAACCAAGTAGTATTTTTCTGCAGTGTTATTCTATGAAATGGGATATTAAAGCAATTGATTACTTCAGAAACACATGGAATATTATTTTTACTAATCTGTATACGAAACTTTTGAAACACAAAATGTATACTCTAGAATTTAGGATGAGAGGGAATCTTATCGAAACATTTAAGATCGTTACGAGATTGGACACGCTAAAGGCAGGAAACATGTTCCCGATGTTGGGGAGTCCAGAACCAGGGGACACAGTTTAAGAATAAGGGGTAAGCCATTTAGAACGGAGATGAGGAAAAAAAACTTTCACCCAGAGAGTTGTGAATCTGTGGAATTCTCTGCCTCAGAAGGCAGTGGAGGCCAATTCTCTGGATGCTTTCAAGAGAGTTAGATAGAGCTCTTGAAGATAGCAGAGTCAGGGGATATGGTGAGAAGACCGGAACGGGATACTGATTGTGGATGATCAGCCATAATCCCAATAAATAGCGGTGCTGGCTCGAGGGGCCTACTCCTGCACCTACTGTCTATTGACAATTAGATTCTAAATAATTAAGCAATTTAATCTCTTTTAAAATCCCAATTTCGCACTCACCTGTTCATAACAAATCTTGCTTGGCGCTTCTGTTTGATTTCCTCAACTCTCTTCATTGCTTTAACTGTTAAAAGTAATTTCATTATGAGAGTCATTAAAACAAAGAGCAAATTGATGGGACAAAAACTAAAAACAAGATTTGAAAAGGTCAAATTACTCAATAATACACACAATCAAACTAGGATATAACTGCAATGACTCTCTAATCACCATTCTTAGTAGTTATTCATTCCTGAATACCAAACCAAAATAAGGTTTCAACTGATATACAGTAATGACATGAAGATCTTAGATGACAAATGCCCAATGACTTCAAAGCTGAAATAAAATTGTATTAACACTCTAATGAGCATATTGGGATTTCTTACTTCACAAATCCAAGGTTTGATATTGTTTCAAGGCAAATGAGGTGGATAGAGGTTTTCGGTAAATTATTCAACCAAAACCAGTTAATATAGGAAAAAGGCGTTCCTCCAAACCAAATCCAAAATGCACCAAAGACACACGTGTCTATTTTTAACTATTTGCACCAGATTTTTTTCAGACTTACAATATGTAAGTTTAAAAAAAAATAAAACTGGGCCAATTGACTGACACACAGATGGTCCACGTGTGTCAGTGGTGTTTCTTTGCCACCTCAGTATGCTCAGATGCTGCTGTTGTCAGGACATACAAAGGCCTGCCTTGTGTGTTAAACCTACCAGCAATTTTCCACGAGCCAAATGCATTTACTGAAGATTATTTATTCCAACATCATTCAGTATTAAACTATGACTTTAAAAAAACATTTAGCTGATGTGCGGTACCTAACAGGGGTGTTGCAAACATTCTATTGCCAGACACAATAATGTTTTTTGCACAATATTGCCAATCCAATTTTGGCTTACAAAGACTAATTTCTCTTTAAAATGCAGAAGAAATTCATGTACTGCAGTCAGCCTCTATGCTTGCACATGATTTACAAGGCAAATTGAAACCATAGCTTACTTCAACTAGATTCACATTCCTTTACTTTAATAACATAACAGAAATAGCCTCTAATCCATAAGTGGCAACAATTACATTTCAGCCTATACTATCTGTTCAAAGGCTCTACGAATGCAGATCCTTCGCACACATTGAAGTGACCCTTAACTATATCCTTCACATCAGGCGCACAGAACTCCTGCAAACCTCACAGTGCTCATTCTTCCATTTAAGATCATCACTAATTTAAATAGATCTGAAATGTCAAAAAGCATTCCCACTAGTCAATTATTTATATGGTTAAAAGATTTGCTTCACTTTTCGTCCAAACTCCATAGTTTCTTTGCTTTCTTTATACCAGAGAGCTACATTCTGTGCCAGTGTAAGCTAAACGGCAAGAGACTCATTCTAGGTACACTGAATATTTTGCATTAGATTCATCAAGATTGCCGGAGTGACTGAAATATATTGAACGCATTCGGGATGCAGCATAAGAATGGCTTACCTGACTGAGACCACAGCTCTCTCTGGTACTTGACTGGTACATTCCTACGTTTTTCAAATTCAAATGAATTATCCTATAAACAAAAATCAGGTGTCAAGAACATTAATTTGTAATGATAACCATGTAAAGGAAGACGAGAGAAGCTACTTGCATACCACTGTCAACTCTTTGCCAGCTGACTTGCGGAAGGCCTTTGTCCACCTGACCTTTCTTGGGTTACGCTTCTTCTTAAAATTCTTATGACATTTTGATCCACAGAATCTGAAAACCTAGAAGATATTTAAATAATAATTTAAACAATAATTTGTATAGTTCATGTGGTGTTTAGTTTAGTTATACAGCGTAGAAATAGGCCCTTTGACACACCGAGTCCACATTGACCAGTGATCCCCATTACACTGCCACATACTACACACTAGGGACAATTTACGATTTTTACCGATGCCTAGTATCCGACAAACCTGTACATCTTTGGAGTGTGTGAGGAAACTGGGGCACCTAGGGAAAACCCACACGGTCACCGGGAGAACATACAAACTCCATATAGAGAGTGCCCTTAGGCAGGATGGAGCCCGGGTCTCTGGCACTGTAAGGCTGCAACTTTACCACTGGTCAACACCCTGCAATGGTAAAAGGACTGCAGTATAAACAAGGAACTAGATGTTGGTTTTCCAAGGAAAGCTGGAGTAACTCACCAGGTCAGGCAGCATCCCTAGAGAACATGGATGGGTGATGTTTTGAGTCCGGACCCTTCTTCAGAATCTAGAGGGACGTGTGACTTCACACTTACCAAGTATGCTACCTGAAATTTCAACTATGCAACAATTTTCTTCAATGCTACGCAATTGAACATTTATTTTTCTTTGACAGGACACCTCCTGACACTGTAACATTTGGAACAATGTCATTGCTTTATCAGAGCAGATGGAGTGCTGACACTGCTCACACAATGCTGGAGAACTTCAGGGACATTTGGATCATTGTCCCAGACAGTTAGTTCACTGTCGGGCATTCCACACATTGCGTTCACTACCAACATTCTTGAAACCTCGTCGCTGCCTTGAACCAAACCATCTTACCCAGCCCCAACCAAACCCTCCACAAGAGGGGTTCAGTATGTGGTCCCAAAAACTGAAAGTGGTGACATAATTCACAACAGTGTGCAACTTCCTGGTATGGTGAAAAGCACAGGACAGGGGAATGCTGTGAAACTAGTCAAGGTGAATAGCTGCAGCTCATTTTATGGAGAGAGTGCATGGCTGCTATGCTGCATGAGAGGAGAGGGCAATGAATGTTTAGTTATGATAGGGGTACTGAACCAACAGCTTTCACCTTGACGCTTACAAGTTATGAGTATTGCTGGAGCTGCAGTCATCCAGACGAGAACATGGCCCTTCACATCCCTAAATGGTGCACTGTAAGTGGGGCAAGGCTTTGGGTAGTTAGGTTAGTCATGTATCACAGGAAAGAGTCTGACCTGTTCTTACAGCTTTAGTGTTTGGCAACAGGTTCATACCTGTCTCTGAGCTATTATAGATTCCCAAGATGTTGCTGGAGGAGGATATAGTAATGGTAATATCACTGTATGCCAATGGTAGTTGCATCACTTCAGTCTGCAGAAGGGTCCAAACATAAAACATCGTCCAATCACATCCTCCACATATGCATTGAGTTATTCCAGCACTTAGTGATCTGGAAAACTCCCTTGTTGGAGACTTGTCACTGCATGCCGCTTTGGTAGCACAAATATTACTTGGTACTCATTAGTTGCGTCCGAATATCCAGGTCTTCAAATACAAATAGGTAATTGTTTCTGTGCTGTAGGACTGGATGGAGACTATCTGCAGTGAAACAGCGGTCAGAGGCAGACCTCACTTGGTACCGTGTAAACGCTGGGAATGAGGGTCAGTGCCTGAACCAAGTGATGGAGTCACCACCCACTCCGCTGCAAGCCCAGGAGTTGAGGTGTGATGGGGCCATTCAGTTTATTGTTACGCGTACCCGAGGTATGGTGAAAAGTTTATGTTGCAGGTTAACCAGTCAGCAGAAAGACAACCAAGCTATTTGCAGTATACAGATAGACACAAAATGCTGGAGTAACTCGGCGGGACTGGCAACATCTGTGGACAGAAGGAATGGGTGATGGTTTGGGTCGAGACCCTTCTTCAGACAGAGTCTGGGGAGATGGATGGGTAAGGTGTGAGAACAAGACATCAAAGGGGAAGAAGTTCAAGGAAAATGTAGACTAGATTATTGTTAGCTTGGGGAAGGTGACATTGAAGCATACAAAGGTAAAATGTAATCAAGACAGTCAGACAGGTCGGAGAACTAGGATGAGTGATGAAGAAAGAAAGAAAGCAAGGGTTACTTGATGTTAGAGACGTCAATATCTTAGAGAAGCAAAATATGAAGTGTTGTTCCTCCAATTTGCATTGGGCCTCACTCTGAGAGTGGAGATGGCCCAGGACAGAAAAGTCAGTATGAGAATAGGAGGGGGTGAAAGTGTTTAGCAAGCGGGAGATTGTCTAGGTTTACTTAGCAGAGGTGCTCAGGATAAGGGAATAACGTTTAGTGCAAGGTAAAGTCCGATCGAAAGTAGTACAAGGGTGACCAATGAGGTAGATAGTAGTTCAAGACTACTCTCTAGTTGTGGTAGGATGATTCAGTTGCCTGATAACAGCTGGGAAGAAACTGTCCCTGAATCTGGAGATTTGCAGTTTCACACTTCTAGACATTTTGCCCGATGGGAGCGGGGAGAAAATGGAGTGGCCAGGGTCCTTGATTATGCTGGAGGCCTTGCCGAGGCAGCAAGAAGTATAAACAGAATCAACGGAAGGGAGGTTGGTTTTTGTGATGGTCTGGGCTGCATTCACAATTTGCTGCAATTTATTGCAGAATTGGATGGAGCTGTTCCCAAACCAAGTTGCGATGTATCATGACCAAATGCTTTCTATGGCGCATCTAAGTCGGTGAGAGTTGCAGGGGATATGCCGAACTTCCTAAGTCGTCTCAGGAAGTCGAGGCGTTGGTGCGCCGTCTTGGTCGTCGCTTCAATTAGGTATGTTACAATATTTACCTCCAGCGGCACTGCAGTTCTGTCACTGCCCGTGTGCACGACTTTGGCGCCTTTGAGAGGGGGGCGGGTTTAAAATGCGGTATTTCGGAAGCCTATTCAAATCGATCTTGAACAGGCTATTTAGTTGATGAAGAAAAATCGCTTCGACTGCCGTTCTCTGAAGTGATTTTTAAACTGCACTTGGTAATTTAATTGCTGTAGTAAATTTAAAATCATCTTCTAAAGCCGTGAACGCCGACAACGGGACAGACCTTGCATAGGGGACAAAACAAGGTACATAGTTTACTTTTTCATTAAAAAGTGCTTCTTAGGATACCTTTAATCAAAATTTCACGTTGCGAGAACATGATTTATTCCCCATACAAATCGGCAGTATTTTTCCTGCCGACATGGGGTTTAAATTCACCGCAACCGCAACGTTCCATTCAATCGCGTTTCATAAAAACCCACTCGCAAGATGATTTAAATGGCCATTCATTTACGGGAATTAAACATTAAATTCCTTCCATTTGGCCTATAAATTAGCAACAATTGGGTAACTAACTAATTATATGCTTTAATTTCAGGTCATCCAAGTAAGATTGTTTCATATTTGTTTCAGAATACTTCAATCTATAATAACTGAAAATTTCTTTCAGTTCTCTTAATTTTTAAGAAAGTTATGGGCCAAAAAAATTTCTTTCAGTTCTCTTAATTTTTAAGAAAGTTATGGGCTTTTGGCTGTCCTCGATCACAGCTTTTGTGTTAAGTCAATGTAAAAGCAATAGGGAGGTTTCATGGCAGTTGGGTCATGACTGTTGCTACGGTTGAGTGAGTGGGCAGACGCGCGGCAGATGCAGTATAATATAGATAAATGTGAGGTTATCCACTTTGGCGGCAAAAACAAGGGGGCAGATTATTATCTCAATGGGGTTAGGTTAGGTAAGGGGGAGGTACAGCGAGACCTGGGTGTCCTTGTACACCGGTCACTCAAAGTTGGCGTGCAGGTACAGCAGGCAGTGAAGAAAGCTAATGGAATGTTGGCCTTCATAACAAGAGGATTTCAGTACAGGAGTAAAGAGGTTCTTCTGCAGTTCCATAGGGCTCTGGTGAGACCACATCTGGAGTATTGTGTACAGTTTTGGTCTCCTAATTTGAGGAAGGACATCCTTGTGATTGAGGCAGTGCAGCGTAGTAGGTTCATGAGATTGATCCCTGGGACGGCGGGACTGTCATATGAGGAAAGATTGAAAAGACTAGGCTTGTATTCACTGGAGTTTAGAAGGATGAGGGGGCATCTTATAGAAACATATAAAATTATAAAAGGATTGGACAAGCTAGATGCAGGAAAAATGTTCCCAATGTTGGGTGAGTCCAGAACCAGGGACCACAGTCTTAGAATAAAGGGGAGGTCATTTAAGACTGAGGTGAGAAAAAACGTTTTTACCCAGAGAGTTGTGAATTTATGGAATTCCCTGCCAGAGGGCTGTGGAGGCCAAATCACTGGATGGATTTAAGAGAGAGTTAGATAGAACTCTAGGGGCTAGTGGAGTCAAGGGGTATGGGGAGAAGGCAGGCACAGGTTACTGATTGTGGATGATCAGCCATGATCACAATGAATGTCGGTGATTTTTGCGCTGTAAATAATTATGGAAATCGGGATAAGCGGTTAGCGACATTTAGCCTACATCAGAATTCCAAAAGTGAGGAGAAGTGACGGTAGATGGAAGCGAGAGCTGAAGGGGCAACAACAGCCAGAGTGCTTGGCGAACATTGGCCGTTTGCTCACTGCATTTCATCAACTAAGGCATTATTTGTGTTTTTTCTTGATTCCTCTGGCTTCTAAAAACTTTCAGAAGTGATAAATCCGGCTGTAAAATTTTAAAATCGCCTATGGTTCTCAAGTGGGTTTTTACAGACAAAAAGAAAATGCCTCTGAAGCAAAATTTACAGCCAGATTTATCACTTTTGAGACTTTTTAGATACCAAAAGAATCAAGAAAAAACACAAATAATGCCTTACTGTTGATGAAATGGAGTGAGCAAACGCGATAATTCCCAATATTTTCAATTCCGATATCAGCGCGGCCAATGTTCGCCAAGCACTTTAGCTGTTGTGGCCCCTTCAGCTCTCGCTTCTCTTTACCTTCATTTCGCTTCACTTTTGGAATTCTGAAGTTGGTACACGTCTCTCACGCTTACCCCAACTTCCACAATTTCTTACAGCGCAAAAATCCAACATTTTGGCGGTTTTTAACAGGTAGGCAATGTAGATGATATGTGTGTACACCTTTAAGATGTCTGTGTACCTTCTCCACAGGCAAGTACACGTTTCTTGCATTAATAACATATACCAGAAGTAACGGATGTCCTCCAGATGGATTGAGCGGCTCCGTGCGTCAAGCCCTATGACCCAGTGACCTTACGTGCAAACCCCCCCTATACGGAACAAGATGCTAATTTCTGAGTATGAACATGGCCATAACTGTTTTTAATACTGAAGATATGAAAGTGAATTAGGTGTCAAATTAAACTTCTTTTTATGCTTTATCTGATGGGATAAATTGCAGACTTGATTTTTTAATTCTCAAACTTTTGTAACATTGCTACCTGGAGAAAATCCACGCAGGTCACAGGGAGAAGGTACAAACTCCGTACAGACAGCACCCGTAGTCATGATCAAACCCAGGTCTCTGGTGCTGTTAGGCAGCAACTCTACCCCTATGGATGCTGCCCGACCCGCTGAGTTACTCCAGCACAAATGTTGTAACATTGCTACTTCAATAGGGGTATATGGTGGGGTTGTGTCAGTGAAGCCCTCGCTATGGCCCACCGTGGCACCACCCTGTGGGGCCCACAACGAGCCCCGCCCGCCCGCAGCGTCAACAAGGCAACGTGGAGAACGCCTGACCCCCCTCCACCGTCAGGGACACCGCTGCTCACGGCCCTGGGCCGCGGCCCTCGTTCCCGGCTGCGCTCCGGCCTCACCTTGCAGTCGTTGCGGACGAACATCATGCCGTGTCCCGGGTACACGGGCGCCGAGCAGAAGTAACACTTCTCGACGCGCATCGCGCTCGCCGAACGTCCACCTCGCCCGCAGCAAAATGGCGGCGCTCGGCTTCCGGCGGCGAGCTCGCACATCCGGCCCGGACGCGCGCTGCAGCGCCCCCGCGCGGCCGGAGGAGCGGAGCGCAATAAGCGGAGCAGTGGGGAGATGCTGAGCGGATCGGGCGGCGTCGGTGGGGAGAGGAGGCGGAGGCCAAGATCCTAGAGGAGCGCTCCTCTAGTATCTTTGGGCAGAGGTAAGGTCTAAGGTTGAAAGCACTCAATGGATATCAGACGAGAGTTACCTTAGAGTCTGAGTTATGAGAGAAAGTAGTTATATTTTTGTAAGATTAGGTTATTGAGGAGTATGAGAAAACCAAAACATCAGTAGGACCCCCACGTGGTTACTGCATGCAAACTCCACATAGACAGCACTGTCAGGATTGAATCCGGATCTCTAAGGCTGCAGTTCAATCTAGCTGCACCACTGTGGCACTAGTATCATATTTAATCAAGTTTGGGCAGTAAGCTATTCAAAAATAAGCAGCCCATACTAAATTAACAATTTACTGCTCTTTGATTTTTGCATCACATTTTGTAGGAGTGATGGGGCAATAACAAGTGCAATTTGTCCAATTCCCTGCTGTAGTCTCCATCTAAATCACAGTGTCAGCCATAGAATGAATTTGTAGAGTGTCCTTCAACACGGGTACAAGTATCATTGAATGCATTGTAAAACCCATTGTATGGTTTGCAGCTTCATTCTTTGGAGATCAGCTGAACCAATGATGGATGTGGTTAAGTGCTGATTATCTGTACTAGATAGCCCCTAATATTGTTACTAAATGAACATCGACAGAAGGGAAATTGTTCTTTCTCTGCACGACTATTGCTGAAGGATTTGAACAGTTGCTGTAGATGGGAGTGAGACAAAAGCTCAACAAGTAAAATCATCTCATAAAGGCCCATAACTCAGCAATGTGAGTTTTACTATTTTAAAAAAAGTCTATGCATAGAATTCTAACATTCTAATTATGGTTTTGAATTAGGATTAGAAAAAGTGTTCAAAGGACTATTTTGATTTTAGGTAATAATGATTATATTGAATGTCTTGGAATATGTGCCATCCCATGGATTCTTACAGAGAAATGAAGGTCCTCCAGTCATAGTTCCAAACACTCAGTAAGTTAGGCAGCATCTGTGGAAGGATGTTTTAGGTGAAAGATCTGCCCCAGCGGAACTGAAGCAACGATTCCCTCTCTGTGTTTAGTTTTTGACTTTATTCTCAGATTTCCAGTATCTGCAATATTTTGCTGTTCAATTTCTCGGGCTGCTCTTTTTGATTGATAGGTACAGCACGCGGGCCACTGAGTCCCTCTGGTGCTGTGAAGCAGTATCTGTAGCAGCAGCACAATTGTGCTGCCCCCCCCGACAGCATAATTCATCACAACCCCGCTCTTTCCCCATTGCACCGAAAGTATTTTGTTTTAGTTCTATTTCCCATTTGTTTTGGTTGGTTGCCATTTGAAGCTTCTCACATTACCCTCTGAGGCTGTGGAATACCACATCTACCCTACCTTGGCAATATTTTTCCACTGCCACAAGATGGTTAACAGATGACAGTTGAGATAGTTTAAAGGCAGCACAGAGGCTTTATATTAAAGTTATAATATACATTGATGGGGGACCCCTTCCACCCCAGCAACAGACTGTTCCAGCTGCTACGGTCAGGCAAACGCCTCCGCTGTCATACTGTGAAAACAGAGGATGAGAAGGAGTTATTTCCCAGAGGCCATTAGGACTGTAAACTCTTATCTCACCAGGGACTAACTTACTGTACCAATTTACTGTTGTGTTGTGTCTTTTTAAAATTGCTGGGTTTTTTCCTCACAAATATGTAATTACTAATTCTGTTCTATTCTGTTTTGTAGTTTTTTTTTGCACAATCCGCAAGCATTGCCACTCTTCATTTCCCTGCACATCTCGTATGCGTATCTGACAAATAAACTTGACTTGACTGATGATATCAAGCCAAGAACATAAATGTCCCATTACATATTTTGTTACCTTGTAGTATTTCACATCAAATTTAAAGATACGTATTTCAAATGAATAACCCTGTAAATAAGTTTTTTGTGTGGGGAAAGCTAACACTCATGCTGAGCAGCATCATTGCATTTTAATTCCATCAAACCTCCTTTGAAAGGTGGGCTGTTCACAAACTAACACATTTATTACCTTCGCTGACACGTGTCATCAAAATGAAATGTATTTTGAAGGCAGATTTAGTATATGGCATTAGTAATTCCTATTATAATGAATGGAAGAAACATCATTCATCATGCTATTCTGGACAGGTTGACAGCTGTCAGCTTGGAGTGATTATATTGACATCCATTCTTCATCATCATAAACTTGAAACCACTTGCATCCCAGCCGATCTTTGGAATTTGAAGGAAGGCAGGAAAATCAGGCCCACTCTTTAAAAATCTTAATCTGGAATTTCTTTAGATGGAATAGATTATTACAATGGAAAAGCATTAATCCCAGATTTGTCATTTCATGGAATTATTTTTCTGGCCTGCATCTCTCTGAAATATTTCTATGCAATCCAAATTCTCATCAGTATGTATCATTTGTAGTTTTTACCCGAACTCTACAGTATGATAGAAATATATTGCCAGGAAATATCAGCAACTTCTCGAGAAATAAGACCCTTTTTCAATAGAAAACAATCTGAAGAAGGGTCCGGACCTGCAACGTCACCTATCCATGTTCCCCAGAGATGCTGTCTGACTCGCTGAATTACTCCAGCACCTTAAGCCTTTTGCAGTAGCTGTTAAGCCATCAGTCATCTGTATCCTGCTCAAATTTTCAGCTGATCTCTGTCCCTCAGTACCTTTAGAAACTTATTTTGTTATCCACGACTCAGCCAATTTTTGTGGCATCTGAAAATGTTCTGATCTTACATGCTTATCAAAGTCATTTATCTATGTTAGAAACAACAATAGCCCCGGCCCCATTTGCTGGAGTACATCACTTGTTACAGACTTTGGCAGTAACATGCCAATCCACCACTATCCTCTACCCCCAATCACAAAGGCAGTTTTGGCTCCAGTTCACCAACACCTTGGATCCTTTATGCTTTCTGGAGCATCCTACTATACAAGACCATGTCAAAAGCCTTACTGGTCCATATGTACAACATTCATTGCCCTATCTTAATCACTATCCTTAGTTACCTCCTCAAAAAAATGCATTCATATTTGTTTGACATGATCTCCCCTACACAACACCATGCCAGCAGCTCATCAGTTCCTGCCTTTCCATGTGAACATAAATCCTGCCCGTCAGAATCTTCTTCAACAATTTCTCTATTACTGATGCAAGGCTCTCTGGCCTGACTCCAGGCTTGTACTGACTACTTGTTTTGAACAAGGGAACAACATTAACTATCCTCCAGTATTCTGGTGCCTCTTGTCTAGTGAAGATGAAAAATCTCCATCAGAACCAGAGCAATCTCCTCCCTTACTTCCCTTCCCATCCCGGGATAGATCCCATCTGGCCTGGGGATTTTATCTGACCTAATGTCCTCCAATATTTGCAGCATATGCAAGATGTGGAAAAACAAAATCAGACAGGGAAATATAAAGGAAACAGGAGAGAACCAACAGGAAATTAGGAGGGCTACGAGGGGCCATGGAATGCATTAAAACTAGATGGTAATCGGGGCGAGGGTTGCAGCACTCCAGAATAAAGAAGGGAAGGGATTGGAAGGGGTTGTTCCAGGGTGGGGTTCTTCCATTAGTTTCCAGGAGCTATGGGCTGTTCATCTCAGGAGCTTTCTTGGACATTAGAGCAGTCACTGAATTCTTCAACTATAAAAAAAAATCCCAACAAAATTACTTTTATAAATTTGGAGATGTGTTAGAGCAGAGTTACCAGACAGATATTGTAATGCAGCAGTTGCACCGATAGCAATAAACTAAACTCTCAAGCTCCCAGCCTCAGTCACACATCAGCAGGCTGAGGTTGTGATTGACATAACATCCAGATTAAAGCATTGTGTAAATCATCAGTTACACATCACAAAATATAGCTCTTAACAGCAGAAAGATCGTCACATCTTGCAGGCATGTGACATTGATATGCTGAACAATCCAGCTTTTATTCCAAAAGTAACTGCTAATCCTACACTGAATTTAATAATCTGGTATCATTTTACCCATTGCACATTATTTTATCAATGCCCAGTATGAAAGCCTGAAGTTTGTTGCCCATCTTATTTTTCTGACAGTGAATATTGGAAGTGAAGGAGCCATAAGATTCTTGTAGTTCTCACTGTCATTTGATGTAATCATGGATGATCTTCATTTTTAACCACTTCCACACCCAATCTTTTCATTTTCCAGATTCCTCAGGATTCCTAAAATGTGATCGTGGCCTTAATTGTTTTCAAATATTGATCATCAGGGATCCATTTGGAGAGATTCACCCTGTGAAGAAATTGCCCCTAGTTTGAGACCTAAATGTTTAACCCTTCATTCTCATACTAAGCACCCCTAGAACTAGACTTAATAACCGAGGAAGACAATCTCTCAGGATCTGTCAAGTCTTTTCAGAATCTTCCAAGTTTTAATGAGATGCTAACTCTTACCAACTTCAAAAATAGTCAGCTCTTTATGCTCAGTCCTTTAACTCTGATTTTTTAATTAGTGCAGTAAATGAGAAATGTCCCAGGCAGCTCAATACCATCAAGGATAAAGCTTCTTGCTCAACTGATACCCCAATCCAACACTAAACACTCACTCCATCCAACACTGACATACAGCAGCTGCAGCTTGTAACATCTACAATTTGTAGTTACACTCCCAGGCACCTTGTAAACCCACCGCCTCTCCCACTGGGGAAGACAAAAGTTGCAGGTGCTTAGGGAACACCACCTGAGCAGGTTTCTCCCCAAGCTGCTCACTTGAAATGCATCACTGTCCTTTCATTTCTGTGGGCCTTAAACCAGGAATTCCTGACCTCACAGCACTGTGGCCGTTCCTGAAGATCAACGCCTTAAACAAGATTATATAAGCATCATGCTGGTAGTCAACTGGTACATCAACTAGTTTGTAAGCACATTTATTAACTTCAAATTGAAGGATAGGAAATATAAATTTCCACTTTTTAATACTTGTTTAAGGTGATTAAATAAGAAACTCATTACAACCTGAAAACATGTCAATTGGGTTGCAATTACTCTGCCTGTGAAGGATCACCCAACAGATGCATGTAGGCAGCAGCTGCAAAAAGTGACTTGTGTTGGCATCTGGAAATATTCAATTCCATTCATTTCAGTCACTAATTCTTCTTCATTGAAACTGCACCTGTCTAGACAGTGGAGCAATGGCAAAATGCAATAGAAATTGCACCCAAAACATTAAAGAGAATGTTTTTTTTTTTAAATAGGCTCAGAAAACATTGCACTGTTGGTGCTTGAATGGCATGAATTACACGTTGTTTTCCCTTGAATCTCCAGTTGTGTACGTGGGGTGGTAACTGGTCAGTGAGGAATCTACAACAGCACTGCTCTGCGGCTTTGGTGTAATGTCAACCTAGCTAGGTTAATTTATTTATCAGTAAATTACTGAAAGATATACTAGAAAGATAATCGCTATTCGTATAGATTGGGAAAATTGCTCCATATTTTACTACAACTCCCGGCTCCAGCGCTGGGACCTGTGGACTTTGCAAACAGTGCAGCATTTTATCCAAGCTTGACATTAGAAAGTAATTTCAGACACGATGCAGTAAACCTATCATCCCCATTAATCAAAGGTTACTTCTACTTTACTTCCAACAATGACTTAATTACCATCTAAACATTGACAACATATATTAGAGTTTAATCACATTAAACCTTCTGCTACAGGGATCCCGCTTTCACCAACAAAATTTACACTATTGATAGTAACGCCAAGATAACATCAGGAACCAATTCTGCCTCTTAATAGATGTTCCTCTTATAATGTGTGTGTGATCAGCCCACCAGTACCATCCTGTTACCATTTAGGCAGCAACACGATCGCAGTGGATATTTACACAGCCATTAACGGTTATACAGTGGTATAAATTATTTAACCACATTAATGCAGGAATGAGCAAGGTGTGACAAAATTCCCAAAACATTATGGAATAGCCCAAACGCACCACAGTGGTTTCTTTCACCAGATTCCTGGGGTTCAGGGTGGGGGGAGTACTATAAACCTGGTGGTTGATGCACCATTGTATTAGCAGCATTCCTTTCCCCCCCCCCCCCCCCCCCCCCACCCCGGGAATGTCCAGACAATAGGCAAGAAAGGGAAACTTATTTCTCGTATGCAAGAGGCCAGTCAAGTCTATGTAGCCCACAGTACAATGACATTAGTCACATTACCCCACCTATTTCTCTAGTAACCCCATCTCTCACATGCCCTCAACTCCACACTAGTGTACTATCGACCACTTGCAATTACAATGCCAATGAATCTTTCCATCAGCACATCTTTGGAATATGGGAGGAAACCAGAGCACTCTGGAGAAATCCTTGTGGTCGGAGAGAATGTGCAAACTCTACATGCAGCGCTGGTCACTGGTACTACGAGGCAGCAGCACTATCTTTTGCACATCTACTGGAATTGATCCAAACAATTATTTCTGCACGTTGTAGACAAATTAGACTGGCATTTGAGAAATGCTGAAGTCACCGTGAATCATCTTTTAATTAATCCTTTAAATGAGCCAACGGAATTAATGCAAACACTCTGTTGAAATATGGTACTGCGTCAGTGTTTAAAAATATTAAATTCATTTTCCACCCATTTCAGAAAAAGCGGTTGGTCAAATATTTTTGCAATGGAAATGTTTAGTTAATGTAATGGATTAGCAGATAACTATGTCAAGAATTTCTGTCTCTCTTAGCTATTTGACGGGTTGGAGATTGCAACCTTCACATGGTTCACCCTGTTTCGACAAATGCAATCAACCTGGTGTGCACAATCAAATAAGATCAAATAGAACAAGTTGTCCTACATCTTTAGGCTGTGCATGCCATACGCAAGAAGAAGAAGAAGCAGCTATTTGACCACTTCTTTGACAAATGTACTCATTTAATAAAATGTTTTTCTGGTGCAACTGAAGATATTGTCATGATGTGCATAAATGTTCATTTAGTTGTCAAATCAATTAATTCATCACTGAAATTTACCAATAAAAGATTTGAACTGGATGGAGAGTATTGCAGTCTGACTACTCATCCCAGCAACCTCATGGCTGGTTACTAACAAGACACTATCCTGGCGTCTATTTCACCATTTAATTCTATTCCAATCAGCTTCCATTATGTGAAGACCACCATTTCAAGAAACAATATAATTTCCAACATTATGGACACCAAAACAGAAAGTTGAGGGGATTTTGTTTTATTAGAAAGGATATCCTGACAGTACTTTCAGATGATGACTTTAAAACATTGTAAATAGATAAAATTTGAGAAAAATACAATAATTTGTATCAAATTTAATTACATCTACATTCTAGAATCATTAAATGCAATGAAATTTAGTACTCCTGAAATTTTGAACTGCAGAACACATTGGGTTTGCCATGGTAATTAAGAAATCTCTGGTAAAGTGCACTCTGACCTTGCTTTCAATTACCCAACATGTACCAAACCAAGTTTATTTTCTTTTTAAACATAAAAAGCAAATTAATATTTTTAACAAGCGTTCCATAACCCAACATCATTTAGAATCTAGTCTTTCAATCAAGTATTTGGCAGGTTTTAAACTTTTTGGCATCCCTCCAGTGTAAAAACTTGTCAATGCACCAGTAGTTATTTAGGCACATACTTGCAAGGAATTTTAACAGTGGTTCAGAGAAAGAAAATGAAGCCTAATACATTTTTGTTTTGCTCAAATCACAAGCACCAAGAATTAGTAGCAAAGCCATAAATAATGATTCCAAGAGCAAGCGAGAATGTTTGATTTTCAGAAGCCCCACTGGTACTATAAAACAGGAGGGGTGAGGAAAGAGCATAAATGCATGATGTATCAATGAGATCCATGTAAAATCTAGATTATACAAGCACAGATTGGGCATTTTTGGCTGTTGGTCCATACTTATAAAAGCTATTAAATGCAGTGGCCAAATGTGGCTTGCTTGCGATTCATTTGAGAGATTCTCCACCAACCCATAATAAAACTACTGCTGGGAGTCAGCCTGACCCGACTTCCTGTAGAAACAAAGAGTACATATCAATTTACATAAGGCATCGGCAACCCCTTTCATTTAATGTTGCACAAGGTCCACAAATAAGTAAATCATTCTGTTCTCATTATTCCAAAATATTAGTTTGGTGGACAGCATGCATCTAAGAAACAAAAAGTGTTCAAGTCAATGATCAACAAATAAAAAGGGGGAGGGGGGGGGGGGGGATTCCATACAGATCGATCTAGCAAGCACATTTGCCCTTGTCTTGATCCTCTGCATTTAGATGTTCAGTGGAGTTGTGGCCATTGGACCTGACAACCCCTTCAGGTATCCACGATTTGTCCACGCACCGTTCCATGCGCTTCATGATGAGCTCCAACAGTGTCTCCACAACCTTGTTCACGTTGGACGCTGTTGCTGCACTTGTTTCAAAGTAGGGTAGGCTGTGAAAAAGGGAAAGCTATTAGCTGGAGATAAACATATATGGAAAGACGCTAACTACTTACATTAAACTATTGACAACAGGACAGTGCACAAAAACAGCAATGATCTACAGTGTTTCCGATCTTACCACAAATTGATCCCCATTGTCAACATGCAATCAGGTTTTAATGTTTCTGAACAGCACCAAAACATTAATCCATCCACGAGAATGAAAATCCCAAAAATCTGTAGATACTGTAAATATTCAACAGGTAAAGCTGCATCCGTGGAAAAGAGAGATAGAATGAATGTCTGAAGAGGGGTCTCAACCCGAAACATCACCCGTTAGTTCTCTCCAAAGATGCTGCCTGTCCCGCCCGCTGAGTTACTCCAGCATTTTGTGTCTATCAGAATGAATTCAGGATGCATGTATCTGTTTCAGTGAAAGGCGAGACTGACAAGAAAAGCTGGTTGATGAGAGATATTAAGGGTCTGGTCAGGAAAAAGGTGATGACAAATGGCAGGTTTAAGCAGAGGGATCAAGCAAATCCCTTGAGGAATATAAGGGATGTAGGATACACTTGAAATTATGAGGGCAACAATAGGGATGAGATATCCCTGGTAGATAAGAGAATCCTAAAAGATTCTATCAGTATATTAAGAGCAAAAGCGTAGATAGGGGGAGATTACGCCCCCTTTAGGATCAGTGTGGTATCCGCATGCAGAACCATGGCAAAATGGCGAGGTCTTCAATGAAATCTTTCATCTGTATTTACTCAAGAGAAGAACATGGAGGTTGATGAGTTCCCCCTCCCCTATTCTGCCATCCACCTGCACTCAGGACAATTTACAGGGGCCATTTATACTACCAGCTCGGAGCAACTGGATGAAGCCGATGCAGTCAGAGGGCGATCGCACACTGATGGGGTACAAGCTCAGGATTGGAGCTGTTTGAACAACATTAACCACTGCATCACTGGTACCAAATGGATGCTTCTATCCTTGGTGACTGTTGAGGAAAAAGGTTCTGAAATGTTCCCAAATAATTGACAAGGCCTTTTCATACAACATCAGAGCTGACACTGGCATTGGTTGTGTTAATTGCGGTCAACGACTGTGGCTAATTTATGACAATAGGGAAATATATATATTAAATATTAAAACAAAAGGTGCTGACAACAATTTTAACCTTCAGATTTCATAAGCTGCTGTTTCTCTGCCTGAACTCTGCTACTGTCACAATAACAAATTATCTCCAGGTGAACTCCCGCGCACACACACGCAAGGTTATTTAGTAATCTCGCATCAGCACCAACAGACAATCAATTTCAAGTTAACCCCGAGCAAGCAGCAGTGAAATTATATTCATCCAGGGCTACAAACTGCTCACCCACGCGCTGTAATGGAGAGCAGAGAATAGGCAAATTCTCACCAACCCTCTGGTTCATCTTCTGGATATGTCGACCCTTCCTTCCCTGTTCCCTTCTTCCCCGTTCCTTACTTCCGCAGAATCAATGCACTAGCTCTTTTTTTTTTAAATAGGGGGTCTGATCATTCATACACAATTTTTCTTCACTTCCACATCTCTACCGCTTTACACGGTTATGCACATTTCTATAAAGCAACACCATTTGCAAGCTGATTCCATTGTTAAAGAAGGAACTGCAGATGCTGAAGAATCGAGGGTACACAAAAGGCTGGAGAAAC
This sequence comes from Okamejei kenojei, assembly GCA_035221665.1. Taxonomy (NCBI): domain Eukaryota; kingdom Metazoa; phylum Chordata; class Chondrichthyes; order Rajiformes; family Rajidae; genus Okamejei; species Okamejei kenojei. The sequence continues at coordinate 18,143,193 of CM069164.1, forward strand.
TCAGCGGGTGCAGCAGCATCTAAGGAGCGAAGGAGATAGGCGACGTTTCGGGTCGAGACCCTTCTTCAGACTGGTCAGGGATCAGGGAAACGAGAGATATAGACGGTGATGTGGAGAGATAAAGAACAATGAATGAAAGATATGCAAAAAAGTATCGATGATAAAGGGAACAAGCCATTGTAAGCTGTTTGTGGTGAGAAAATGAGAAGCTTGTGCGACTAGGGTGGGGGAGAGAGATAGAGAGAGAGGGAATGCCAGGGCCTGAGGGAGAGGTGGGAAGGGGAGGAGACAGCAAGGGTTAACAGAATTGAGAAAATTCAATGTTCAAGCCCAGAGGATGCAGACTCCCCAAGCGGAATACGAGGTGCTGTTCCTCCAACTTGCGGTGTTGCTCACTCTGGCCGTGGAGGAGGCCCAGGACTGAGAGGTCGGATACGGAATGGAAGGGGGAGTTGAAGTGCTGAGCCACCGGGAGGTCGGCTTGGTTATTGCGGACCGAGCGGAAGTGGAGCCTCCGCTTGGTCTCACCGATTCTACTCCATTCAAACTTGGTGGGTTTTGCATCAGATGATGTCTGGCTCTCCAGGGTGATACACATTTTCCTGGAGGACACAACTATAAAATGTCTGGCTGAAATGAAACCCAGCTCGATGTGGCCCTACCCCTGCACACAGGCTTCCACAGCTGTCATTTCTACATGGTGAAACCAAAATGTATAAACATACCTTTTAATAAAATCTGACAATGTGCACTTTAACCACATGATTTTTTTTTCTATTACAAATCTCAAATTGTGGATTACAGAGGCAAATAAATAAATGATGGGTCTTTGTCCTAAACATTATGGAGAGCACTGTACCTCAATATAACCACCACCCTCTGTGTGAAAAAGTTGCCCCTCAGATTCCTATTAAATCTTGCCCCTCTCACTTTAAACCTATGTCTTCTGGTTCTTGATTCCCCTCCCCTGGAGAAAAGACTGTGCATTCACACTATTTATTTCCCTCGTTATTTTATACACCTCTACAAGATCAGCCCGCTGCATTCCAAGGAATAAAGTCATAGCCTGCCTAACCTTTCCCCATACCCCAGGCCCTCAAGTCCTGGCAACATAATCGTGAATCTTATCTGCATTCTTTCCACTTTAATAACGCCCTTCCTATAACAGGCTGACCTAAACGAACACAGCGGCCTCACCAATGCATTTTACAACTGTAACATAATGTACCCACTTCTGTACTCAATACTCTGAATGATGAAGTCCAATGTATCAAAAGCCTTCTTTACCATCCAATCTACCTTTGACACAGCTTTCAGGGAACTGTATACCTGTATTCCTGGATCCTCTGATCTACAACACTACAATTCACTGTAAATATCCTGCATTGGTTTGACTTCCAAAATTACAACACCTCTCACTTATCTGCATTAAAACCAATTCACCATTCCTCAGCCCACTTGCCCAACTGATTAAGATCCTGCAGTAATTTTGCCAATCATCTTTGCTATCTAGGACATCACCCACTTTGGTGTCATCTGCAAACTAATTTACTAATCAAGATCCCTGATGCTTGAACAGTCTAAAAAAATCTCCCACCTTTTGCTTCCTTCCATGAAGCCAATTAAGTATCCAGTTAGCTAGCTCTCCCTGGATCCCATGCGATCCATCCATCCAGAGCAGCCTAATAAGCAGAACCTTATCAAAGACTTTACTGAAGTCCATTTGAACAAGTTACTTCTTCAAGGGTAAGCCTGACTTTACAGGGTATGTAACCTGAACTCTACGCCCCATACCCACTCTGTTCCATGAAGCTCAAGGTATGGCTTCTCACTGCTGACCAGGCAGAGTTCAGCCCTAAAGATTCAACGCTGCAAGTCAACAATTTCAGACAACCAGCCATGATTGCCCATATCGAGCCGGCCAGTTCTTAAGAAAGGTCAACTACCTGTAACGCTACCTCAGTAAAAAGAGTTAATTTTTCTGCCACATACGATGGATGATATGGAAAGTATGCGGAACACAGGATTAGTCATCAATAGCAAAAGGAAAACTGCAGGCAGCTTAGGGACTAAGAAACCTGGCAACAGTGAGAGAAATCGCTTAATAATGCACTGATTTAAAATGCAATTCCTCACAGAAAATGAACCCATTTGGAAAATTACAATATCACAAAAAGATGTTTTAATTCTTCTCGAACTTGGTATAATCAGAATGCAATAAGAAAAATAAACACCTTGAAAGACTAGAGGGCCTAGCATTAAAAACAGGAAGGTAGATTGCTATCTAAATGGCATCAATTTGGGAAAAGGGGAAGTACAACGGGATCTGGGGGTCCTTGTTCATCAGTCTATGAAAGTAAGCATGCAGGTACAGCAGGCAGTGAAGAAAGCAATGGGCATATTGGCCATTATAACAAGAGGAGTCGAGTATAGGAGCAAAGAGGTCCTTCTGTAGTTGTACAGGCCCTAGTGAGACCACACCTGGAGTATTGTGTGCAGTTTCAGTCCCCTAATTTGAGGAAGGACATTCTTGCTATTTTGGGAGTGCAGCGTAGGTTTACAGGGTTCATTCCCGGGATGGCGGGACTGTCATATGCTGAGAGAATGGAGCAGCTGGGCTTGTATACTCTGGAGTTTAGAAGGATGAGAGGGAATCGCATTGAAACATATAAGATTGTTAAGGGTTTGGACACGCTAGAGGCAGGAAACATGTTTCCAATGTTGTGGAGTCCAAAACCAGGGGCCACAGTTTAAGAATAAGGGGCAAGCCATTTAGAACGGAGATGAGAAAACACTTTTTCTCACTGAGAGTTGTGAGTCTGTGGAATTCTGTGCCTCAGAGGGTGGTGGAGGCAGGTTCTCTGGATGCTTTCAAGAGAGAGCTAGATAGGGCTCTTAAAGATAGCGGAGTTAGGGGATATGAGGAGAAGGCAGGAACGGGGTACTGATTGGGGATGATCAGCCATGATCACATTGAATGGCGGTGCTGGCTTGAAGGGCCGAATGGCCTACTCCTGCACTTATTGTCTATAATGTGTGAGGGGCAAAATGTAAAGGTGATGTGCAGATTTTTGGTTTACATAGCAAGTCGTGTGTGGCATTTAATTAGATTAGCACGTGAACATGCAGGGAATGCTTGGATACGGATATCATGCAGAATGAGGAGATTAGTTCAACATGCCATGTTCAGCATGGATATTGCGGGCTGAAGGGCCTGTTCCTGACTGTACTGTTCTATGTTTTAACCTTCCCACAGCCAGTTATTTATCTACCTTGCTCAATAAGAGCACGTGGAACTTTGGCCCAGTGAATTTATTCAGAGACACAGATTGGAAAGAGTTTAGTTACAATAGAGCCAATTCATGCTTCAATAAATTCTGTAAGGTTGAATTACTCCTAATTTTGTCTCTTGCATTCATGGCTTTAGCTTCACCCCAACAAAGCCCCTTCCAGTTAAACTGTGATGGAATAATCAATGCCAAAAGTTGACATACAACTCAGTCTGCTGTTAACAATAATCCCAGGCTTTTAGTTTTGTTTTCACTCCGGTTTGCAGCTTGATACTACATATGGACTTCACAAATCAAACCTTATCAGCAGGCTGCTGCTAAGTTTTCAAATACACAAAGTTATTGCCTCGAAATTCAGACGCATTGCTTATTCTTTCTCCAATACATTTGCTTTTTTTTTATTCCTTTAGCAGAATACATTTGTGACTTTTACTGGATTGAATACCGCAGGTTTGCACTGGGCATTTCTGCACATGATTCATACCATCATGCCTGGTGCAATTTCTGTGACTGTCAAGCATTGGATGACTGTGTTCCCCACGCAATCTTTCTTTTGGAAAGCCTCTGGGGAAATTAGACTAATACATCTTACGTCATTGAGCACTCTCGTCACACCCAAGCCTTCAAACTCCATATTGGGTTGGAATGATTTTACCTCTCAGTTCTCCACTTTTCTACATCACCAAACACCACCCCAATTCTGATCACCCAAGGCACCAAACATCACTCCACATACCATCCGCCCCAACGATCCCCAGCTACTTACCCCATGCATCTGTTACATGCTCCTAAATCGTGAGGAAATTAAGTTTGCAATGCATAGTTTTTATCCACGAGTAGTTGCTCTACTCAACAGCCAAAAATCTGTAGCCTCCCTTTGATCTGCTATATTTTGTTGGTTCACATGCTTGATCAATGGTGTTTTATCATTAATGTTTTATTATTATTATTAATGTTTAATGTTTTCTGAGTCATTCGTAACTATCACTATATGTCATGTTGTTACTTGTGGGCAGAGCACCAAGGCAAATTCCTTGTATGTGAATACTTGGCCAATAAACGTACTTACTTTTTTTAGACTGTTTGTTAATCATTAAATATCTGTAGTATTTAAACAAGGGAGAATTTGAAGCATTTCTTAAGCTACCTTCTCTTCCCTCGCACAAACGGCAGATTGATAAACACACTCAGGTTGACGGTGCTTCACATTTTTCGAGGCAAGTGTTACTTTTACAAATGAAGTTTTTCTTAATTCCTTCTTTGCCTTTTGCCTGAATATTTTCACTTGATTGAACTGAAGCGCTCCTCCACTCTCACTGGGAAAACGTTTCCAACTAAACCCCATATTCCACAGGGTTGTGTGCTGCAAACATCCCAAAGTAACAGCTCTTGGAAACAACATTGTGACAATAACATTAATAAGTGAAGTAGCCACACACACATCTCCTGTACCATTCGATCAGGCAGCAGAAGCAAACACATGGGGGAGAACATTCAGCAACATTGATTTCAAAATAAAAAAATATTGGAAATGAAGAGACATTTTCCCAGCTGATATGTAAACCATCAAAAGAATAAATTGACTCATTAAAAAAAAATAAAACAGTACTGCAAATTACTGCACTATTACTACCTCAATTAGTTCAATCTCTATTGCTCCATGGTAGACAAAAATGCTGGAGAAACTCAGCGGGAGATAAGGATGAATTATGTTAAAAATATAAAAAGATATTAAATTGGTTCCTGGGCTAGCTTATAGCTTATATTTAGTCTCCAATCATGCTTTTCTCCAGTACATTAATACAGAAAGGCAAGTCTAGGTTTGCCTCAGGTTGCTGTGTATTGAGATAATGAATGACTATAACATTTGTCTACCATTTGACGAGAGAGGAAGTTAGATTGATCGCACTAAGGGGTATTGACAAATAGCTGATGCCTTTAATATGTAAAATACCTTGCACCAAATGTCCGATGCCTTTGATATGTAAAGTCCTTGTACCAAATGACAAGATGCCTTTGATGTGATGCATCTTGTAGTAACCTTTATTCTCTGTACCTCTGACCATGACTAATGTTTGTGGAATGTGCTAAGGTGACAAAAAACACTATATAATACGATGTTATTCTGTTGTTCAGGGAAGTGGAATGAGGACAGTGAAGTGTCTGTATTGCTCACTTAACTGGAGTTCCTTACCACTTCCATCGGCCAATAATAAATAAGGTTTTGAACTGGTCTACCAAATGTTGCGAGTTGTTTATTTATCAAGAAGCGAACCTGTTTGATTGTTATAAAAGTAACTGTTTCACGGGTGCGGCAGCATCTATGGAGCTACTCTATTGCTCCATTCTGTTGGAACAACTTTTCTTCAGATATTTAAGCTTTCCCAATTGTCATTGTTAATGGTCATGAATCTCTTCAAATTCACCCAACTAAGAACTTTATTGATTCAATATTCAGATCGATGAGACTCTGAAACAGATGCTGCTTTCAAGTGTTTCCAGATCAATCAAGTGTTTCCTGTGACAAACCAGAGGCTCCTGAGGCTTATTCCAGTCAAGTCCAACATTCAGATCACTGAATTTATCTGGACACATTACCCAAACTCCCTGCAACATCGATCAATTGAACAAAAATATTTTGTGTGGCCTTTTGAGATGCAGGAAGATTGGAAACAAAAGGACAAGTTTGGTTCCTCTTACTTCCTTGCCAATGGAAATCACTGTGACTGATCCCTTATCTCAGCATCACTACTCTATTAATCCAATATCCCTCAATTCTTTTAATACCCAAAGATCCTCACCTGCTCCCCCTCCCTCCAAAAAAATGTTCTGTATTGTTCCCTTTCTAGGAAACAAATTATGAAATCTCCCCGACCAACAAGAGAACCAAGTTTTCTCCCTGTGGGAAAGAGGTGGGACTCGATTTAACGTCCCCAAATTACCACACAATGGATCAGCACACTCATCCGTTCAATACAGCTCAACAGTACACCCTCATTGTCCCCACCCTCAACATGACATACGCCCAGAATTGGAGAAGGCATACAATAGTGTCATTTAACAGGCTTTCAGACAGGCACATGGATAAGCAGGGAATAGAGATGTATGAATTAAGTGCAAGAAGAAGGATTTGTTTAATTTAGCATCATGTTCGGCAAGGATATTGTGGGCCAAAGGACCTGTTCCTGTGCTCTACTTTGATAGTCTCTGTTATGGTCACTATATTCAAAATGTATTTAATTTAGAAAAATAATGCATGTGGAAGCTGTGATATTTACATTGAGTAACAGACTCCACTGATGAGAGATGCTGTGTACATTCCAATTCATGTAATTAAGCATCAAGAATTCAAGAAAGATCTTCCAACCAGCTCTGAAAGGCATGGCGATGTACTGAGTTTGGTACGTTCTCACCAGCTCCAGTGACCAGTGAAAGCCACCCAGCTCAAGGCAGAAGCACAGCAGAGAAAGAGTTTCCAACGTCAAGAAAGCAATGTTCACATTGCCACTACATTGAAGGTTGATGTTTACTGTCTTACTGAACACGTAACTGGGTGATTTTCTTCCACAAAATGGGCAACTCCCGAGTTGAGGACACTCGGGTAACAGAAATTCGCCCATGCAAATTTCACAAATGACTACCCAGAAATTTGAGATACAGAATACAATTCACACTGATAGAGTTTGGATGTAAACATAAATAAATGCAAGATTTTCTTATCAAATCGCTTTTCCTGACACACATGCAGATGACACGATTTCGCATTATGGAAAATCGCAATGGAGACCGTTTTCTGGGATGATATCCAGCGGAATTTAGATGAAATTCAAGGACTTGTCACTAAACATACATACTTTACTAGTTGGGAAGATTTCACTCACCCGTATTTGTCTGCCAACTCCCTGGCCTCCGTTTCTTTTACAGCCCTCTGATCCTCTAAATCACATTTATTGCCGCATAATATAATATCTGGGTTTTCACAATATGCGTGCATCTGAAGCTGACCTAGAAATACATTTAGAAAAGAGAGAAACTATAAAGGATAACACTGCAGTCAAAAGCGATACATAATCCTCAGATTACCCATCAGGTGAAAGGACAGATACACACAGGTAACTCCTGCATCAATCTCCTTGTCATGGATTATGTTTTCCCCACCAAAGATACTGACTCCCTGGAAAAAGTGTTTTCTTACACCAGTGACTTAAAAATATTTCCCTTCCCCTTCCAAAGAGTAAAAAGGTGAAGTGAGTATATTTGAAAGTTAACTACATTAGCAAGAGACTTGCACCATGTCTCCAGTGCTGGTTTGTGAAATTTCATAGGATCATGAGACACAGGAGCAGAATAAGGCCATTTGGCCCATCAAGTCTACTCCGCCATTCCGTCATGGCTGATCTATCTTTCCCTCTCAACCCCATTCTCCCACCTTCTCCCCATAACCCCAGACACCCCAGCTTACTAATCGCAAATCTGTCAGTCTCTGCCTTAAAGAGTCCCAACATAATGATCAAAAACAGAGAACATAGAACATTACAGCACAGGAACTAGCCAACTTAAACTAATCTATCTGCATGCAATCTGCAATCTATTGTAAACTATCTGCATGCAATCCACATTCCTCCATATAATAAGACATAGGTGTAGAATTAGGCCATTCAACCCATCATCTTCTCTGCCATTCAATCATGGCTGATCTATCCCGCCTAACTCAATTTTCCTGCCTTCTCCCCTAACCTCTGACACATGTACTAATCAAGAACCTATCAATCTCTGCTTTAAAAATACTCAATGACTATGCCTACACAGCAACATGTGGCAATGAATTCCACAGATGCACCACCCTCTGACTAAAGAAATTACTCATCTCCATTTTTAAAAGTACATCCTTTTATTCTGAGGGCGTGTCCACTGGTCCTAGACTCTCCGACTACTGGAAACACTCTCTCCACATCCACACTATCTAGGGCTTTGTGCAAAGTGAAATCCCAGTGTATTCCACTTTGCCACATGTGGAACAAAGTCAGAGAAATAAGATCTATGGAGTCTTCACTTTCTCTATTCAAGCTGTACCCTAGCCAGTGGCTGGTGTGTGGGGTTCTCTACGGTTCACAAGTAATCCTTTTTAGGAGTGTCCTGTTTTTAAACCGTACAGGTGCTTGCATTGAAACCAACTCAGATGAAAACTTCTGAACCTCTTCCACCACAGGGGCCGCCTGCCTTCCCTGGGACAAGGGGCAATAGAAAGTGAACAACACCTGCCTGGGCTATCAGTGGGGAACTCACACAACACAGACACCGAGTGCTGCAGCCCCGTTCAAATCTTTTCAATGTTGCAGGTCTTTTGTTTTCTACATATTTTATTCATGAAGTGCAGGGGAAAAAAAACAACTAAATTCATGGCAAACACGAAAAATCTACAGAAACTAATTAGCGCACTTGGAGGTTTGGCATACATTTTATCAGCATGCGCAGCGCAGGTCAGATGAAGTCAGCGAATAATACATTTCAATCAGCTACGGACAAACTCTAAAATACCCGAATGTCTCGGGCTTCCTTGTATAGTGAAATACCGAAATGTCTGTAATCCTGGAAACACTCCAGCTCCCCTGTACAATACGTACATACAACATGGCCGTGAAACACTACTGAAGAAGATTGGATGGGGGGGGGGGGGGGGGGGCTTGGGATAAGTATAACCATATAACCATATAACAATTACAGCACGGAAACAGGCCCTCTCGGCCCTTCCAGTCCGTGCCGATCATTTGTTTTCCCCTAGTCCCATCTACCTGCACTCAGACCATACCCCTCCATTCCCTTCCCGTCCATATACCTATCCACTTTACTTTTAAATGTTAAAATCGATCCTGCCTCCACCACTTCTGCTGGAAGCTCATTCCACACAGCCACCACCCTCTGAGTAAAGAAGTTCCCCCTCACGTTACCCCTAAACTTCTGTCCCTTAAGTTTAGTTTTAGTTTGGAGATACAGCGGGGAAACAGGCCCTTCGGCCTACCGAGTCTGCAACGACCAGCGATCCCCACACATTAACACGATCCTACCCACACTGGGGACAATTTACATTTATACCAAGCCAATTAAGCTACAAACCTGTATGTCTGGAGTGTCTAACAATGAAGGTGGCAGGAGCACCATCACTGCAAGAAATGCAGCTGGGGATTAAAGTAAAATGGTTAAAATACTAACAATAAAACACGAGAGGATTTTATTGACAACACACAGATACACGTTTCAGGCTGAAGCAAACAGATGCAAGCTTGAAAAAAAAGGGAAATAATTCCCCCAGCTAAACTTACTAATCCAGTTTCTGACGTTAAGGAAACTTTGCTCATTTGTCAGGTCAAATAGCAAAAGGAAACCCATAGCATCTCTGAAGAAAGCAGTCGTTAGGCTCCGGAACCTGGTGGGAGAGAAAAATCCTTTGTAAGTCTGGAAAATACCGATCCAGAAGTGAAAGAAATGTGGCCATCAAGCGATAGGAGCTGCTGACTCAGGGAGCTGGAGTTGGCAGAGTTCGAGATTACCAACACAGTGACAATTGTGCTCTGGACATCTTTTCCCACCTTAATCACCTTTTGCTCAGCCCCACACTCCCTTATAATAACGCTTGCTCCCCTCCCTAGCAGTACCTTCCTACCTCCTGCTCAATAACAATGGTCCCTTCACCAGTGTACAGGGTGCACTTTCTAAACTCAAGTAGTTGTACGAACAATGGCTCCAGCAAATAGTGCAAGGGTCCATCTCTCCACCTCTGGTGGAACTGGACTCCAGTCCAAACCTTTCAGTCATCTCTATATCAAGACAGTAAAAGCTGAGTATTGAATTAAGACAATTATAAATTATATCATAGTAGCAAAACAAAATCTAAGTGAGGGTGGGAAATGCCTTTAGGAACCTGACTACGACTTCATCTTGTGCTTTGGGCTTAATGAATAGTTGAAGGCAGCAATTAATCATTACCACCAGCACGGAAACAGGCCTGCACTCAACTCCTCTATGTGTACCAAGATGCCATCCCGGCTAATCCCATTTGCCCGTGCTTGACCATATCTTTAGAGACATTCCTATCCTTGTAACTGTTCAAATGACTTTTAATGTTAGTGTATCTGCCTCAACCATATCCAGGGTTACCAACTGTCCCGGATTCGCCGTATTTCGTCCCGGCGAAACAACCTAAATACGGTGTTCCGGCAGGCAAACATGTCGTTACGGAGAAGGGTGGGAACGAAAAAATAATCAAAACAATAAACGGGAAGGGCGGGGGCGGGAGCGGGAACGAGCGGCGGTTGGACACGTGCAGCGGGAATGAGCGGCGGTTGGACACGTGCAGCGGGAATGAGCGGCGGTTGGACACGTGCAGCGGGAAGGGCGGGAACAAGCGGCGGTTGGACACGTGCAGCGGGAAGGGCGGGAACGAGCGGCGGTCGGACACGTGCAGCGGGAAGGGCGGGAGCGGGAACGAGCGGCGGTTGGACACGTGCAGCGGGAAGGGCGGGAGCGGGAACGAGCGGCGGTTGGACACGTGCAGCGGGAATGAGCGGCTGTTGGACACGTGCAGCGGGAAGGGCGGGAGCGGGAACGAGCGGCGGTTGGACACGTGCAGCGGGAATGAGCGGCGGTTGGACACGTGCAGCGGGTGAGCGGGAGCGGGAACGAGCGGCGGTTGGACACGTGCAGCGGGAAGGGCGGGAACGAGCGGCGGTTGGACACGTGCAGCGGGAAGGGCGGGAACGGGAACGAGCGATGGTGGGTACAGGATGATGCTACAGACAGAGATGGTCAAAAGGCTGTTAAGACATTCATGTGCAAGGAACAGAGGTAACATTAGCATTGTGGGGCTAAGGGCCCATTGCCTGTGTTGTATGTTTCAATAGACAATAGGTGCAGGAGGAGGCCATTCGGCCCTTTGAGCCAGCACCACCATTCACTGTGATCACGGCTGATCATCCCCAATCAGTACCCCGTTCCTGCCTTCTCCCCATATCCCCTGACTCCGCTATCTTTAAGAGCCCTATCTAGTTCTCTGTTGAAAGCACCCAGAGAACCGGCCTCCACCGCCCTATGAGGCAGAGAATTCCACAGACTCGCCACTCTCTGTGAGAAAAAGTGTTTCCTCGTCTCCGTTCTAAATGGCTTACTCCTTATTCTAAGACTGTGGCCCTGGTTCTGAACTCCCCCAACATCGGCATTGTCATTTAGACAATTGGGTTTATGTGTATGTGTATACTAAAGGATGTTTATGTGTGTTTAATGAGTTTGTATATAGTACTAGTTGAAAAAAGGAAGGTTGGATTCAACGCGCGTTGCAGATTTTGGGTCGTTGCCATACATATTTCTGGTGCCGCAACATGTTACTGAGAGAAATGCATTTACCCCCATTTGTTACTGACAAATGGGTTGAATGTTACTGTGAACTAAATTTAGGGTTGGCATCTCTGCCTCAACCATATCCTCTGGCAGCTCATTCCATATACATATCACCCAAAATTAAAAAGGTGCCCTTCAATTTTCTTTGTAGACAAAAATGCTGGAGAAACTCAGCGGGTGAGGCAGCATCTATGGAGCGAAGGAATAGGTGACGTTTGGGGTCAAGACCCTTCTTCAGAACTTCTTCAATTTCCTTTTATATCTTTTCCCTCTCACTTAAAACCTATGACCTCTCAAGCTTCATTTCCCAGCCCTGGGGAAAAGGACTGTGTAAATTCACCCTATCTGTGTCCCTTGTGATTTTATACACATTTATAAGAGGGAAGAAGATTGGACTTTATTGCCTCCCATCACAGTGAGGAATGTGGGGAATCCGCTGTGGTGGATGTTTACGGTAACCTTTAAGTAGTTGTGTGTCTTGTTGCTTTTTTAGTGTGTCTGTATGGTAATTCGCATCTCACTGTACCTTAATTGGCACACGTGACGGTAAAAGACCTTTGAAGATCACCCCTCCGGTACGCCAAGAACAAAGTCTTGCCCAACCTCTCCCTATAGCTAAGGCACACAAGTCCTGACAGCATCCTCGCAAATCTTTTCTACATTCTTTCCAGCTTCTCGGCATCCTTCCTATAGCAAGATGAGCAAAACTGAAGACAATACTTGACAAGTGTGGCCTCACCGACGTCACAGCAACATAACATCCCAACTCCTGTACTCAGTACCTTAACTGTTGAACGGAAGTATGTCAAACACCCTCTTCACCTGTGATGCCACTTTCATAGAGTTATATATGGATATGACAGATTTATGGATAGTAAGTCAGCTGATAGAGGACTTACTGTAGTTCATAATTAATGCAGGAATATATAAATTAGTGGTTGGCGGTTAGTGCATCTCTGTGGGCCAAAGTGCTTTTTTCCATAACGTATCTTCCTATGACTCCATGAAATAATTTGCAACAAATACATGTCCCTTTAAGACACAAAAACCCCAAAAGAAGAAAAAGTGCTGCAACTACGACTAAGTTAAAGTCCGTACTCGATCAAAAGGTGTGTCACAAAAAACCCAAAGACTGGGAGATTATCAGCACTCTGAACACAAGGATCAAAGGGACTGCAGAGTGTGACAGTAATCAGGTGAAGCCGGTGAAAGCTTCTTTCACTCTGTGAAAAGAGACACGGTTTGCAGAAGTTAATGGAGTCCCAAAGATAGCCACAAAAAGCTGGAGTAACTCAGTGGGACAGGCAGCATCTCTGGAGAGAAGGAATGGGTGATGTTTCGGGTCAAGACCCTTCTTCAGACAGTCTGAAGAAAGGTCTCGACTTGAAACGTCACCCATTCCTTCTCTCCGGGGTTGCTGCCTATCCCACTGAGTTACTCCAGCATTTTGTGTCTATCTTCAGTTTAAACCTGTATCTGCAGTTCCTTCTTACACATTAATGGGGTCCCTTACAGACCAACACTGCCTCAGCAACTAGGATCCATTATGGGCTTTGTTTTGTTGCTCTATGTCAAGTTTGGCACTATAATAGTCTGGTTACCCACCATTGCTGATTATTCATTTATTGCTGATTATTAATTACTGTATATTTCTTTGTTTCGTTTTTGCCTTAATGGGGCTGTAAAGCTGCAGCAAGTACGAATTTCATTGTTCCATTGCCGGTACATATGCTAATTAACTCCCCTGACTCTTGTTTCTTTGTCCAGTCATATATCAAATGAGGACAGGCCTGTGCAGTTGGAAAACAAAGTGGCATTTCAATATTAGAAGTTAAATATCATCCCTATAAATCTAAACTCGTACTGCATGAATAAATGATTTGAAAGATAAATACCCACCTCTCCTGGCCAGCTGTGTCCCAGAGTTGGAGATGAATCCGCTGCCCTCGGCCTGCACTGCCGTCTGGGCCGCTGGGCTTGTAAACCTGGGTGAGGAATGACAACTTTGATTAAAGATCACATCACTAAGTTACAACACAAGTGAGAGGAGTAACACCAAGTACCCAGAGCATGGAACGTCAAACATCATAGAGTCAAACTGCATTGGAACAGGCCCTTTAGCCCCACTTGTCAATGTTGACCAGATTTTAAAACTGAGCTAGACACAAAATGCTGGAGTGCCTCAGCGGGTAAGGCAGCATCTCTGGAGAGAAGGAATGTGTGACGTTTTGGGTCGAGACCCTTCTTCAGACTGTCGTTTGGATTAGAAGGTATTGGCTAGGAGAGATTGGACAAACTTGGTTTGTTGGAGGACTGAGGGGAGACCTGAAAGAAGTTTTTAACTGACAATCAGAACATTTCACGAGGGTGGCAATGTCATAGATGCCAGAGCTTTAAGGTGAGAGAGGCAAAGTTTAATGGAAATGTGCAGGGCAAGTTTATTTTACAGAGGGTGGTGGGTGTGCTGCTGGGATGATTGTGGAGGCAGATATGAAAGTGGCATTTAAAAAGCTTTCAGATAGGCACACGAATATGCAAGAAATGGGGGGGATATAGATCACATACAGGCAGAGGAGGTTAGTTAAGCATGGCATCATGTTGGGCACTGACGTTGTGGGCTGAAGGGCCTGTGCTGTACTGTTCCATGTTCTACAGATAATAATTTGGAAAGTCTGAGGAAGAAACTTCTTGCTCTCGAAGGGAGTGCACTTTAGATCTTAACTCCATGAAGAAACGTATTCACATTGTGCAATCCAGCAGTTATTTAACGGAAAACCTCAATGGCTAGAAGTGGTGCTCTGCTGCCTTGCTCCCTCCAGCTCAGCTTGCTGGGGCTGAAGCTGATTACAGCTACAGGCTGTAATGGCAGCTACTCCACTCACTCAAGCAGGAGCAGGACATGGTGGAGTATGGCAGCAGCTCAGACATGACTGGAAGGCACTTCCAAACATATGACAGGGTTGGAGACGTGGGAGCAATTCAACAAGAAACTTGCACAGAGTACTATGCAGCCACAAGTCAACCACAAAGCTCTCCACACAATGAGCTCCAACAGTAAAGGCAGGAAAGTGGCTACAACCATCCACAATGTACAATTTGTGAACAAGAACATAGGCTCACCTTTGGGGTCATCTTAAAAGACTTTCTATGTAAATATGTAAGAAGGGGAACTGGGGAAAGGAGAATTGTCGTCTTGATAATGCAATATCTAGCCAAGAGATGTCATTGAGCCTGCTAGTGCCTGGAACTAGAGTAACATCAACAAAGAGTTGATCACTGAGAGGTATCAAGGAGACCATTTAAATGGCATTTACAACTCGTGACACAAACCTCATTCCCTCAAATCATCAACCTTAATGTCAAAACAAACCGATCAAATATTTGATAAAAAACTGCAAAATTTACCCCCAATCATCTGAGACATAGTGAGAGCCGGTGAAGAGAAAGAAGGATGCTCTAAGTACACATACATGATCCGTCTGCAGCTACAACTTATGTTGATGGTTAGAAAGTAGAAACAAAGAACTGCAGATGCTGGTTAATACACAAAAGGGCACACAATGTGCTCGAGTAAGTCAGCGGGCTAGGCAGCATCTCAGGAGAACACAGATAGTTGATTCTGCACAAGACCCTTCTTCAGACACGAAGCATCACCTATCCATGTTCTCCAGAGATGCTGCCTGACCTGCTGAGTTACTCCAGCAATTTGTGTCCTTTTATGCAGATGGTTTCCCAGGTGCCTTGTGACTGCACTCCTTTGCATAGACAGATACAGTAATCACATCCCAGCACTAACCCTCGGTTTCCACTAGGGAGGAATTATCTCTGAGCAATACACAAGCCAGCTTGATGAAGATCAAGAGTGTTTTATTGTCATATGTCCCGGATAGAACAATTAAATTTTTACTTGTAGCAGCACAACAGAATATGTAAACATAGTACACTGTAAACAATATATGCGAGAGAAAAAAAAGTTCAGTGTGTGTATATATAGACACTCACAAGTACACATATGTACACACAAAAAAAAACAATAGTAGTGCAATAATAATAATAATAATAATAATAATAGTCTATTGTGGTTCAGAGCTTACTTGAGGTTGTTTGAGGCTGTGAAGATTCATGAAGACCAACTGATTCTTTTTACTGGCTTTCCTGTAAATAAATTTTCCTGTGACATTCCGTGCAGATTTACAAGGATGTTGCCAGGACTCGAGAGACTGAGGAATAGGAAGATGGGCAGACTAAGACATTAATCCTTCAAGCACCAGAGGCCGAGGGGTGGTTTTATGGTGGAGCATACAATTGTGAGGGGAATGGACCAGGTGAATGCATCAAGTCTTTTTCCACAGGGTAGAGGAATCAAGAACTAGAGGGCTTACATTTAAGGTGAGAGGTTTATTAGGTAGCTGAGGGACAACTTTTTTCACAGAGGTAGGTAGAGTTATGAAAAAAGCTGCCAGAGGAAGTAATTAAAAAAATGCAGACACTAGCTTATATCAAAGATAGACACAAAATGCTGAAGTAACTCAGCAGGTCAGGCAGCATCTCTGGAGGAATTTTTTTCCAAAGATGCTGCCTGACCCGCTGAGTTACTCCAGCATTTTGTGTCTATCTTTGCCAGAGGAAGTGGTTGAGATAGGTACAATAACAATGTTTAAAATGCATTTAGACAGGTACATTGATAGGAAAGGTTTCGAGGGATACGAGCCAAATGTTGGCAAACGAGATAAACACAGATGGGGCACTTGGGTTGCCATGGACAAGTTGGGCCGAAGACTATGTTTCCATGCTGTGTGACTCTGTGATTCTATTTGAAGAAGCAGATGGAAGCAAATGAAACTATGTCAGGATATTTTTATCTATGGGCTTTACACCTGCCAACCTGCACCTCAACATTGTAGTCAGATTTGAGGAATGTGTGGAAATTTAAAGCAGTGGCAAACAATTTCCCGACAATGGATATTTTTTAAGGCAGAGATAAATAGATTCTTGATTAGTACGGTTGTCACGGGTTATGGGGAGAAGGCAGGAGAATGGGGTTAGATTCCAATAGATAGAGATAGATAGATCAGCCATGATTGAATGGTGGAGTAGATTTGATGGGCTGAATGGCCTAATTCTGCTCTTATCACTTATGACCTTAATTGTCAACTAACCCTGGCTTTTAATGCAGTTTAAGAGCATGGCTTTACCAACTACAGCGCACTTCCAACTTGCACAAAAACATCTTTATTGATGGATTACAGTGGGTAACAAGACTGCAGTTTCCAAGGCAACGGCAGGCAACAAACATTATTTAAAACGTATTCTACTCCATTATACGTTTATAGATGAAAACCTCTGGTGATTGAGCCATCTGGGAGCATTTTCACGTGTAGATCGTCCTACAGTAAATGGAGACACAACGTCACTCCTAATGGATCAGCCTCAGCTTGGTGTGAGCCCCTTATGGCAAGGCACCAACCGAGACCAACGTCTATTAACAAGGTCATTAGTGGTGCTTAGTGAAATCAATAGAGGCAGAATGAGAAATCAACCTGCAGAGCAAAAACATTCTTCGACAAAAATACAAATATCATTTATTCGGGGCCAAAGACTAGCATTTGTAGATGGTTAGAGAGAGAGAGGGGGACATTTAGCATTAAAATGGTGAGAGAATTGCTAAACAGTGTCCAAAAGCAAATACCTAGGGAGAGGGGTTGAGGGGTAGGATTAAGGATGGCATCTCAACAACAAATCAATTTCAAGATTGGAAAGCAAGGGAAATAGTGTACACAAAGTGGAATGCATTTTTTGAAGTATTGTAGTAAATACTAAACCAGGGACTTTGGCTTTAACCAGCATCTGCAGTTCTTGTGAAGGAGGGAACTGCAGATGCTTGTTTCGGCAAGGCAAGGTAACTTTATTTATATAGCACATTACATACACGAGGCAGACTCAAAGTGCTTCACATAAAAACATGTCATACAATAAAATGAAATAATTTAAATAAAAGAAATAAAATAGAAGAATTAAAAGAAAATAAAAGCAAAGTTAAAAATGCATTATGGAAAGGTGCAAAAGTTAAAAGTGCAATGTAGTTAGGATTTAGCTGAAAGCTAAAGTAAACATAAAAGTTTTCAGTCTTGTTTTAAAAGTGGTCAAAGTTGGGGCAAGTCTTAAATCTTCAGGAAGTTTATTCCAGCTATTTGATGCATAGTAACTAAATCCTGCTTTCCCATGTTTTGTATTTACAAAACTAAACTAAAGAAAGACACAAAAAGCTGGAGAAACTCAGTGGGTCAGGCAGCATCTCTGGTGAAAAGGAATAGATGACGTTTTGAGGCGAGACCCTTCTTCAGACTGAAGAAGTCACCCAAAGCCATAGTCTGAAGAAGGGTCTCGACCCAAAACTAACACCTCCAGAGATGCTCCCTGACCCACTTTGTTACTCCAGCTCTGTGTGTCCATCTGTCGTTCTTTGTTTTTACAAGGTCTTTGGTATGTGACTAAGCTGAAAGGAAAGCAACAAGAGGGCCAGTTTTAAAATTGACAACTCACAGAGGCGGATAAATTCCGTACGTTTAGAGATTGTGGCTACAATAGGCAACATGCAGATGACTCATTTCCTCATGTGCGTGATCAAATTCTCCACTTCAATCATCTCCTCGATGTGGAATTGCCTGCAATGCGCCCAAATTCTCTAAATTTCTCTAAAGGAAGAGCAACATTTTTCAAGCTCCCTACATTAGTGAAAGAAATCTTCAAATATGAAAGCAAGGCAGGGGCTGGCGGAGCAGGGCAGTGGGAGGGTGCAGCTGGTAATGTCACTGCAGGGCGGCCCATGAATGTTGGTGCTCCAATTCCAGGAGGCTGCAAGTAGAACTTGTCCACGGCACAATTCCACGATGTGCCTATGCAAAGCCTCAAGCTGTGATATACAGCAGGGAATGGAGCATTGATCCCAATAGTTTAAGTTTGAAGAGGACACTAAAGTGAATGGTATTGTAGATGGTTGTCAAAGTTTGCAGCAGGATCTCAATCGGTTTGGCAGGTGGGCTGAGAAATGATTGATGGAATTCAAATACAGAGAAATGCAAAGTGTTGCATTTTGGAAAGTTGAACCTGGGCAGGACCTACACAGTGAATGGCAGGGTTCTGGGGACTTTTGTTATCAGAGGGTTCTTGGCATGCTGGTACAGAGTTCCTTGAAAGTGGCATCACAGATAGATGCCAGATGATCTATATCGGTGAGACCAAGCGGAGGCTTGGCGATCGCTTCGCCGAACACCTCCGCTCGGTCCGCAATAACCAACCCGACCTCCCGGTGGCTCAGCACTTCAACTCCCCCTCCCATTCCACATCCGACCTCTCGGTCCTGGGCCTCCTCCACGGCCAGAGTGAGCAACACCGCAAGCTGGAGGAACAGCACCTCATATTCCGCTTGGGGAGTCTGCATCCTTTGGGCTTGAATATTGAATTTTCTCAATTCTGTTAACCCTTGCTGTCTCCTCCCCTTCCCACCTCTCCCTCAGCCCTCGGGCCCTGGCATTCCCTCTATCTCTATCTCCCTCCCCCACCCCAGTCGCACCAGCTTCTCATTTTCAACCACAAACAGCTTACAATGGCTTGTTCCCTTTATCACCGATACTTTTTTGCATATCTTTCACTCATTGTTCCTTATCTCTCCACATCACCGTCTATATCTCTCATTTCCCTGATCCCTGACCAGTCTGAAGAAGGGTCTCGACCCGAAACGTCGCCTATCTCCTTCGCTCCTTAGATGCTGCTGCACCCGCTGAGTTTCTCCAGCTTTTTGTAAGTACCCTCACAGATAGATAAGTTGGTCAAGGTGGTTTTATGCACATTGGCCTTCATCAGTCACAGCATTGAGTTTAGAAGTTGGGAGGTGATGTTACAGTTATACAAGACATCGTTGAGGCCACATTTAGAGTATCGTGTTCAGCTTTGGTCGCTCTGTAATGGGAAAGATGCTGTTAAGTTGGAACAGGTGAAAGAGAAGATTTATGAGGATGCTGCCAGGACTTGAAGGCCTGAGCTATAGGGAGACATTGTGCAGGCTGGGCCTTTATTCCTTGGAGGGCAGGAGGTGATCTTATAGAGGTTTATAAGATCATGAGAGGAATAGAAAGGGTAAATGCTCAGAGTCTTTTACCCAGAGTAGGGGGATCAAGAAGCAGAGGACATAGGTTTAAGGTGAGGGAAGAAAGGTTTAATGGAACCTGAGTGGTAACTTTTTTTTTACACAAAGGGTGTTGGGTGTATGGAACGAGCTGCCACAGGTGGTAGTCGAGGCAGGTACTATCACAGTGTTTAAAAAACATTTGAACAGGTTCATGGAGAGGATAGGTTGAGAGGGATATGGGCCAAACGCAAGTGAGTGGGACTGGTGACTAGTGCAGATGTTGGTCAGTGTGGGCCTAATTGCACACTGTGTGATTCTAGGACTCCAATAATTTTCCACTTAGCTTGACAAGAGGTTGGAGTGGGCGTGTGCCACTGAGGGCCTGCAGCAGCAGAGGCACAACTCAGCCGAGTAGAGTTCCTGGAACTGCAGAAATTAAATAGATGGGCAATGTTGGGGAAAATGTACATTGCAGATGAAGTTGATGGACTGAAAAACAGCAACTGAAGAGATATCCCTGGATAACCACCCATCTCAAGTGGTTTAAGGCCACCTATACAATTTATTTTCACTTTTGCAAAGATTTAGATTATTAATCCAAATGGGAAAGAAAAAGGATGAGCATTCAGATAAAGAGACTAGGAAAAACAGAAATAAGACTGCAGAAAACAGGAAGGATAAGATACCAGGAGGGGATAGCTTCTCAGCCACAATACATCACTGAACCAGTCAAAGTTTAGTGTGGCAGTTCAGGGGTGGAATGAAGATTATATGAGCGTTGATACATTAGTTAGGTTGAGGCAAGACGTCAGTCAACCTTTAGGCGCTTATTCAACCTTTCAATGTGTGAGAGGATTGCAGACCTGAAGATCAAAGTCCACTTAATATCATCTCCAAAACTGAGACCATTTCCAGAAAGAGAGTTCATTTTTACTCTATTTTTAAGCTATTTCAATTCTGAAGAAAACCCTCAATGCCATTTATTGTGTAGGAAGCACTGAGCAAAACCTGTCCCTTATCATGTCTCATACATTTGCTAAGCTGATTGCCTGAGGACTTACCAACAATGTACCTGATCGTCACGAGTTTCACTATGAAAATAAACGCATTGGGACAGCACCACCGCCTCCACACTAGCCACAACACAAAGCGAGTCTTCACCAAAACTATTGCACAGACAAGTCCTGCTTTCTTCTTTAAGGGCTCATGAGGCAGAAAGTGACCAGAGTTGCTGGCACAATGGGGACCACATCACCAGCACACACACTGTGAGTGGACGGTATAGTCATACAGCATGGAAACAGGCCCTTCGGCCCAACTTGCCCATGCCCGACCAAGATGCCACATCTACACTAGTCCTACGTGCCTGCGTTTGACCCATAGTCCTCTGAACTTTTGCTATCCATGTACCTGTCCAAATGTCTTTTAAAATGTTGTTGTGGTACCTGCCGCAACTACCTCTTCTGGCTATTTGTCCTATATATGCCCACCACCCTCTGTGTGAAAAAGTTGCTACTCGGGTTCCTATTAAATCTTTCCCCTCTCACTTTAAACCTATATCACCTGGTTCTTCATTTCCCCTACTCTGGGCAAAAGATTCTGTGCATTCCTATCTATGCCCCTCGTGAGTTTATACACCTCTATAAGACAGGCAGCACTCACATTCTCTATCAGGAGACTGCTTTCTCTGGTTACAAAGCAGACAAAGTACAGACAATTACACTTTTACACATGGAGGGCCATAGTTTTTAAAAACTAAAATGGAGGACAACAAATCCACAACAGTCAGAGTAAAAGACTCTCACATTGTGTGCAAATTCAACGAGAAATGTTGTTTCTGTACATCACCCACCCTTAGAACTGTGCACGGTCATTTTAAACATGGGCTTTTCAACTTAAAATTGCTTGTATTTATCTTACCAAACACTTGGCAAAGCTTTGGCCAAATTGTAGTTGACAGATTCTCTCTTCCAACAAAATAACCATACTTCAGTGGTATAATTCTTCTAGTGTGTTATGGATAAAGAGGCATGGATTATTCACCACCCTTCCTCTTCCTCACCCACAGAAGGTAGTGGCATAATTCTGAGCTAATAAATCTACTGTTGGGCAGCACTGACTTAGCCCAGGAGCTGGTTTAACACTGAAACATTTACCCAAAGCAGAAAGATGACAATGAAAAGAAAACTCAAACCATCACACTTTCCACAAAAAAACAATGGCTTCAAATCACCCTGAACATATAAAAAGTAAGGATTTGCCTTTATACCAAGCAGTTATTAACTTGGACAACTTAATCACAACGACCAGATCTGTATACCTCAATCATCAACTTGCAAAGTATGAATCAACCTTACAGAAGTGAACGGTAAATGGAGCTAGTTGCAGGGATTCCACCAGAGGGAGCTCCACACCCATTCTGTACCTCAGAACTCAACCTCGCCCTTCTCATGACACCAGGGCTCAGCTAACGAAGGAGCTTGGTTGGTGGGACAGACTCTGCCAGGATCTTATAGCTCGCTTCACAGGCCCAGCAGTGGAAGCACAAACTGTGAACATTGATGATGTTGTGCAGCCTTTTACAATTTTTTCTCCTTCAACAAAAATCAGGCTCTTAAACACTACAAAACACTACTAAACACTAAATGTTAAAGAAGGAACTGCAGATGCTGGAGAATCGATGATACACAAAAGGCTGGAGAAACTCAGCGGGTGCAGCAGCATCTAAGGAGCAGGAAGGTCTGAGGAAGGGTCTCGACCCGAAACGTCGCCTATCTCCTTCGCTCCTTAGATGCTGCTGCACCCGCTGAGTTTCTCCAGCCTTTTGTGTACCCACTAAACACTAAATGCTTGTTTGCATTACGGACATTAGGTCGTTTTACACTAGTATTGAACCTGGGTCTCTGGAGCTGTGGGGCAGCAGCTCTACCCGCTGTGCCACTATGTTTTACGTTCAAGTTTGATCATCACTCACAGCAAAAAGGAAATGTTTGGCCTTGTAGAATATCCTCCACGATCCAAATTCAGGTTTAGGTTGAGAATGGGCAACGAGGTCCATTCACACGACTCGCAGCCCAGGTTCAACCCCTCCCCCGCCCCTGTCGTGGGATTCTCCAACTTCCCCATCAGGCTGCGTTGTAAATGAAGCCTAGAACCTCTGCCCAACCTCTCCAGCCTTAAGGTCGAGGTCAATAAAGAAAGCAATAAAACTGTCCAAACATGAAACTCTAGGTTAACCACCTTGAAGATAACATTTCCCATTTATTACAGAGCCGCGACTTGCAGCACAATCACGGAATGTCAGCTGTGTGCTCGGAGCAGTGGGAGTTACACCGGCTCTCCAGCAGTACAATGCTTTCATGGAGAGATACAGCAAACCAGAACTTGATCCCAGAGCCAAACAATATCTTACTATCATAACCAAACGTGTCAATAGTGAATTTTGTGAAGGAAGTGCCTTTAGTTCTCCCTGTTTGCGGCCACGAGAGGAAGCAGGAGCCAACCACCGTCACCAACTCCGTGCTGAGGTGTGCTGGCTCTCCTGAACCCAGGGCTATCATTGGAAGGAACAGAGTCAGAGTCAACACCAAACCAAGACCGTGAACTGCATCATGAACTGGAAGCCTTTCCCTCTCGAGGGAAGTCTCCTTTGATTCACACGCTCAGGGTTTACAATGCTTCACCACGCTAACATGCAAGGCAGATATATTTTTCATCTCAGCCACCTCATTTGCTCTAATCTATCTGGGCAGGGAAATGAACACAGAGTGTTTGAAACGGCAGACAAGGGATCAGTAAATAGACGCAACATGGTGGAGTAGCTCAGTGGGACAGGCAGTATCTCTGGAGAGAAGGAATGGGTCAAGACCCTTCTTCAGACTCGATCTGAAACGTCACCCATTCCTTCTCTTCAGAGATACTGCCTGTCCCGCTGAGTTATTCCTGCATTTTGTGTACATCTTCAGTGTAAACCAGCATCTGCAGTTCCTTCCCACACAAGAGATCAGTAAAGTTTGGAAAGAGATGGGTGCAGCTCCCATCTTTAGTATAATGGTTATTAAAGAAGTCATCTATCTCACTCACCAGTGTTAAATAACAAGACCGACTAATAGTCTGAGTATTTCCCCTCTGACTGATCCCTCAAATGAAAGTCGTAGCTTCACGATCCATCCTTGTCTGCAGGCATCGCAGTCTCTTTGTTGCCAATGTTACTGGAGTTGCCAACGGCTTGAAGTTACAATTCCATACTTGACTTTACTGCTCGCTGGATAAATGTTACTAAAAGGTATCTAGAACTCAGTAATCTCAGTCAAACCTTGACTGCCATTCCATTCTACACACTTTCATGAGAGTGGATTCTCAGCAATAACTGCAATTAAAACCATATGATGAAACGAGACTGAGCCTTGGAAAGATGTCTTTTGGCTAACCTTCATCCCCGGATCTAAAAGCCTGAATAGACACAGCAGGTACAGGGATCTCAGCAGGTAATTGTGACTTGAGCTTCCAGTTCCACGTCCTGTCAACTTCCCTCCCTATGTCCACACTCACCTGTTCTCGACCTTCACCACTGCCACAGTGATGCCAAATGCAAACCAAAAGAACAACACCTCTTATAGCAAGGGTTCCCAACCTGGGGTAAATGTCACCTACCCAGTGGGTAAACTTGTTGATTCTGGATTTGTACATATTTTTTCTCATTGACTGACTGTGTTTGGTTCTGTTTACAAGGTTAATTCCCAGGATGGCGGGACTGTCATATGCTGAGAGAATGGAGCGGCTGGGCTTGCACACTCTGGAGTTTAGAAGGATGAGAGGGGATCGCATTGAAACATATAGGATTATTAAGAGTTTGGACACGATAGAGGCACGAAACATGTTCCCGATGTTGGGGGAGTCCAGAACCAGGGGCCACAGTTTAAGAATAAGGGGCAAGCCATTTAGAACGGAGACGAGGAAACAGAGAGTGGTAAGTCTGTGGAATTCTCTGCCTCAGAGGGCGGTGCATGCAGGTTCTCTGGATGCTTTCAAGAGAGAGCTAGATAGTGCTCTCAAAGATAACAAAGTCAGGGGATATGGGGAGAAGGCAGAAACGGGGTACTGATTGGGGATGATCAGCCATGATCACATTGAATGGCGGTGCTGGCTTGAAGGGCCGAATGGCCTACTCCTGCACCTATTGTCTATTCTCTATTATTGTAAAAACAAAATTATCTGCAATGTAGAATTATCACAAGACAGCCCAAACTTGTTTTTAAGCCTTCAATTACATTTTTGTAGAAATTATGTATTGGTATTTAAAGTTTCCTTTGGGAATGGAATGTGTAAAAAGTGAAATATCTCCCTCAAATCTACCAAGGGATAAATTTGAGAAATAATTCAATATATTCAATCAATGACAACGGGTTCTTCTAAACCATTAAATATCAGCAGAAAAATATGTTAACTGTACTAATCAGTACGTTTCATCTTATTTAACTTAACTAGACTTCATTTCAAGCCTATATATGCTTGAAATGATCCAGCAGTAAAAATAAACGCAGATGAAAAGACGGGGCCTTAATAGAAGCTCGTGTCTTTTTGGAAGGGAGCCAGTAGGTTCTGGCATCAAGGAGGCTGCAGAACACTGAACTAAAGCGAGTGAAAGTCTAGCAGAAAAAAACTTGATGATGTTCAGATTGAAGGCTGCTGGAAAATAATTAAATCATTAAAGTCCAACTGAAAATATTTCTATTGCTGCGGACATCCGGCTGCGTAGTAAACACCACAAGGAAACGCAAAATTGCGCAAATGGAGGAGAATCAGAATCTACTCGTATCACTGGAGAACACTTGCCTTGTTAAAAATAAAATCTAGGTCGAGAGCTGGAAAACAATGACAGACAAAGACAACATGTACCAACAAAGGGAAATAACTGAATTACTTACAAGGTACAAAATGTAATAAAAGGATCCAAAAGATAGTGTACATTTACAAGGTCGACGTTGCCTGAAGGTAATATTTAGTAGCTGCCACAATAGAACTGCTGTCAGGAACAGAATCACATTTCCGTCTCAGGCCCACTTACCACTCGCTTTTCTCTGAAGTCGATGCCAACTGTGGTGATGAACTTGGAGTTGAATTTGGCATCAGTGTACTGATAGAGGAAGCTGGTCTTTCCCACTCCCGAGTCTCCAAGCGCTAGAAATTTGATGAGGTAATCGTAGTCTCCATCAGACATGGTGAGAACGTGATGTGGGCCTGCAACACAGGAGGAAATGGCTTCACGTTGGCTGTACGTTGCAAGAGTCACTATACAAATGCACCATTGTCAGGCTGCATAATGCTGTAACCCAACTATGAACAAAACAGAGGACAAGGATGACAACAGATTTGTATTAAAGCAGCACCTTACATGCTCTCATATTGGGAGCATACTTAGCAGATGACGTTAACACAAGCTCCTACAAACACTGAACGATTCCCGCCTTGCCCACTGTTGCACAGGATGTTACGCAGGGTGAGCTCTCGCCATAGCACTCCTAACACAATGAGTGGGCCAAAGCATGATCAGTGCAGGCTGGGGCTGGGGGTGGGGGGGAGGAGGCGCAGTGTTGGGGTGGGATGGAGTAGAAGCTGGACTGTGGTTGAAATTGGGAGCACAGGTTAACGGTGGGTGGTTTAGGTGGGCGTGGGCTGGACAGACTGGTATGGGGTGTTTCAGGTTTGGGTGCCACGAGGTTATGGCATGCGAGGGGCTGGTGTTGGGGCAAGTGGCGGTGGAGTTTGGGCTGGATGGGGTTGAACCAGCGTTGTAGGGAAAGGCGAGGCTGGGTTTCCATGGGCTGGGCTGGCTTGGAGTGTAGCAGCATTTGATGCACCAGTGTTTTGCCGGGCTGGTGTGACGGGATGGGGGAGGGGAGGGGGGGGGGGGAGCTGGGTGGCCGCTCGGCACAGAGACATGGGACTTGGCTGCATCCTGGCCAGCACGGCGAGTCCACTCATGTCGAGCAGCAGCAGCTTCTCCACCCGCCGGTCCCATCACCCCCCCTTGAATGTGATGGAAGCTGCCGTCTCCCAGTCTCCGGCTTCACAGCACTCCCACCAGAGATTCCTCAATGGTTACAGGCTCCACAGTAATCACAGCACAGCCTCTCCACACTTCCTTGGGTCACTTCCTTGCTGCGGAGCTCCACAAGTCAGGATCTCCCACCAGGTACATGCATAACCAGCAGGACAGATATCTTTAGTGTTAATGTACGGTCGATTGCTGGTCGACATGGACTCGGTGGGCCGAAGGGCCTGTTACCACTCTGTATCTCTAAAGTAAAGTATTTCTTACAGTAGTCTTCTACGAGGGTTTGAGTTGGAGATGCAAGCTGGAGATAGAGACCAGCCTGCCATTTCCGGACCACCAAACCATGTAGGAGCCATGTGAATGGCATTCCTAACCGCAGGCATGAGAATTCCAGTCTGCCAGCGAGATCAAAGGCAAGGCCCCTTGGAACTGTTGCCTGCATCATATGACCATCCCATGGGAAGCCAGAGAAACAAAGTTCAACATTCTCTAGCGGCACCAGCTCCTTGTCATAAGAACAATCGATGAAAGAGATGACCGAAGAAATATAAAAGAAACTCACTTGCAGGCATTCAACCAGAAGCAGTTACCAACCGAAGTTAAAACCAGGCGAAAATAACACGTTATTTTAGATAGAAGAATTAAGCTATTTAAAAAGCGCAGTATCTTAAAAGCCAAGTGAAGCAGAGGAAACAAACTCCAAAAGCAGCCCACAGATCAACTTCCAAAATAAAAATAAGTGCAGTAAAGTTCTGATACTGGCCATTGACTTTTCGTATGCATTCTGCTGGGTGATGTTTGCAGCTGTCCTTTCCAACTCCCCAAGGTCCTGCACCCTCTTTAAAACTTGCCGGGTACAGAATTCAGTGCAACATTAATTATAATAATGTGGAACATCTAAAAAATGAAATTAAAAGTATATTGGGATGTTAATAGGAATAGCATCCAATATTTCAGTGGCGCGGCTGGTAGAGCTGCTGGCTCACAGCGCCAGAGACCCTCGGATGCTGTCTGCATGGAGATCGCATGTTCTCCCTGTCTGGGGGGTTCCGGTTTCCTCCCACATCCCAAAG
The DNA here is from genome assembly GCA_035221665.1 of Okamejei kenojei. Lineage (NCBI taxonomy): Eukaryota > Metazoa > Chordata > Chondrichthyes > Rajiformes > Rajidae > Okamejei > Okamejei kenojei. The sequence continues at coordinate 18,171,132 of CM069164.1, forward strand.
ATGAACGGGTTTGTAGGTTGATGTGTCTCTAAACAATTGCCCTCGTGTGCAAACAGAACTGGTGTGAAGGGGTGATCGATGGACTCAATAGGCTAAAGAGCCTGTTTCCATGCTGTAACTTTCAATCTTTTTTTTTAAACGCCAGACTAACACCAACATCATGAGTATGGCATATTAATGGAGTTGTACTGTACAATTTCAATGTGAGACCCAGATTTGAATGCTGACAAGATTTAGCACAGTAACAGGCCCTGCAACCCACCACATCCATGCTGTCCATTTTGTTTATCTATACTAATATACAATCTATACTAATCAAGTTTGCCTGCATTAGAACCATATATTTCTATGCCTTGCTTAACATGTCTGTCGAAATGCCTCTTAAACATTATAATTGTGCATTCCACCACCTCTGGCAACACGTTCCAGACATCACTCACGCTCTGTGCAAAATCTCTAATCCATGCCCTCATGTTTTTCATACCCCCACCATAACTGACTGTCCAGGTTTCACTGAACACCTCCGCTCAGTGCACCTCAGCCTACGTAATCTCCCAGTTGCTAAACATTTTGACGCCCCCCCTCCCATTCCCACACTGGCCTTCCAGTCCCACTTTCAGAGGGAGGCACAAGACAAATTGGAGGAAGAGCACCCCATATATTGCTCGGGCAATTTCTTCTTAGGCCCCCCTCGGTCATGGCTGACCATGGGTGCCTTCAGGGTTGGAGGACGCCAGTGCGTGACTTTGTTTAACGTGGGGAGACTGGTGCACAGACAGCCACCCCACGGTCCTGGACAGATCTGGGTCAGGATCCAGTGGCATGGAGTCCAAGACGACCGGAGACCCTTTTCTGCTGCAGCCTTCATCCGTCTTCCCAACTGCTGTGATGCTTCACTTTGGTCAGCCATCATCCTCCGCCTATTCCACGGTTGAGGTCTTGGTTGGATTGCTCTTTGTCAGAGACCTCCCCCTCTTGACCTTACCGCCATGGGTGGCCCTACCAGGAGCATAGCTCCAGACGGCATCGCTCTCAGGATCTCAGGACCACACAAGCTTCTCCACCACGACAAGGTGACAATCCACGGAGAAGTTGGGCAATTTACAACCCAATGATCATGAAAAGGTTTCCTTACCACCAAAATCTTCTTTCATTCCTGACAATCTAAATACATACGACACTTTAACCCAGTGGCTGCCGGTCACAATTACTGGGAGTGGCATCGAGGTGCATCTCAAGGTATCAAGGTACATCTCTCCCATCTTCTCCTAGACTTTGGTGCAACAAACAATCTGATGGAGAAGCTCCGCAGTCGAGCGGCATCTGTGGAGAGAAAGGAAGGGAAACAGCTTCCATTCCCATACATCCCCAGAGGCTGCTCGAACTGTGAGCTCCCCACCAGATTGTTTGTTACTTCAGAAGGCTTGCTGATGTTGCCTGGACTGACTGCGTCTCCGTGGGCATTGCCAATAAACCTGTCAACAACGGCAACAGTCACCAGTCAGTTTTGTTTAGAGATACATCACGGAAACAGGCCCTTTGGCCCACCGAGTCTGCGTTGACCAGGGATCACTGCAAACCAACACTACCCAACACACACCAGGGACAATTTTACATTTATACCAAGCCAATTAACCTACAAACCAGTACATCGTTGGAGTGGGAGGAAACGGAAGATCTCTGAGAAAACCCACATAGGTCATGGGGAGAACGTACAAATTCCATACAGACAGCACCCGTGGTCAGGATCGAACCCGGGGCTCTGGCGCTGTGAGGCAGTAGCTCTACCACTATGCCATTGTGCCGCCCTCAATGAAGGTGCTAGTTTGTCAACTATTGCATGAGCCTCAGGAACATCAAGCCCCCAGCGAAGATGGATGCCTTGAACACTGACGCCATCTACAGGGCCGCATCTCCATTGTACAACTAGGAGAGTTGCCATGAAGTGCTGGGTCCAGCCAAGTCGCTTGTTTGAAAACTAACCAAATCATCGTCCCCTCAAGGAGCCAGTCAGCATCTGGCATAACCTTTCCCACTCCACTGAGCCTTTCAGTTAACTGGAGCCCCTCTGGGGATCTACAAGTTCTGCCATGGATGGGCTGGTTATTTAGAACATGGTATTTGTTTTATCCACTGCCTGTCCCTGGCTTTTGTATGCTCCCTATATAGACATTGAAGGAGTTGCATACCTTCTTGGAGCTCAATCTCAGTTTTTGACCAGCCATGGCTCACAGATGAGGATGTTATTACATCACCCCCCCTCCCAAAGAGACCAGATCTCCCAGCATTTTCACTGCCCTCCGAGGCGTTCATGCCATGACGTTTCATGAGTCTGGTGTCTGGCCTGCCCATCGCAGTGAGCAGCTTGTGTCACAACCTCCGTGCTGGGAATTGTGTGGGAGAGGGAACATTTGATAAACCAGGTGATTGGGAGCTTGTGGAGATTATGCCGGAGGCATTGCCCCAGATCTTGACTTCCCCATTACAGGAGCTCCACGCCAGCAGAACACAAGATGTACAACTGCAGCACCACAGACCCCAGACTGTGCTGGGCTGGAGGAGTTTGTTGGCTGAAAGCAGTGGCAAATTGTGTTATCAATGTCTGCATCTGTACAGTGCTGGCACCTGAGGCAAGGAAAGCGATCCAATCTTCCGGATTCTCGCCCCAGGTGAGGCGAGGTGCAGTGAAGACAGGCAGGTGGCCAGCAAAGGCCAGTTTTCCGATCGTCCAGAGGACTGACTCCATTCTGGCGTGAGGGAAGGTACAGTTTTGCAGTGCAGAAGATGAACATGGTTGGTGAGATGATGTAGGCTTGCTCAGCACTAGCCTGCACTGGGATGCACTGCGGCTGGTTTAATGGCCAGACTCACACCTTGTCGTGTCATCATGTCAATGCCAAATGTATGGCAAGCCTGACTTTAGGGAGACGCCGCTGTATTTCCAAAGAGAAAATCCTTTTCACTTGCAGTCAGCGAAGAGGCAGAGTCATTATAATCCAAAGATAATTACCTCAACTCTGAAACTCAAAAGCGTTAAAATTTAGTTCACTTTTTGGTTCTTTAATTGTTGCCTTTGTCACTGAATCATTCCAGTCGGCCATCCATCATTCCTCCAGTCTTTAGTTCAACACCTTCTCATTTCTCTGGCTCTTGCTTATATCCAAACCTCGATCAAGCTGATACTTTAACACTCTCTCTCCTGACATTTCCAGTGTTTAGTTGCAGGAATATCTGTCACATTCCATAAGTTATTGGTTGGAATCCCAGTTACATGACAGGAAAAAAAAATGCAATAGAAGGCTTTAATTCCACAAGTATTGTCTATGCTGCCTCAGCACTTAATCACTGTGGACTTTTACATAAGACGGCACCACGCATTGGGCTTGCACTTTTATAATAATAATAATATCTTTTATTGTCATTACACATAAGGGCAACGAGATTTGGTTTGCAACTTCCATCCGATGTCATAACTTAATCAACAAATTAAATTTAGGTTTAGATACCCCGAGAACAAGGTTTGTAAAACAAACATTAGACCAGTAAAGTCAAAACAGACTAAAGTGCAGATGTGTCTGTGCGGCGTGACCATCCGGGGGAGACAGTCCATGGGGGTGGGGGACACTCAGCAGGGCCGGTTCAGAGCCGCTGTAGCTCTGGGAATGAAGCTGTTCCTGAGTCTGGAGGTGCGGGCGGAGGCCTTGTAACGTCTGCCAGAAGGGAGTGGTTCGAACAGTCCATTACAAGGGTGAGAGGAGTCTTTGTGGATGCTGACAGCCTTCCTGAGGCACCGTGTGTGGTAGATGCCCTCCAAGGCTGGTAGCGGTGTCCCAATAATCTTTTGCTGAAGAGCTCTCCTCTCTGCCTCCGTGCAGCTGAGATACCACACAGAGATGCCATGGTAGAAGGTCATCAGCAGCTGTTGGGGCAGACCAGTCCTTTTCAATGTTCTTAGGAAGAACAGTCATTGCTGTGCCTTTTTGACCAGCATAGCAGTGTTGGTGGACCATGTGAGGTCCTCTGAGATGTGAGTGCCCAGAAACTTAAAGCTGGACACTCTCCCCATAGATGGAGATTGGGGCGTATTCCCTATTCTGTGACCTCTTGAAGTCGATAATCAGCTCCTTGGTCTTGGAGGTGTTTAGCAACAAGTTGTTCCGTGAGCACCAGTCCGCCAGGTTCTGCACCTCTGCTCTATAGTTTGTTTCATCACCGTTGGTGATCAGCCCGATCACCGTTGTGTCGTCTGCAAACTTGACAATGGTGGTGTTGTCGAATGCAGGGACACAGTCGTGGGTGAAGAGGGAGTAGAGCATGGGGCTTAGTACACAGCCCTGTGGTGTGCCGGTGCTCAGGGTGATAGTGGAGGACAGGTGCGGCCCCAGTCTCACTGCCTGCGGTCGCTCCTTCAGAAAATTCACCATCCAATCGCATATCAGTGAGCTGAGGCCTAGCTGGTGAAGTTTGGTGGTGAGCTTAGTGGGGATGACGGTATTGAAGGCTGAGCTATAGTCAATGAAGAGCATCCTCATGCAGGTGCCCTGTCTTTCCAGGTGGGTCAGGACAGTGTGAAGAGCCACAGAGATGGCTTGTTTATCTATTATAATTGATAAATAATTGGATTAGTGTTAAATGTATATTTGTGTGTTGTGGTGTGTCTAATGTGCCAATAAGGCTGCAGCAAGCAGGAATTTCATTGTCGCCCACGGTGCATAAGGTAATTCAATAATCTTGACTTTCTTTCTGACACTCACTCTCTTGCTAGTCACAACTATTCTTAAGCAAATATCTACTGATCAATTCTTGGCACACTAGTGAGTCACTGGTTGAGGATGAGGGGGACACATCTGAAATACCTCCTGGGGTTCAGGGGGGAAGTAGGAGGGTGAGGGTTGGTGAGAAACACGTTGGCTTCTCCCGCACAGTCCCACTCCTCAATTCCAGTATCAACAAGCACCTAACCCCTTTTAGTTTAAATTAAGTTTTAAAGTTTTGTGATTATCCACAGCAGGTTTGTACACATTTATTTGCAGATACAGTGTGGAAACAGGCTCTTCGGCCCACCGAGTCCGCACCCATACACTGGTCCTATCCTACACACTAGGAACAATTTACAGAAGCCAATTAACCTACACAACTTTGGAATGTGGGAGGAAACCAGAGCACCCGGACAAAATACACACGGTCACAGGAGAATGTACAGACCAAACTCCACTCTCTGACCTTTGGTACAAACTCCATACAGATTGACCCCGGGTCCCTAGCGCTGCAAGGCAGCAACTACGCCACATTACCACTGCGCCACATTGCCACACCTAGTCCTATTTTTTTGGTGAATTCACAGCAACACGTACTCAAGCAGATTTGCTGCCACTGCTGTGGAAGCTTTGGATGCATTGAAATGATTGGGCCAGATGGTGGGTACGGTACACAGGGGTAAAGGAGCCGCACTGCATCAATTAAGATGGCTGGGCAAGAGGCGTCACATTATTTTCTCACCTCCATTGTGCAAATCTGCTAATCCTTGTGAAACAAATTTCACCAGAATGACTCTTGGAGGTTAGAAGATTCATTTAGCTGAAGGACAGGAAGCTGAACTGCCTGGTGTCTCCTAATCACTAGGTGCAAACTGCATGTTATTCAAAGTGGGAGAGGTTTCAGAACCAGTTTCATCACACTGACGCAATGCATCTTTTAACGGCTACAATGAAAACCTGTCCTCCATGCTTTTATTTCTAAAACCTTAATACCCATTACCACTTGCATTCAGGAGAATTACCTATTATTAAACCGCTCCCTGTCCACCCATTTCTCCCACAAGGTCAGAAGATGTAAGAGCAGAATTAGGACATTCAGCCCATCGAGTTGGCTCTGCCATCCAATCATGGCTGATCTATCTTTCCCCCTCAACCCCATTTTCCTGCCTTCTCTGCGTAACCTTACAAATCAATCTCTGCTTTAAAAATAACTAAAGACTTGGCCTTCACAGCCATCTGTGGCAATGAAATCCACAAATTCACCACCTCACCGGGACAGACGGGCCAAAGACCCTGTTTCCACACTGTATCTGTAAATAAATATATAAAAATAAATTCCTCCTCACCACCTTTCTAAACGTACACCCACTTATTCTGAGGCTGTGCCCTCTGGCCCTAGGCTCTCCCACTAATGGAAACATCTGCTCCACATCCATGCTATCTAGGCCTTTCATTATTTGGTAAGTTTCAATAAGATCTCCATCAACCTTCCAATTGAATTGAGGTTTAATTTTTTTTATGGTTCTTTCTACAACAAGGACCTTCATCATCACTGCAGGCCATCCAGGGACTGCAGCATTGGAGAGATCATCACCCACCTCTTTCAGAGAGTAGACAAGTGCTGCTATCTGTTGCAGCAGCTCTGTAATAAGACCATCTGTAGCTGCCTTCATGAACACACGGCGAGACCACTGACTCAGTGAAGCGGCTGGTGACAAGCCACAGAGCAAACTCTTCCAGAGGCATTTCCTTGCTCACAGACAAATGGGGGGGGGGGGGTAGAACAGTGAGCAGGCTGCTGTGTCATACCACAACCCACTGCTCCACCCAGGACATTGCACAAAATACAAGGCCAAGACTATTTTAACAACAATGATATTACTCCAAACGTTTGAGTTGATTTTATGTATTTTTGTTACCTTGAAATTTGCATGCGTCCATTTTAATTTCTTTGGAAAAGTGTCTGTTTTAGATATTTTGGACTGTACACAAGCCGAACAAAAACAGGAAATGGATTGGTTTTATTAACTCCGTTTTCAGGATCTGAGAGTTGCTGATAAAAGCCAGCATTTGTTGCCCATCCCTAACTGTGCTGCAGTGGCAGTGGTGTTGGTGTGAGTCACCTTTCTGAAGCACTGTCGTCCTATTGAAGCTGCTGTGTAGGGAGAGCAAGAGTGAAAACCCAGCGGTAATGAAGGATAATGGAGATATTGTACATAGATTTCATGTGTAGGATTATGGCTGGGAGATAAATGGTGCATCTTGTTCCACATGAAGATTGTTGGTAAAATGTCTTATCGCCAGAGATTTCAAATAAGCACCAACTCATGTCAGGATGCAATTTCATCAACCACATCTCAGACTTAATAACAACTTCCTCCCCGCTGATTCCACCTCCTGAACCATTCACCTCTTTCACACCCATTGCAGAGATGCTGCCACATGCTTACTCTTTACCTCATTCAGTTATTCCCTTGTTATGCTGCACTTTAATATTCTTTTGCACTACAAATTTGCCCCATGCTGCTGCTGCTTTCCATTCATCATGTATTTATCATCACTGGATGTATATTGTTTATTCTGTGAGCTTCATGTGAACAAGGGAGTACCCTGGTATTCATGACAAACAGTCGATCTAATCCCTCCCTGCTTGACTGGTGGGAGTAGAGCCTTTCCTCAAAGCTCTTTTGTGGACAGTTGAAGGCACAATCCCACCACGTGATCCTCATGACAGGTGCTGTGGGGAAAAGACCTCATCTCCATCCAGGATGTGCGTTTAATAAAGGAGGTGGGCAAGGAGATGCAGTGATCTTTTAAACAGTTCATCCCAAACTGCTGTCTAGCACCGACGATAGACACAAAAAACTGGAGTAACTCATCTCTGGAGAAAAGATGGAAAAAGGGTGACGTTTCAGGTCGAGACCCTTCCTCAGACTGAAACGTCAACCCGCTCCTTTTCTCCAGAGATGCTGTTTGACCCATTGAGTTCCTCCAGCTTTTTATGTCTATCTTCGGTTTAAACCAGCATCTGCAGTTCTTTCCTACACATTTCTTCTGCTGCGTAACACTGCTCCATGGGCTGTTCCCAAAGACGCAATGAGACAATCGGCCTCTGCTGAACATGGTCTGCCCTGCCCTGTGCATGGAGCTGCCCCACGAGCAGATGCTGCAGGCTGGCACACTCCAGGGTGCAAGACCAAGTGCTGAGCACTGGAATGCAGGGCAGCCACCACAAACAAACATTCAACAAGCAAAGTCTCCTTGCTACAGCACATTCACAGGCTGCAACCTATGAACCATCTTGCAAACTGTTATATCAAGCAACACAGTGCAAAAGAAAAACTGATTTTCTGCAGATATTTGTACATATGGCTTATAAGACCTGTCCTGTGCTCTAAATATCAATATAAAAGCAATACATTTCCACATAAAATGTGTTTACAGATAGTTGTGATACAATACAATAATTGGATTCTTAAGAAACCCCGCGCTATAGAAAATCATGTTATAAAAACAATTCCGTCAGTGGGGAAAGGGGATTAGGGGCCAGAGAGTTTCAGACTCGCAATAAAAAATATATTTTTCGTCTCCGGACTTTAAAAAATAAATGTCTTTTTTAATAGCAAGAAGTTTATTTTTGTTACTGTAAGTGAAAAATGTTGAAAGCTGTATGTTCCATTGTTTAATAGAGTATCGTTACACAAGTGTCAATCGTTGGTAGAGTTGCTGCCTTACAGTGCCAGAGACCCGGGTTCGATCCCGACTACGGGCGTTTGTCTGTACGGAGTTTATATGTTCTCCCCGTGACCCGCGTGGGTTTTCTCCGAGATATTCAGTTTCTCCCACACTCCAATGGCACACAGGTTTGTAGGTTAATTGGCTTGGTCTAAATGTAAATTGTCCCTGTTGTATGCAGGATAGTGTTAGTGTGTGAGGATCACTGGTCGGTGAGGGCTCGGTGAGCCGAAGGACATGTTTTTCGCGCTGCATCTCTAAATTAAACTAAATGTACACCTCCAACGGGATCCCACGACTAGCCACATCTTCCCATCTCCATCCTTTTCTGCTTTCCACAGAGACCGTTCTCTCCACAACTCCCTGGTCAACGCGTTCCCTCCCTGCCAAACCACCCCCTCCCCAGGTATTATCCCCTACAACCGCATGAGAGCCACCACCTGCCCCTTCACCTCCCCCCTCGACTCCTTCCAAGGACCCCAACATTCAGGTTCACTTGCACCTCCTCCAACCTCATCTACTGTATCCGCTGTTCCAGGTTTAGACTCCGGTGTATCGGCGAGAACAAGCGCAGGTTCGGCGATCGTTTCACTGAGTACCTCCGCTCAGTCCACCTAAACCTACCTGATCTCCCAGTTGCTCAGCACTTTAACTCCCCCTCCCATTCCCAATCTGACCTTTCTGTCCTGGGCCTCCTCCATTGTCAGAGCGAGGCCCAGCGCAAATTGGAGGAACAGCGCCTCATATTTTGTTTGGGTAGCTTGCACCCCAGCGGTGTGAACATTGACCTCTCTAACTTCAAGTAACCCTTACTTTCCCTCTCTCTCCACCCCCTTCCCAGTACTCCCACCAGTCTTACTGTCTCCGACTACATTTTATCTCTGTACTGACCACTCCCCTGACATCAGGCTGGAGAAGAGTCTCGAACCGAAACATCACCCATTCCTTCTCCTCAGAGATGCTGCCTGTCCCGCTGAGTTACTCCAGCATTTTGTGTCCACCCTCAATTTAAACCAGCATCTGCAATTCTTTCCTAAACTAAAAGGTGATTGCTTGTTCGCCTCCCACAGATAAAAAGTAGCAGCTGTGTCCTCATGAGACAGTGGTGTTTGATCACTGCAGGGAAGTTACATGGAAACACTTTTCCTCCGAGACAGCTTTTTTCCTGCTTGTCACTGAAGTTTATTGTATTAATAATTTGAGAAGATTAGTAATTTTCAAGTGTTTCTCAAGTTCCCAATCAAAATCGTATTTTAAGCAATGCAGCCCAAGCAATATAAATAAGGTGCCCTAATCTTTCAATCACATTATGTTCAATTCATGTGCTAGAACAGAACTACCTGCGTTCTCAAAAAGATGGTTGCTAAATGCACCAGACAAGGGAAAGAGAATTAGTAGGTTGTGAAAGGATTTGAAAAAGTTGCACAACAAACTAATTCCGTGCTGTAATATCAACCGAATGAGTATAGAGGCTTTGTGTGGGACGCACTCCACAAATAACATCGGCAGCCATCTCCAAAAGGACAGGACTAGATATCAGGAAAATTGTGTTGCTATGGAAAGAGATGGGTTTTAAATAAACATCAGAATGCGTTGGAAGGATGCTACGTTGTACTTGTGAAAGCTAATGCATTATTCAGCTCCAATTGGTGTTACTTTGAGGCTGCACAGAGCAACTGAAAAGAAAAACAGTTGACTGCACAGAGAGGTTTATTCAAGATTGCAAGTTAGGGCCTGGAAGTTGCTGGCAAATGCGTGCAGTTCAACAAAACCACCACCAATTACCAGTGTAAATGGAAATCTTGGATTTTCACACATACCTAATCAAACGCAAGGCCATATCTTTCAATTTCCTCCCTTGGTATGACATGGAAGCAGTTAACCTTGCTGATAGGCTGACTGACAGATTGAATGAGTCTGAAGAAGGGTCCCGACCCAAAACGTTACATATCCATTTTCTGCAGAGATCCTGCCTGACCCGCTGAGTAACTCCAGCACTTTGTGTCTATGACTGATTGGCTTCTTGGCTTCACAGTTAATGCCCCAGCATTTATTCCCGAGTAAACCAGTGTCTCAGATCCTGTGCCAGGTGAACCCTGCACAGCATCTACTACCCAACAAGCAGAATGTGAGGTTTAAATGTGGCAGGCAGATCCCTTCAACAACATTGTATTTCATTGGTACACAAAAGGCTGGACAAACTCAGCGGGTGCAGCAGCATCTAAGGAGCGAAGGAGATGGGCGACGTTTCGGGTCGAGACCCTTCTTCAGACTGGTCAGGGATCAGGGAAACGAGAGATATAGACGGTGATGTGGAGAGATAAAGAACAATGAATGAAAGATATGCAAAAAAGTATCAATGATAAAGGGAACAAGCCATTGTAAGCTCTTTGTAGTGTGAAAATGAGAAGCTAGTGCGACTAGGGTGGGGGAGAGAGATAGAGAGAGGGGGAATGCCAGGGCCCGAGGGCTGAGGGAGAGGTGGGAAGGGGAGGAGACAGCAAGGGTTAACAGAATTGAGAAAATTCAATGTTCAAGCCCAGAGGATGCAGACTCCAAGCGGAATATGAGGTGCTGTTCCTCCAACTTGCGGTGTTGCTCACTCTGGCCGTGGAGGAGGCCCAGGACCAAGAGGTCGGATACGGAATGGGAGGGGGAGTTGAAGTGCTGAGCCACCGGGAGGTCGGGTTGATTATTGCGGACCGAGCGGAGGTGTTCGGCGAAACGATCGCCAAGCCTCCGCTTGGTCTCACCGGTATAGACCATCTGGCATCTGGAGCAGCAGATGCAGTAGATGAGGTTGGAGGAGGTGCAGGTGAACCTCTGTCGGACCTGGAAGGACTGCTTGGGTCCCTGAAAGGAGTGGAGGGGGGAGGTGAAGGGACAAGTGTAGCATTTCTTGCGGTTGCAAGGGAAAGTGTTTTCATTGCTTTAATTGCAACAATGCAGCACACTCCCTCTGCACCGCACCAGAAAGTTACATTGGTCTCTGAAGTGGGGCTTAGTGTTGACCCCTTGTGGGACCACACAGCAGCCACCACAACACTGCACTGGAGCTGGTGGCTACTCGCCAGTTACCGGACACGGAGCAGCGGCAATGAAATTAACCAGCAACTCACTAATTCAGACACATTTTCATCCCATAAACATTGTCCTTTTCCATTAGAGGTCAGGTTGGGGGGAGTTCCCCCCGCCACGGGTATCATGTAATCCCGCGCTACCTGCTCCATGATCGGATAGTCGGCAACTAATTCCCCACCTGGTTTGCCAGATGAGGAGGGGGCTGTGGACCCCCAGCAGGACCAGAAACAAATCTGTCAAAGGGCGGATGAGCTCCTAGTGAGCCAACGGCCATCCACACTTCAGTAGAAGTTGCGATCACTGTCGTACACAGCTTGTAAGGCACCGTGCCCGTTGATGTTTTCAACTTCGATGATGATGATGATTTTCCATTATCATGAGTACAGTGAAGCTCCAATAATCCACCATCTGATCACTCAGAAATGCCGATGGATGGGCAGCTGAATGTCCAGGTAATGTTTGCCATACTCCCTGTCCACACCCCGGGACTCTAGTTCCTGCCCTCCATCAACTTGTCTTGTCTACTGCAAAAGCTTTCATACCATGCATCATCCAATGAAGCGCATTTATATGCCTTGAAGTACTAAGAGAAATAACATCCGAGAGTCTGGAGAATGGCCAGCCTGGTGCCAATGTCCAGCGCATGCCCCATTATGGCAGTTTCTAAAATCGTTTTTCAAGGCAGACCAGGAGAAAGGACTTATGGGGTCCTGATCCGAAATGTCACCAGAGATTTTCTCCAGAGATACTGCCTGACCCGCCTAATTACTCCAGCATTTTGTGTCCACCTTTACCTACAAAATACTGCTCAGTTACCAGTGTAACAAGTGCTCCGTTCTCAGATGAAACAGAAGGGATATTAACGGTCACCCGGGGAACCAATTATGCTGTCCATGATCAATTAGGACCTCATAAAAGCTCTATAGTGGAAAGGATTGTATTACATGGAACTCACAGCACAGCAACAGGAGAGAGCCAACTCTCCCCCCTAACCCCACCCCAGCAATCTGTGTTTCTATTCACTCCAAGCAACAACTTGCTCAGTTCTTTTGTATTCCACGTGCAGGTCCAAGTCGTGACTTTGCCTCTGATTTGAGGTGTGTGTCTGCCAGAGCCGGTGGACATGTCCGTACAGTCCCTGGGCTGGAGCTGCCCCCATGGGGCTGCCAGCACGGTCACTCCACGATTCAGATCCAGCAACATTACAGGTCCACTGCGCCAGGACAGGGTGCAGACGGGGGCCTTTCCCTACATCTACTAGCCTTGCTCCTCCAGTTAGCAAAAGTCAACGTTTGTCTTATCCACTCGAGACTTCTCGCTGCCTCCGAGTGAAAACGCCACACCCATTTTATCAACGGCACTTCTGACAGACGACTGGCAGCCACTGCCCATTAGGGCAACGCACTGCATACCAGAGCACTGCACACTCAGTGTTTCCCACACTGCACTGTCAGCGGGCAAATACTGCATCATCGTCTAGTCACCTGGGGCCACTGCCCATCATCCCATTCAGTACAAGCCCGAGGAACAATCAGTTGGCACTTCACAGCAATGTAGCTTTGCTCAACAAGGACATTCAATGAGATTCAGAGAATCAAAGAACACCTCAAATTTCAAATAAATCTGAACATGAAGTGAAAACGAAATTCTACCTGGAACGTTGCACTTAGCAGTTAAGCATAATGTAATCTGGGCACCGATTGCTTTCAAATTCCTTAAAGTTCAGTGTTTCAAAGAAATGGTTCCAATCTAATCACCTGAGACACAACAGTCACCAAAAATAAATGCTCATGAACACCATCACCAGTCTTTCTCCAAGTTCAGTTACAAGGTTTCAAGTTTATTTCATTTCAGTTTCTTTAATTGCTCAAATACAATTTAATGAGAAGGCCACTTTGTAGCAACCTTTGATGGGCTTGTGATTACACACAATGATCACAATTCCTACCATCCACTGTAAACCAAGTATATTAACACATCCTGCATGGAAAAGAAGAAACAGGTGACTGCTGGAATAATTTCCTGCATTTAAAGAGTTAAATCCTTCACCTCCCACCATCCAACATTAGAAGCATGCAGCAATGCAACATTTCAAAACACTAAGGATTAGGTAGTCAAAGCGTTTAAATTATCAATCTCAGCTGGGGTAAGAGGGCCTGGCGTGTGGGCAGCAGCTGTTGGCATTAGCTGCTCGCATTCTAACATTCAAACCCATTCTTACCTGCAGCACCTCACTGGATTAGGATTGTGCTTCAGAGTAAAACTCGGCTAAAACTGTCGCAGCACATTTATCAGCTCCACCTGTAAAGCACACAGCTTTTTAGCTTACGTGTCAGTGTTTGCATTTGCTCAGGAACTTCCTGAAACGAAGGCGTGGTGGCCGTGTGTCAAATGCGGGCGGATTAAGGAGAGTACCAGGTTTTAAATTTCTCCTCCCCGAATACCACACAACCTTTCTTAACAATGCAGGCTAATGAGGGAGAATAGGGGGAGGGGGAAATCTGCCTCTAGGTGGCAAACACATATCAGAACTCATAGATTTGGTGCCTGTTGGCTTGGGCACTGAGGATAATCCCCTGAACACTGCATCGCAGGTCCTCCCCAGTTTACAAACACCTGACTTATCTACAGTGTGTCGGAAGGAACTGCAGACGCTGGTTTAAACTGAAGATGGCAACAAAATGCTGGAGTAACTCAGACTGGATTGAAGAAGGGTCTCAACCCAAAACGTCACCCATTCAGTCTCTCCAGAGATGCTGCCCGTCCCGCTGAGTTACCACGGCATTTTGTGTCTATATTGACTTATCTACAGCCCATCCATACAGATATTTGGGAGACCGGCCGGGTGGATTTGACAGCAGCTGTGTGGCTGTGGACATATTCTACCGCCTGGGAACTCAGTTTACGGCTGCATTTCAGAGTTGGGGAATGGTTTGGATTATGGCCAGTTCTCGGGAATGGAACCCGACCATAATCTGGAAAGGACTGGTCAGTACCAATGGACTGACGAGAGGGTTCAGGCGAGAGGACAAGAGGGCAAGCTGCAGCTGGTCAGGAAGGAGCAGGACAGGACTGATCAGCACTGTATTGAGGTAACACACCACTCAAGAGGCAGCAGCATCTGAAGCCAAGTGACAGCATTGGCTGAAGACCTGGAAATAAATAAACCCAATGCATTAATTCCAGTGTCGGGACTTTCTGAGCACTGACCAGTGCCTCCTGCCAGTGTAAGTGGTACAACTCTGTTACAAATGTAGTCATCATCAACATTAGTCATTAGTCAGATTGAAAGTAGAAGTTTCATCCCAGTACATATATTTCCACTTTTTTTTTTGAAGCGCCATTCACAGAACAAGACCACCATTTATTAGCCAAATCTTATTGTCCCTTAAACAGAGACAGCTGTTAAGCAATTTCACTCTGGTGGATCTGGGCTCAGGTTTGGGCAAAGCTGGTCGGCAGCGCCCCCCAACAAATCAATTGTCTGAAGAAGGGTCTCGACCCGAAACGTCGTCTATCTCCTTCGCTCCTTAGATGCTGCTGCACCCGCTGAGTTTCTCCAGCTTTTTGTGTAACCATCAATTAACCAGATGTGTTTGTTTCAAATGGCAACGCTGCCTTTTAGTGGCCACGTTCTTGTCGCTAACTTTTCAATTCTTGACTTATTTAGCTATGTTTAAATTCCACAGCTTCAATGGCAAGATTCTAATTCATGTCTCCAGATATCACGTCTCTACGTAACCAGCCCGGTGACTTAACCAATCAACTCCACCAACTGCAAGCTCCATAGGTTTCTATACAACTGATTCCCCCAGAGACTTGGGTATTATGTATTACCCCCAAACGCTCAATGGACTGCCATGTCCAGTCACATTGCCTACCTGCATCACCACTTCCAGCTTCCTCACATCTGCATCCTCCTCACTCCCTCTGCTGGAACAATTTTCCGGACACGCTATAATCCCTTGCTGGCCGGCCTGTGTCATCTTCCCTCAACTCCGGTGCAGGCTTCTTCAGCTCGCATGGAGAAGGCCAAACCAATTGATCTGGTTACTAGGCAGAAAGTGCACGGTCACCTGAGCCTACCCCAAGACAAAATGCGTGGAAAGGAACTGCAGATGCTGGTTTACACCGAACATTGACACAAAATTTGGAGTAACTCAACGGGTCAGGCAGCATAGATAGAATCATAGAGTAAAACAGTGTGGAAACAGGCTCTTTGGCCCAACTTGCCCACACTGGCCAACATGTCCCAGCTACACTAGTCCCACCTGCCCACATTTGGCCCATATCCCTCCAGGCCTGTCCTATCCATGTGTAGACAATAGGTGCCTGTCCTATCCATGTGTGACGTTTCGGGTCGAGACCCTTCTTCAGACCAATCGGCCTTGAGAAGGGTCTCAATCCGAAACGTCACCCATTCCCTCTCTCCAGAGACCAGCATCTGCAGTTCCTGATTGGGTACTGATTGGGGATGATCAGCCATGATCACATTGAATGGCGGTGCTGGCTCGAAGGGCCGAATGGCCTACACCTGCACCTATTGTCTACACATGTACCTGTCTAACTGTTTCTTAAACGTTGGGTTAGTCCCTGCCTCAACTGCCTCCTCTGGCAGTTGGAGTAACTCAGCAGGTCAGGCAGCATTTCTGGAGAAAAGGAATAGGTGATGTTTCGGGACGAGACCCTTCTTCAGACATCACCTATTCCATTTCTCCAGAGATGCCGCCTGATCCACTGACTTACTCCAGCATTTTATGTCTACCCAACCCAAGGCACCTCAGAAGGCCCAAAGAGAGAGAAGATTACTAGGTTAACTTCCACTTTCTGTTCCCTCCCCAATGAACATCACAGATGAAAAAAATGTAACGGTGTGCAAAATATGGTTATAAAATTAGAAATACACATTCTGTTCTTCAACATACCCAAGGGCACTTGCAGTATAGTTGTACCTTATCAAACAATGTTTCACAGCATTAACCTTGTCGATGGAGAGTTTTGCTATTTTAACCAGTAAAAAAATATATATTTCTCCTTTGAGGGTGCATAGCATGTAGAAGTGCACTGTTCACTGTACACTGCTTTTCTTGTTGAATTCAATACAGGTTGCTAAATTAAACATGGCTAATGTTTTGCGGATACAAGATGTTGGAGTAACTCAGCGGGTCAGGCAGCATCTCTGGAGAAAAGGAATAGGTGACGTTTCAAGTCGAGACCCTTCTGTCTGACCCACCGAGTTACTCCAGCATTTTGTGTCTACTTCGGAGTAAACCAGCATCTGCAGTTCCTTCCTACACGATGCTTTGAAGAGCCACCTTTGAACATTGCTTCACCATTTTGTGCAAGATTAGTAGACTGGAAGATCTGCTTAAACCCGATTACTGACATTCTAAACTAATTTGTATTGACTTAGCCTAAGGGAATATATTTTAGAAAAACCCAAACTTATTCAATCACAGCTTTCTGAAAGGCAATGTTTCGGAATGAAAGCGAGGTTGGTTATATAACATTTTTAGAAATGCATGCAGTGTGGATCAGATCTATTCCTAGTCCTGACGTAACTGTCAGTACTCCGAGTCAGAATCCTGAAGAAAAGGTGCAAATGGATTCATCTGTGGGGAAAAAGGGTCACTGCAAGTTGTTATCGCTACTGGATGACACAAACTGTAGTGATGACAAAGAGAACTTAATCCCACCCAGCATGCAAATAGCGTCAGGATTCAAATTTGTTAACTGAAAAAAACCTGGCTGCCACAGACTTATGGACTGAACAGCGATTGTCTGCAGCAAAACAAACAAGCATTAATGAAACCAGTTGCTTGATGCAGAGTTATATGGCATCCTCAGACTTCAGCATGTACACATTTGTCCCAAATTCAGGTGGCCTGATATTCATGGTTCATACAACTGGAACGCGTTAACCAATTGTTTTATTCACTCGCTGCTGCACATCATTTGATTTGGTAAGTTAAACTTTGTAAACATCCATTTTAAGGAATAGGATCAGAGCAGTGAGCCACTTGGACCCTGCCTACAGTCTCAAAGCCAAGGCTGTCTTACCAATTCCAAGTCATTTCATCAAAGTTATTGACATTTACACATTTCTTCAAACTTCTTTTAAAAAAAAGCATATGATCATCTCAGGGCTAAACACTTCATACCTCAAGATAATGGAGAAAGCAGCCCCGTTGTTCCAATGTTCCAGATCCAAATCTCACTACGCAGCCAATTCCAGTGGTTAGTCTCGGTTACAAAATGCTTGTTTCATCCAGAACTAGAGGCTGGGGAAGAGAAGATCACAGGAGGTCAGAACACCCCCCACCAACTAAATGCAGACTTCACCAAAGCACCAGAACTGGAACTGGGGGAAAATAAATTAGAATCGGAGATGAGCTCACAGCATCAAACACAAGGCGCTGTCATGAACTGCAAACACTTGAGCGTTCCTTAATAAGCATCAGCTGCTTATCATGTGGCTCTGCAGCCTGAGCTGGGGCCTTCCCTTCAGCACACACCATCCAGTTAAACCACAGCTCCAGGTTATTAACCATAGGTCTCGGATCAGAATAAACCACAAAGAAAATTATTCAATGTTTATTAAAAAAAGTATTCAGTATGAGCGTTACATTGCACCCCAGGAACTTCAAATGGCCACTAACTCAGCAACCAAAACATTTCGCATTTTAAGATGTAAAAATAACAACAACAAAAATTGGTAGGATTACAAAATGAAAACCACATGTGTGTAAAACTGGCACATTGCCACCACAACCAACCTATCAATGACATTAACAGAATAAAAGTGAAAACAAGTGAATCAATATCAAACCTGCAAATGAATCTCATCAAGACTGCATGAAAAGTCTGTAAAGAATTAACAGGGAAAAACTGCTTGGGTTTTCTCCGAGATCTTCTGTTTCCCCCCGCACTCCAAAGACGTACAGGTTTGTAGGTTAATTGGCTACTTGGTATAAATGTCCCTAGTGTGGGCGTAGATAGTGTTAATGTGCGGGGATCGCCGGTCGTTGCGGACTTGTTGGGCCGAAGGGCCTGTTTCCGCACTTTATCTCTAAACTAAACCGAGGGGGGGGGGGGGGGGGGGGCAACGATGGCTCAGCTGGATATAAAGGTCCCACGGCAGTGGATTTCCCACCTCATCAATAACGTAGCGCTCCTTCTCTCAGCAACCAACACACAGCATCATTGAGCACAAGATCTACACAGCTCTACAGACATTGGCTGCACGACTGAATTGTAATTGACTGTGAGGAACCTTTGGATGCCATAAGGATTTCCAATGCAAGTTCTCCAAATCTCCCACATTCCACAGTGTCATCTGAACTGCAACCGTTAAGACCTCTCAGAATATCACATATCCCCTGCGGCCGGCGGGGCCCGCAACTGGGGCCTGGGTGGGCGTCACGGAGACCTCATGCAGCGGTCGATGATGGCGCCAACCAACGGACGAGGGCGGACACTTGAAGTAGGAAGGTCGCTGAGAGAAGGAACGAAGGAGGACCAGGTATGGGGGGGACCGGCGTGAGTGAGAGGGAAGAGCAACGCGAACCCGGCGTGGGTGTGGAAAAATGGACAATGGGGGACCTGGCATGTGGGGGGGGGGGGGGGGGGGAGAGCAAAGGGGAAACTGGCCCGGGGAAGGGGGGAGGGGGAGAATTTGTAACTTTGTAAGCATCCTTCATGGGTGACTATTGCATATCTTGGTACGGTACGCAGCCAAAGAATTTCACTGTGACTTGTCACATGTGACAATAAAGTATTCATTCATTCATTCAATCAATCAATCAAGTCTTCTCATCCTCTCTGAACCCCAGCAGATTCAAGCATAGTCTGTGCAACCTTTCCACATTCAGTACAGCCGTTCCAGTTGCGAGTCCAGTAAACCTTCTCTCCACTGGTTCCAACCCATTTACATTCTTTCTTAAACCGGGAGATGAATATTCTGTTCAGCACTCATGCAATCTCGCCATTGCCTTGTATTAAAGAAGCATAAATACCCTATGTTTGGATTGAAATTCCCAGCAATATCACCTCCAACCTTGGTCACCATCTCCACCCATCTTTCCACCATCTGACCCACCTGCCGATCAGCTCCTCTACACCTATCATTTTCGAGCTCTTGCTCCACCCTCTCCCCTCATCTCTGTCTACCAGCTATCACCCCTCTACTCCCTCAATCTGAAGAATGCTCCTCACACGAAACATCGCTCCTCCATTCCCCTTCACAGATGCTGCCTGACCTGCTGAGAAGCTCTAGCGTGGTTTTATGCTTCGTAAATACAGTCAGTGTCTCTGCTTCCACCACTTTCTCTGGCATTGCAATCTCAGAACTCACCACCCTTTGGTTGAAAAGGTTCCCACCAGATCCACCTGACATCTTGATACCCTCTACTTTTATCTACCTCTGATATGGGGAACAGTTTCCTGCAGTTCACACTATCTAGAACCCTTGCATCTCAATCATGCCTTCTCTTAACTTCCTCCTCTCCTGGGAAAACAGACCTAATCCCTCCTCATAACCAAATCACTCCATGCACCCTCTCCAGTGCTATTGCATCTTGTCTAGAGAGTGGTGTAGAAGCAAAGCACTGCGGATGATGGAATACATAAATAACCACAGACACAGAGCTGGAGTATCTCAGGAGGTCAGGTCTGCCTGACCCGCTGCAGTACTCCAGCTTTGTGTGTCTATCTCTGGTTTAAACTAGCATTTGCAGTTCCTTCCGACACAATCAAAAAATTTTTTTTTTTTTTTTTTTTAAACAAAAAAAAATGTGAAGTAAAGAATGAAGGAGGATAAAGGACCTTGAGGATAAAGGAATTTGAGGAAGGTCATCCTTGTGATTGAGGCAGTACAGCGTAGGTTCACGAGATTGATCCCTGGGATGGTGGGACTGTCATATGATGAAAGATTGAAAAGACTAGGCTTGTATTCACTGGAGTTTAGAAGGATGAGGGGAGATCTTATAGAAACATATAAAATTATAAAAGGACTGGACAAGCTAGATGCAGGAAAAATTTTCCCAATGTTGGGCAAGTCCAGAACCAGGGGCCACAGTCTTAGAATAAAGAGGAGGCCATTTAAGACGGAGGTGAGAAAAAACTTTTTCACCCAGAGAGTTGTGAATTTGTGGAATTCCCTGCCACAGAGGGCAGTGGAGGCCAAATTACTGGATGGATTTAAGAGAGAGTTAGATAGAGCTCTAGGGACTAGTGGAATCAAGGGACATGGGGAGAAGGCAGGCGCGGGTTATTGATTGGGGACGATCAGCCATGTTCACAATGAATGGCGGTGCTGGCTCAAAGGGCCGAATGGCTTCCTCCTGCACACATGCTCCATCAGCCACACAACAAGGGGAATACAGGCATCCAAGTTCCCTGTTCACTTCCGCCACACAACAATCAGCCATCCAACAAACCTCCAGACATGGTGCTGGAATCTAACGCTCATCTTTTACGCTACAATTAAGCTACAATTGTCACCACTATTTCTGCTCCAACCTCGAGGTGGAGGGACACTTGTGCCGGGCTCCGGTTTCTCCTGGGTCTGACACGGGTGCAGGCAGCATCAATGTGATTCATGGCAGGATTGCCAGAGCTTCACTTAATTCCAAGTGGAGCCAAATAAACTTTCATCAAAGCCCCCTCCAAGCTGCAGAAAGGCAGGGATATTTATTTAAAGGTATCAGTTAAAATTGGTTACACCTTATGTACATGAAGTTAATTTAACAATGACTCTGTGAAACATGGTGGTACATTATCTGCTCTGGCTGCAAACACAGGCAGACTGTTGGTCAATGGACAAAGTCCTGCCGGCCTGACGACAAGCTACGGCAGTTTTTATTTCAGATTTTCTGCATCTGCTCTATTTTACTTCTGTACATGAACATACCCCTTCCTCTATTTGACCATCTTTGCATTGATTAGCTGTCCTTGCGCCACACCAGTTGCTTATCGTCACAACAGGTCCACAGCAGATGCCTACACTCATCACTGGAGCAAGGACATCTTTGTCAGACTCCTATTTAGTGACTAATGCCACTTTAAACGCCATAACTCCAACCAAACTCATCTCCAAACTCCTAGACTTGGGAGTCAGCACCCTCTCGTCAACCAGATGCTCGACCCATAGACCACAATCAGCGAGGATAAATGACAAAACATCATCGATGATAATTCTCAACATCAATGCCCTGCAAGGTTGTGTT
The DNA here is from genome assembly GCA_035221665.1 of Okamejei kenojei. Classification (NCBI taxonomy): domain Eukaryota; kingdom Metazoa; phylum Chordata; class Chondrichthyes; order Rajiformes; family Rajidae; genus Okamejei; species Okamejei kenojei. The sequence goes on from CM069164.1 coordinate 18,192,931, forward strand.
CTCAAGCCCTGAGTATTCTTCCTGTACACTCACAACTCTGCGGCTAAATTCTGCTAATTCCATTTACAAGATTGCAGATGATACTGAGAATTTAGTAACATGATGACAAGACGACAACCTCTCCCTCAATGTCAACAACATGTAATAGCTAGTTATCGTCTTCAGGAAACGACATGGTGTACACACACACACCCAGCAAACATCACTGGCGCTGTAGTGGAGAAGGTTGGGAGTTTCAAATTCCAAGGTGTAAATATGAACAATAATCTATTCTGTACCAACCACTTTAAAGAGAACCTCCAGGGATAAAGTTGTGCGAGATTGAATGATAACTTGGAGGAATATCCCAGTGGAATTCCCAGTCCTCATTTACAAAACTGTCAAAGTTGGTGGATGATAGATGTTACCTGGGGCTGCTACATTGCTAGGAGATCCTCTCTGCACCTTCGATGTGACACACGCACACACACATCCAAAACCTCTGATCTATAGTGACAAGAGCAATAATTGGCCAGTTTGCAAACACAGGCTATTCTTCACCTACCATCCTGGATGTCTGCCTTCCTCAAACAGAAAACAGAAAACAGAAAGCTGCCAGGAGTATGCACACCTGCCTATTGCTGCACCACTGGATGGGAAACTCCATCAATGAAGCTTTGATGGAGCCACCTTGGACGTGGATCACGGAAGCACTAACTCATGGCAATGGGAGACACATCATGTTCCAATTACATCCAATGTCCCAAGCTGCAACTTGATGGAGTATCCATGTTAAAACCTTGGGTACACAAAAAGCTGGAGAAACTCAGCGGGTGCAGCAGCATCTAAGGAGCGAAGGAGATAGGCGACGTTTCGGGTAGAGACCCTTCTTCAGACTGGTCAGGGACCAGGGAACCTTATCAGGTTACAGAACCCGAGTGTGACTTGTTAAAAATTGCACATAGTGAATGGGAGGGAAGGAGGAGACGAGAGATTTTCTGTGAACATTTTTAATATAGAATCATAGAAAATAGGTGCAGGAGTAGGCCATCCGGCCCTTCTGAGCTGATCATCCAACTCAGTATCCTGTACCTGCCTTCTCTCCATACCCCCTGATCCCTTTAGCCACAAGGGCCACATCTAACCCTCTTAAATATAGCCAATGGCCTCAACTACCTTCTGTGGCAGAGAATTCCACAGACTCACCACTCTCTGTGTGAAAAAAGATCTTCTCATCTCGGTCCTAAAAGACTTCCCCCTTTTCCTTAAACAATATCAAACAACAAACCACTTCAAGCCCCCTTAAAAGTTTACGCTGCAACAATGCACACTGATAGCAGTTGATCACAAGGTGCTTCTTAAAGGAGCACCCATCCAGTAGGTCACAAACTATTAGGCACCTCAAAGGCACATTGATCTGATCCTTGTTGAACCAGAACCCACCTTATACCCGGGGTGAGGGACCTTGGTCCATGTCCTCAGCCCAAAACTCACACATCCAGGGACAGGGACATCGTCAACCTCCTCTAAACAATTACAGCTGTTCATTCCTGATTTAAAGTGATAATTATGACTACTTTTAGGGGGGGGGGGGGAAATAAGGTGAATTGTCATCCTTTTCTCAGGGTAGAGGAGTCTTAAACCAGAGGACATAGATTTAAGGTGAGAGGGTAAAATTTTAAAGGGATGCGAGGGGCAACGTTTTCACACAGAGGGTGGCGGGTATATGGAACGAGCTGCTAGAGGAAGTGGGAGGGGCAGGTACAATACCTTTTAATGGTGTTTGGACAGGTAGATGGACAGGAAAGGATTAGGAGATGGGCCACATGCAGACAAATGGGACTTGCTCATTGAGCTGTGCTGTACAACTCTACCTGTCGCAGAGCAACTTGTTTAGTCCATTCTTGTCTGTTGTTGAAGGGAAATGGCTGTCTTTTACAGGAATCACACTGAAGCCCAGCCTAGCCAGATAGGAGACAAGTTCCTCACACAGCGCCAGGCTTGTCAAGCCACTGTCTGCTTCATTCACGTTCTTTAATTCCAGACGGAATAATTAATGGAGCTGAAAATTCCCTAACTGCAGCGGCAGAATAGGAACACATCTTTAATGCCAATTAAGATCATTAATCCCAATCTCTGGACAACCTGCCAAGCAATGAGCGACTGCACAATCACACTCCATTTGCTTGGAGCAGGGTTCTGCCAAGTCTGCACATTAAAGCTGGACAGAGTTAGCCAAACATGTAGAAGCATGGCTCTGATGTTTGTACTCAGATGCTAATCAAATGGGAGCTTTGCCGCTGTTTAGAAAGGAAAGCGCAAGACAGTGCAAGCTGTGGCTGGAGTTCGATGTGTGGAGAGGGCGGCAGGAGTGTGCCTTCACCATGAAAGGTTTTGAATGGCGAGAACTCTCAACAAACATCTGTTGTCTCAAAGTTGGAGCAATTCTGAAAGAATAATCTTTGGATAAGTTACACATGTACTTAAGGTTTGGCTTTAAAAGATTTGGAAAACAATATGCTGCCTGGCCACTCAGTTCTCCCAGCATTCTTCTCTGCCGCCCCCCCCCCCCGTACAATGGAAATGTTTAAAAATATACTTTGCAAGTACACAGACAGAAAAGGTTCAGAGAAATATAGGCCTAAAGAATTAATGTTAAATTGGACTAGCTCAGTTGTAAAACCCAGTCGCAGGGACAAGTTGCACTGAAGGCTCTGCTTCCATGATGTACCACTCGAAGACACTAACATGACTCAATTTGACACTGTGTGATTACCAATCTTTCCAGAAAAAAGCCAGTGATAGAAGAGAGGCAAATGTGGAGTTGGAAGCAAGGCGACAGGGATTAACTCAGAGGGTTGCCAAAAAGATTTCAAAAAGGCCAACACTGTGTGCAAACCAACACGGAGGATGTTTCCGACAAGCACTGGATTAATAACCTCAACAACTGGCCCTAAGTCAGGAACTCTGCCATCCACACCCAGTGTGCTTCACCTTGACTCAGGAGCTACAACAGTGAGACAGTGTCTCAACGGCTTCACAAACAACTTGTTTCAGGGAGTAAAAGGAGGCTGGAATATCTCAGCGGGTCATGCAGCATCTCTGGAAAAAGATTGGGGATTTTTCGGGGCCAGACCCTCCTTCAGTCTGAAAACGTCACATATCCATGTTCTCCACTGATGCTGCCTGACCTGCTGAGTTACTCAAGCGCTTTGTCTATTTTTGTAAATCAGCATCTGTAGTTCCATGTATCTACCTCTGGACAAGTGTTCATTACCAACCCTTAGACCGCCACAACGGAAGATCACCTACAGCAAGGCTGCAACATCAACCACCACCACACTATGTGCCTGCCGCATTCAGACCACTCACCCCTTTAACATCAACTCATTCGGGTCCTTCAGTGTAATGGTCAGGTGCTCCCATTGACTCTCAATGACACGCACAGTGCTGTTGGCTTGGAGGCAATGATTATTCCTGCATCCAAATCAATGTTACACACATTTGCTCAGGATCAATTAGTGCCATTAGACTGGTGTCACCAGGTTAGTGTTCAATCCACACTCGAGCCAACCTCCACTGCAGCTTTGCATCTGTCTCACCAGGTCGAAAGATTCAAATCCTTTCATGAGGATATGATAACAAACTTTTAATTTTAAAGAGCAGCACAGGATACCCTGTGATTGGTGAGCCCATCAATGATGACTGTTCAATAGATGCAACTATTGTTACGTCTATTGAACTAATGTTAATAATGTCTATGAACTAATGTTACGTCCAGGAAGCAATGTGGTGAACAGGAGCTTACTTTATTTCCTACATTACAACAGAGAAAGTGTTTCAAAAAAATATGTATGAAATATTTGCCTGAAAAGGTCTTTAAATGTAGTTTGTTCCACTTGAAGACTTTTGAAACTCACCCTTGTCATCATTACACTGTATAGCCGTGATTGTGTTTAGAGATACAGCATGGAAATAGGGCTTCAGCCAAACATCCATCACTGCTCACACTAGTTTGATCCTATCACATTATATGAGGGACAATTAACAGAATCCAATTGACCTACAAACCCACACATCTTTGGAATGTGGGAAGAAACTAAAGCACCCGGAAGAAACCCATGCAGTCACAGGGAGAACGTACAAACTCCGTATAGACAGCACCCGTATTCAGGATCGAACCTAGGTCTCTGGTGCTGTAAGGCAGCAACTCCACCGCTACGACACTGTGCTGCCTCCTGCATTTAAATTACCCGCAGACTCGAAGTTTGGCAATCCAATGCATGTTTTTTTTTAAATGTTTCTATGCTAAAGCTACAAACAAAGGTTCAGGGGTATGAGGCCTTGCCTGGAAACATTTCAATCAGATTTTGATTGATATGCTTTTCCACCAAGTCTCCATCACCGAGGCCACACACAAGCACCTGAACACGCAGCAGAACTGGGGGTGAGTACAAACATTTGCCGCAGTCAGCTAACGAACAGAAAATATTTAGCAACTCCCCCGCTCCAATCATTTAACACAGTGTACAAGTGGGGGCTGAATTAGAGATTAATTAAAAACCTCGTAAAATGCTGGTGGATGTGGAAGTTTGTCCAGCTCTTCTGATGTCATCCATCCAGAGAGAACCAAACTGATCACATTAAGGGTCAGTGTTTCCATCACCCCTTCTCCCTTTATTATCCATTTTAATACATTAAGCTTCTAAACAAATCAAAGTTAGAAGTGGCAAATTTATGACAACATATTTTTGTCTGGCAGCCATAATAATGAGGATAAAAATAGGATGCTGGAAATATCAACGTCCAGCATTAATGTTTAACGTCTATGTTCCCAAATTAAAATCACTCTCAATGCTTTACAATAAATACCAATGTTGTTCTGAAACTGAGAGGACTGATCTATTTAAGAAAAAGGCAGATTTTCTTTAAAAAATATTAGTGAGGCTTTTCACGTTGATATGTTTTCAATACGCTACATCAGTTCAGAATTAATTTCAGTCATTCATCAGATAATATTTTGATGAGAACATATAGGGCAAGATTAGCAAGTTTGCTGATGATACAAAAGTTAGTGGTTTTGCAGATAGTGAAGATGGTTGTGAAAGATTGCAGCAGGATCTGGATCGATTGGCCAGGTGGGTGGAGGAATGGTTGATGGAACTTAATACAGAAAAGTGCAAGGTGTTGCATTTTGGGACGCCAAACAAGGGTAGGACCTACACAGTAAATGGTAGGCCTCTGGGTAGTGTTGTAGAGCAGAGGAATCTAGGAGTACAGGTGCATGGTTCCTTGAAGGTCGATTCACAGGTAGATAAGGTGGTCAAAAAGGCTTTTGGCACTATGGCCATCAACAGTCAGAGTATTGAGTATAGAAGGTACACAAAAAGCTGGAGAAACTCAGCAGGTGCAGCAGCATCTAAGGAGTGAAGGAGATAGGCAACGTTTCGGGCCAAAACCCTTCCTCAGACTATTGGGTATAGAAGTTGGGATGTCATGTTGCAGTTGTATAAGACGTTAGTGAGACCGCATTTAGAATATTATGTTCAGTTCTGCGCACCATGTTATTGGAAAGATATTGTCAAGCTTGAAAGGGTTTATGAGGATGTTGCCAGGACTAGAGGGTGTGAGCTATAGGGAGAGGTTGAGTAGCTGGGTCTCTATTCCATGGAGCGTCGGAGGATGAGGGGAGAACTTATAGAGGTATACAAACTAATGAGAGGAATTGATTGGGTAGATGCACAGCCTTTGGCCAAAACTAGGGGAATCGGGGACCGGAGGACAGGTTCAAGGTGGAGTGAAAAAGATCTTATAGGAATCCGAAGGGTAACATTTTCACATAAAAGGTGGTGGGTGCATGGAACAAGCTGCCAGAGGAGGTAGTTGAGGCTGGGACTATCCCATCGTTTAAGAAACAGTTAGACAGGTACATGGATAGGACAGGTTTGGAGGGATATGGACCAAGTGCAGGTAAGTGGGACTAGTGCAATTGGGACATTGTTGGCTGGTGTGGGCGAGTTGGGCCGAAGGGCACATTTCCACACTGTACCACTCTGTGACTATGACCAATATTTGTTTTGGTCACAAATGTAATCAATATCAGTGAACATAATCTATACAAGTAAAAACAAATGCATGATACAAACAAAATGTTGGAAATATCCAGCAGCATCTGAAATGAGAAACAGTATTAAACTCTTGGGTCAATGACCCGTCATCTGATGAACGGACGCTGGTTATATTCAAATTTCCATTTTCTCAATTTTATTTTAGAATGCTAATTTCTAATATTTAAATCTAAATTTCCTGCAAAAATCTTTTACTTTTAAAAGTCTACTACATCAAAACCGGATGATGAATTGAGGTAGTTAGAGATAACGATGCCTGGGTGCCATCCACAGGGCGAAAGGTTAGAACGATTACATTTGAAAGTGGAGAAAGCAGCTGATATTAGTCTGAGAATTCTTCTTATTGCTTTCTGTTTGGCACTTAATTTTTTTTTAATATCTTTATTTATTAGAGGTACCGTAAGTTACATCAGTGTACATCCCTTATATTGTATTACAGTCATTGTACCCCTTAATTTTTTTAAAGGCTTTTGAAAAAAGAGAGAAATACCAGCATAGAAAGTAGAAAAGTGAAAAAGAGATGTGAAAGTGCAAAGGCGTGACAGAGGGGAAAGGAAACCCTTGAAGAGTTAGAGACCGGAAATTAAGAGATAGACCCTGGAGTAGGTATGTTACAAAACTTACCTTGAGCAGCGCTGCAGTTCTGCCACTCCCCCGTGTGTGTGACTTTGGTGCCTTTCAGAGGGGGGCGTGTTTAAAGTGCTGTTTTTCCACAGACAGGGCAAATCGATCCATGTCAGGGGATTTCGTTGCTGAAGAAAAATCGCTCCGACATTTCATTCATGAAGGTATTTTTAAATTACACTAGATTATTTATTAGCTAGAGTAACTTAAAAATCATCTTCTAAAGCCGTGAGCGCCAACAACGGGAAGGATTTTACGTAGGGGAGAAAATAAAGTACACAGTTTATTTTCACATTAGAACTTGGTTTTTAGGAAGCCATTAATCACATTTTCATGTTGCGAAATGGGGACCAAAAAAAGTACGAACTGGCAGTGTTTTTTATGCCGACTTCACCGCAAACCGCAACGTTCTAATCCACCGCATTCCACTTAAGCCCATTCGCAAGTTGATTTAAATGGCCATTAATTTACAGGAATTAAACACTAAATTCCTTCCATTTGGCCTATAAATTCATGAAAATTAGATTTTAAAATCATGTTATATTGTGAATTATTGGGTGAACGTTATTTGGACACTTAGGCAATTTTAAAAAGTTTATCTTTTTTTAAGAAATGGATAGATGTTTAAGTCTAGTAATTGAATTTTGTAATTAGCTACAATTAGGTAACTAACTAATTATATGCGTTAATTTCAGGTCATTCAAGTAATATTGTTTCATATTTGTTTCAGAATGCTTCAATCTATAATAACTGAAAATTTCGTTGAGTTCTCTTAATTTTTAAGAAATTTATGGGCTTTTGACTGTCCTAGATCGCAGCTTTTGTGTTAAGTCAATGGAAAGGCAATGGGGAACAAGATGCTAATTTCCGAGTATGAAAATGGCCATAACCTTTTTAATACTGAAGATATGAAAGTGAATTAGGTGTCAAATTAAACTTATTTTTATGCTTTTTCTGATGGGATAAATTGCAGACTTAATTTTTTAAATCTCAAAATTTTGTAACATTGCTACCCGGAGAGGAAAAAAAAGAAAAAGGGAAAGAAAGAGAAAGAAAGAAGCAAAGCCAGTTACTTTATTATAAACATCTCGCAAAAGGAATCTACCAACTCGACAGTTTTTCTTCCCCCTTTACCAAGACCCAACACCGGTACTTTTTTTCCAGAATCTTAAAATTCTGGAAAAAGTCTCCTATACCAACAGTTAATATGTGGATTTCAACTATGTTCGAAACACTACACTTGGAAGATATGAGACTCCGACAAGCAGGAAAATCAGACTGTTTCTATAAGACGTGGTCTACATTTATAAATCTATTACAAGGATAAGGTGCAACAATACCTCAAAAAAGTCCCTGTTTGGCACTTTTAAAGATCATAAGTTTAAACTGACCAATTATCATGTCCAATTCAAAAATATTCAATCAACAAAATGAGATAAATCTCTTGGACTTTGGTGCCCTGAGGGTTTACCGATACACATAAATATTTATTTCCCTCGGCAAGGCCAGCAGCATAATCAAGGACGAGTTGCACCCTAGCCACTCTTTTCTTTATAAAGGGAGATACAGACGGGAACAGGCCCTTCAGCCCACAGAGTCCGCGCAGACCAGCGATCCCCACACATTAGCACTATCCTACACACACTGGGGACAATTTTCAGGAACACAAAGCCAATTTACCTACATACCTGTAAGTCTTTGGAGTGTGGGCGAAACCAAGATCTATCTGTGTATAGACTTTGTACCAAATTGCATTTCATTTTGCAAGAAAAAACATTCATCCCAGTCCAGCAGCATTAAAAGGAAACATCAAGGCAGGAATCATTTGATGACACACGCACCACACTGCATTCCTGTCTCAGAGCCAAATATTAAATTAGTGCATTGCAACAGCTAATCACCAAGAATCCAGATGGGAACAAGTCCATTCCTTTCCGAGCTGCAAGTCAGGAACAAGTTTAAAAAACTCAGCTCGCCTGACAACTTGCATGGGACATTTTGGTTCATCCAGTGGAGGAAAGAACTGCAGATACTTGTTTAAATCAAAGATAAACATAAAATGCTGGAGTGACTCAGCGGGACAGGCAGCATCTCTGGAGAGAAGGAATGGGTTCATCCAGTGGCAGGATGCAGATGCACAAGAGGAGCGGGGAAAAAACAAAGAAGCGGAATCCTGTCCCAACCCACAAGAAGCTACATCGCTGGGATCAAAGAACTAGAACCAGAAGCACAAAATCTGACCAATTCCATCTACCCGGGTTTCAAGGCTATCACTAGCCAATTATGGCATCCCACGATTATGATGAGAAATTCAATTTGGGATTAATCCAAAAGTGTTATACAAATCCCAGCAAATGAAGAAAGAAAGCTTTGAAGTCTGCATCATGTAACAGCAATACCTGGAACAACTGTAAAATGCTGCCAAAGTCAAATAAACCTTCAGGCACAAGATATCTGGTGACATGAAGACTGTGTGTAGCCCATCGGGGAAAGTGTGCAAAGCTTGGGAAGGAAGTGAGGCCAGGTTACACTCCTCGCAGTGGGAGAAGGTGGGCTGGCTGGGACAAAGTATAAAGTAACTGTTTAAACCAAATCATTATTTTCTAAATTGCCAGCTAGGGTCACACACACGTGTCAGTTCAGCTAGTTCAGTTTAATTTATTGACATGTGTACCGAGGTACAGTGAAAAGCTACTGTTGTCAGATGAGTCTAATTTTATTGAATACATTTTAGTTTTTGATATGGATTATTCTGGTCAGATACGGAAATTTCAGTATCTTAATGTACCATGCTTAAGGACAATGTATCCTTCCTATTTATTTTAAATTCCACCTTATTTTATACACTTCAATCAGGTTTCCCCTCAGCTTTCCTTGTTCCAAAGAAAACTACTTTTGCTTATCTAATCATTCCTCATGGTTAAAAGTTCCTCTTTGGCATCTTCCCAACAGATAAAGATAAATTTCACCCAACCTTGGCAATTTATGAATATTCAAAGATGTTAAATCCCTTAACCCTTCACTTTGCACATTTATCCCAATCCATCTTTCACACCCTTCTACCTGAATTACATCAGCTGTGACCTCCTCTTCTGTGAAGGCGCTGCACTGTGGGGGCGCTGCACTGTGGGGGCGCTGCACTGTGGGGGCGCTGCACTGTGGGGGCGCTGCACTGTGGGGGCGCTGCATTGTCAGCAGCCTCTGCCTGCAGCCCGTTTGTTTTTCCATCCTTTTTTTATTTTTAGTCAGTTTAAAGTTTGTTTTTGGGGGAAACTTTAACTTTTATATGTGGGGGAGGGGGGACAGGGTAAGGGGGAAACTAACTCACAGTCGCTTCCTGGCAGGGACGCGACTATTTCTCCGAGTCACGTCCTCGCCCCCACCTCGCGGCCTACCTCCTGGATCGGAGCGGCCTTTCCTGTCGGGGACCGGGAACCGGACCAGAGCTGCAACAGCGGCGGCGCTGGAGTCACCGCGGAGCGGGCGGTACCTACCTGGGTCGCCGTTGGAGCTCCGGAGCTTTGGGCCACTGCTCCAACATCGTGGAGCTCTGGTTGGGAGAGCTTCCAACGCGGGCGGCACTGAACTCCATGGAGCCCTGGGGCCCTTTGCCGAGGGCCTCCAGCGTTGTGGCTCCACCTGGCGCGGCCTGCGGACTTGGGAGCCACGGACTCCGATAGGAGGTAGCCGACTCGAGGTCCAGGCCGCTGAGGACGTCCCCCAGCCCCGACGTCGGACTTGCATCACCCCGCCGAGCAGGGGGAACATCAGGGATGAGACTGACTTTGGTGCCTTCCCTCACAGCGGGAAACTTTGATCCTGCTGTGAAGGGATGTTTTAAGTTTTATGTTGAATTTCTACTCCATGTTGTGTTCTTTATTTTTTACTGTATGGCTGTATGGTGGTTTCAAGCCATGGTTGCCTAGCCAGAGGCAACTAAATTTAAAGTGGCTCTTTCTTCCCAATAACCCTCTCTGGCTTAACCCCTCCCTTCGCCACCTCCAGTTTAAATTCCAGTAGGAATATTTTGGAGGACCAAGTAACCAAGAACCAAGAAAAAGGCAGTCCCAAATCGTCCATCAAGAACCTACCCATGTCCCACATACAAGAGGCAGGTCTTGGGTCCAGAAGAGACTATACTCTATAAAATATCCTTGCATTTTCTTTGATTTTACTTCCCAGCGATAACTTCCATGCCCTCTTTGCCTTTTTTAAATGTAACAAAAAGTCTAGAATGGCATACAATGTATAAAAGAGAAATTTAGTTTGGTGCCCAACACAAACAACACTTTTATTTCAACCCTATGTGCACCTCCTCATCTAGGCCACTCTGGGTTTTCGCAGCAAACATGTTAAAAGGCTCAATCAAGGAATAGAGACACGTTGCAGCATGATTTGGGAACAGCTCCATCCAAGACCGCAAGAAATTGCAGCGAGTTGTGGATACAGCCCAGTCTATCAGGCAAACCAATCTTCCATTGACTCCAACTACATTTCACACTGCATCGGCAAGGCCACCAACATAATCAAGGATCAGTCTCACCCTGGTCTTCTCCCCTCTTTCATCAAGCGAGAGGTACAGAGGTTTGAAAACACACACATCCAGATTCAGGGACAGTTTCTTCCCGGCTATTGTCAGGCAACTGAACCGCCCTCTCACTAACTAAAGAGCTGTCCGGACCACCCATCTACTTCATTGCAATATTTTTACTGGACTTTATCTTGCACTAAACGTTATACCCATCATCTGTATCTGTACACTGTGGATGGCTTGAATGTAATCATGTATAGTCTTTTCAGTGACTGGATAGCACGCAACACTTTTTAAAAAAAAACTGTACTTCAGTTCACACGACAACAATAAACTAAACTAGAATCCCAGGAGAAGGGGCTGGACATGTAACAATGAAGTGGAGAGATTCCTTCATGGAGAAGGCTTGAATCTGTGGAATTCTCCAGCCCTGGGATTGGGGTATGGAGTGCAATGATCCAAAGCTGAGATACTCTGAATGCTAAAAGAAGCCAGGGGAAAAGACAGTGAATCGAGATTGGCGATCAGTTCTACTCTTGTTGAAGAACGAGCGGCTCGGAGGGCGATCGGCTCTGATACCAGTTGCCGGCAATTGCTTCATAGGAGTTACAAAGCACAGGTCACTTTTCAGAACAAGAGTTGAAGGTGTCTTTGTTCATCATTACTGGAGTATTTGAACTCATAATACATGACTGGGTTCTGTATCTCCGGCCTGTTTCATGTCTGGTCAAACCTCTGCCACTGCTGGGGCTGCTGCCTGTCCTGGTGAGAGGGTTGCCAACTGCTGCTGGGGTGAAGGCTTGAAATCTGCTTCTGGTGCGTACAAAACACACGCTAATTGCATCATTTCAGGACCTGCCACAGGGGCATTGATCAGTGTGTGCTGCAGATACACTGAAAACAAAACACATCTGTATATCCACACAGGAAAACACAACAGCTCAGTGCTTTAGCTTGCAATATTGTGATTCATGTTTTTTTTTAAGTGGGTATTTTGTAAGTGTACTGTGTGCTTGAACGGTTCCGTCCAGGTTTAAATGATTTTTACGTCATCAATATTCAATATAAATGCCGACCAAAAACTCGAACGAGCGGTTGGCAACAGTGCAACCTGCTGCATCCCCCAGAGAGGGCAGTTTCATTCTCCGGGGAGGCAAATCAGGCCTCAGTGCCAGGTCTGCACTCACTTCAGCATTGCCACAAACAGTGGTGATGCGAACCTTGTGAAATTGCAGCATTGAACCACATTATAACACAGCCACTGCTCACTCCAATCATCAAAATAGTTGCTTGAAGACATTCTAGTCCTGGAGTTATTAAATCAGTGTGTTTTCACCCATCAGATGACCAATCAACAACTTGAAGCACAACTACAAAATGAGGCAAACACAGAGCAATGCATGTCACGCTGAATCACAGCAAGTCTGCATGCAGATGGGGCTGCTGTAAAAAACACACTGCAACTAGTCTCTTTGCCTGAGGTGCACACTCAGGATTTGGCTGATAAATCCCACAGGACCCACTCTGAAGGTATCGTCACATGATCTCACTTCCCTGCTGCTTTGGAATGATCTCTCTTGGAACGCTTTGGAATGCTCACATGATCTCACTTCCCTGGTCTGTGGAATTCTCTGCCTCAGAGGGCGGTGGAGGCAGGTTCTCTGGACGCTTATCAAGAGAGAGCTAGATAGGGCTCTTAAAAATAGCGGAGTCAGGGGGTATGGGGAGAAGGCAGGAACGGGGTACTGATTGGGAATGACCAGCCATGATCACATTGAATGGCGGTGCTGAAGTTGTTGCAGTCTCTGAGAAATGCTTGCAACTCCCAGATTCTCCCAGAGTATTCAGTCATGACGAGCTGAGGAAGGGGAGGGGGATGTCAAAGAGGTGTTATGGAGTATTGTCCAATGAGCCATGACAAGGGAGGATAGCCCAGGAGGCTTGAAAGAAGGCCATATAAATAGAGTTTAGAAACAAACAGAGGAGGTGATCACTTTGCTGGGGGTCTACTCCATGCCTTAGAACAGTCAATGAGAAATAGGGGAGTGGATATGTAGACAAATTACAAGAGATAAGACTGTTAGGGTTATAGTAGGAATGGAGCTCAAATTCCACAATATTGTCGAGATTGCTTTGTTGAAAGGACTAGAAGGAATATAAGTCCTAAAGTGTCTTTAGGAGAGCTTGTTGAGTCATTATGTAGATAGATCTCAGAGAAGGGACAGTACTGGACCTGCACTCAAGTAGTCACATTGTCATTGGGAGAGTATTCAGGTAAAGGGGTGGTGTACACACCCCAGTCAGCATCGATAGAGTTGAAGTGGAGATGGTAGAGCGTTTCAGGTTCAGGTCCTTTATATAAATATCGTCATCTATTTATCCTCATCCAAGCACATTGATGCTATGACCAGGAAAGTACACCAATGACTCTACTTCCACAGAAGATGAAGGAAGCAAGCTTAGCATCTCCGATGATGCTTACCAATCTCTACAGATGCACTGTTTAAACCATCCTATTTGGATGCATCATAAAAAAAGACACAAAATGCTGGAGGAGCTCAGTGGGACAGGCAGCATCTATGGAGAACATGGATAGATGACGTTTTGGGTCAGTCGGGACCCTTCGTCATACTGATTGTGGTTGGGGGAATGGGGGAAGAGCTGGAAGAGATGATCACAACTTGCTTTGGCAACTGCTCTTTATCCAATGGAGAGAAGGAATGGCTGACGTTTCGGGTCGAGTCGCCCATTCCTTCTCTCCAGAGAAGTGGCCTGTCCCGCTGAGTTGCTCCAGCATTTTGTGTTTACCTTCGATTTAAACCAGCATCTGCAGTTCTTTCCTTCACGCTCTTTATCCAATTATATGCAACAGATCTGCTACATTCAGACAGTTCTGAAACTGCAGAAAGTTGTGGGTGGTGTCAAGTTGATTACCCAAATGAACCTCATCAAGTCCGAGAAGACTTGCACAAAAAGAGACAGAATTAGAAATTTGTTAGTGGCAGAATTTACCATCAACAAAAATAAACTTTCCTTCCTTCGATAGACACAAAATTGGAAAATGTGATCAAAAATATCTTCTCCACAGATACAAACACAATTATGACAAAGAACTTTGAAATTGGAAAACATGAACCACAAGCTGTGCTAAACAAGTGGGGAACCGGCAAAAACGTACTCGGGCGTCAAGTCCCAGCTCCACATCCATCTTTCACTAGTTTCATCAAAAGCTGATTACTAATCGTTGTATAAAAAAAGGTTGTAGCAATAAGTTTGGACAATAAGTTAAAAAAAAGCTCCTCCTTCTCAAGCACACTTCCAGAACCAACAAATAGTTTCCTTCAATTAGTACCAAAGTAAACTCTACTTTCTCCAGTAGTTTCAGCCCAGACATTGTGTTACTGGCAGGCAGGAAGAGAGCTTTGCATCAGGAAACGGCCAGTTAGTTTCAGTGCAATAAACAGCAGAGCTGAAGCCACATCCATCAGGACATTTCCGGCCACATACATGGATTGACACAGATGCCAAGCCAGTAAAAACAGTTTCATTACAGAAAGGGAGATAGATCAGGATTAAGACTGTACTCCTCTGCTCTGTAACCTGGGAACTGCAACCAAGCAGTAACTGGGAACTGCAAGGGCAATTTGAAAATGTGGCCAATTATATGTAACAGATACGCTACGCTTCTGATAAACTGTATTCAACCCAAAACATTCATTCAATTTCTCTTCCCACAGATGCTGTCTGACCTGCCGAGTATTCCCAGCATTTCAGATTTCCAGCATCTGTACATTTTTTATCTACTAGTTTAATCATACGTAACATGTTCTCAATGTACAGACTTCTCACTGCAGCCAGAGTGGGTCTCACTCAATCTGTTGCTCAAGTGACAGTGAAAATTGCCACTGCTCGTTATCCAAGTTCAGGGCATGGAGTCTCGCGACATAACCCCACCCTACCCTCAATCAACCAACGAGGAGGTATTCAGTTCAAAAATGTAAACCATTACAGGTCACAAAAATGTGACTGGGAGACCTTTCAAATATTTTCCTAAAGAAGAGGGTTAAAAGCAAATTTAAAAATCTGTAAATAGCAGAAATTCTCAGCAGCTCAGGCAGCCAAGTTAATGTTTCAAGGTGATGACTTTCATCAGAACAGAACTAAAGACTAACCAGCCTGATATCTTGGTGCCAAAGCTTGAGCCTCTTTCTTTAGTCAGAGAACTGCCAATGTATTGCATGGAGATCTATGGGGAAGCAGGCTGCGAACGGCTCTGGGATATGCTCAATACAATTTTTTCATACAGGCAGGAGCAGTGCCATTTTTGCAGATTCTGTTATGTTTTCTGTCTTCACAACAGGATTTGCGAATAGATGCAAAGCATATCTGGGAATTATCCCCTCTAATAGACGTATCAGGTCCACTCAATTTCCAACGAACCACAGATGGCCCCGAACCCCGAATGTGTCAGATTAATCCTTAGCTGTCTGTTTAACATTTGTCGTACAACATTTATATGTAATGGATACTAATCTTATTTAATCCCAGATAGTCAATCTTTTTTCCCCCAGGGCTGAAATGTCAAATACCAGACACCATAGAATTAAGGTGAGAAGGGAAGTATAAAAGAACTTTTTAAAACACTCTTACGTTCCTGGAAAGCACTACCCAGGAGGTGGAGGAAGCAGATACAATGTGTATTGTTTAAGAGACATTTAGGCAGATGCATGAACATACAGGGAATGGAGAGATATAGACCACATGAAGGTCGATGGCATCATGATCACCACAGACATCACTGGCTGTTGGGCTTGTTCCTATACTGTACTAGGTTCTCGAAATCCAGAGTTCCAGGCAGTCATCGTGCACCTTATCCGAGTAATGTGTATAAAATATTCATTTTAAGCAAAATATTCATTAAGAAAACACAATATTCAATGTGTTTCTATTACATTTTCAGTTGCAGAAATCCAGTAATCCTTGATCCCAATCCAGCTTCAAGTTATGCCAGCTCTCACACATCAAGACAACAGCTCAGCATCCAATGCCATCCAACATGGTAGACACAAAGTGCTGGAGTAACTCAGCGGGTCAGGCAGCATCTCTGGTTAAAAAACGGGTGGGTGACATTTTGCATCGGGACCCTTCTCCAGACTGAAAGTAGAGGGGAGGGAACTGGAGGTAAGAAAAGGCCAGAACAAAGCAGGACCGGCAACTGATGAGCAAGGAAAGGTGGAGCCCATAATGGCACATTGTTGGTCGGGGGAAACCTGCCGATCAGCTATCATAGTAGATCTGAAACCAAAAAACATCACTGCCCTCAGCATCTACAAAGCTTGTTTATCCAAGTCATAATGCAAATCATGCAATCTGGTTGGGCTTTCTTCAGACTTTGACCCATATTACCAGAATGATGCATTTAATTCCTCAAGCGAATGTGAACATCAGACCAGTAAGTCAATGAAGGCAACTGGATGTAATCCATGTCACCTGCTTCAGAGCTAGATTCGGCATTTCAGGGCAGGAAAACAAGGCGGCAAAAACATTAGTAAATGTAGTGACAAGTAGAAGAATATGGGGGTGGCAGAGAATGGAAAGTCACTCAGCTACAAGATCAAAGCCCAATCCAAACTAGACCCAAGCTGAAGATATTTGCAGAAAAGCAGAGAGATGTGCTGTGCTTTAATGACAGTGCTAACCAGTGTGAACAGGGGATCACTCATTGCTCAGTAAGTCACTCCGCCAGCGAAAACTCAAGAAGAAGAGCAACAATGGGGTTTTGGTGAACAGAGAACATTTATGTAACCCAAACTGTGCAGTGATTATAAAGCTATCCTTGATACAGCAGTGAAGATAGACACAAAATGCTGGAGTAACTCAGCAGGACAAGCAGCATCTCAGGAGAGATGGAATGTGTCAAGACCCTGAGTCAAGGGTCTTTCAGGTCAAGACCCTTCTTCAGACCTTCAGACCTGATGCAGCAGTAGGTGACGAACAATGCCTTCTGCCCATGTGCCAAGATTTAAATGCTACGTTAGGCTGTAAATAATTAGATATTTTTCCAGCTTAATCTAGTCAAAGCAAGGCAATTCATAACTCTCAAATCTATCACATGGGGTAAAATCATCAAATATTTCTGGCAATCATGAGCAAGTTCCTTCAAGGAGCCAACATTGTTTGTCATTTTGTGTGTCGACGTGGAAAAGGCAAATCTTCCAATATGTGGACTCTGCATCAACATTGTTTTCTCTGGATCATCAGAGGTTGAGGGCAGACCTTTTTAAAGTAAATAAAATGATGAGAGGCATAGACAGGGTAGACAGTCAGACCTTTCCCCCCACAGTGGAAATGTCCAACACTAGAAGGCATAGCAGAGAGGGGGAAAGTTAATGGAGATGAGCGGGACAAGTTTTTTTTTTTAAACGGAGGAGTAGTGGGGGCCTGGAACACATTGCCTGGGATGGTGGTGGTGGAGACAGATCCAATGGTGGTGGCGGTGCTTAAGAGGCTGATAAAATTTTACATAGATTATACTATTCGAAAACTAGACTGAATAAAATATTTTCAAATGTTTCCCCCATCTGTGATAAATGTCTAACTCAAAATGCCATGATAGCACATTCCTTTGTCTCTTGTACAAAACGGCATACATTTTGGAATGAAATGTTTGGAATTTTTACAAAACTAGTTAACACAAAATTGAACCCCAATACAGAACTGATTATCTTTGGATCAATGGAAGAGGGAAGTAAACTAACTATATTTCAAGAAGCTTTTCTTAATTATGGTTTAATAACAGCAAAAAAAAATATACTCAAATTTTGGAAAAACGCAACCACGCCAACATTCAAAATGTGGATTTCAAATATGTCGGAAACGCTACATCTTGAAGAAATGAGATTCCTCCTACTAGGCAAAGTAGACCAATTCTTAAAGACTTGGTCTCCTTTTATCAACTTTTTACAAGTAGATGGTGCAACATAACATAACCTTAGAAATTAAATGGTTTAGAACCGGGTGACGGATGGGCAAAAATACGAAATAGGTAGATCTCTCCTAATCTCTCTTTTCTCTACTTTCTCCCTTTTTTTCAATCTTTTTAGCTTCTCATCTCTGTCCTTTATTTATTTTGCTATCTGTTTCTACTCGCTTGTCTATCTATTCTGACACTCTTTATTTCTTTTTTCTCTCACTGTTCTTTTAAAAAAAAATTAAATTTAAAAAAAAAGCTGTTAAATCGGCATATGAAAGTGCAGGGAATAGAGGGTTATGGATCATGTTCAGGCAGATGAGATCAGTTGAGCTAAGCATCATGTTTGGCGCTACATTATGGGCCAAAGGGCCTGTTCCTGTGCTGTATTGTTCTATGTTTTATGTTCAAATATACAGAGTCAAGCTTTGCTCAAGATTCCAGCATCCACAGTTTCCTGTGGATCTCTTCCTGTGTATCTCTGTTGCCCTGGGTCAATATTACAGTAGGATATCTACCCCACGCCATGAGAGGACTGACCACGACAACTATTTATGGATGGATGGAGAGATGGAAAAATATTCAGCAAGGAGCTGGACAAGGAAAACCTCAGCAGCACAGCCTCCTTAGTGCACAATGCCACCACTTAGTGGTTTAATGTGCTCGTGATGCTTCAAACCATGGAATCCAGGCAGTGATTAGCCACATCAAGAAGTGCATCAATGAGAAGCCCACAGCTTGTACGTCATGCAAAAGGAAAAAAACAAATTATGCTCAGAGAGAAAAAGAGGCACTGGCAGAGATATCTGGAGTTTAGAGGCTTGTAAGAAAACCATTCACAGTGGTACTGGCCAGAGACATTGCCTGCCTTTCTGGGACCCAGGTCTGCCTTGGCCATAAGGACCACATGGGGAATGCAGAACATTCAATGCACCTAGCAGCACACAACACACCTAGCACAGCGCCATCAGAACATCCAAACAAAAGTCCAGGGTCACCCGACAGCACGCCACAAATAAAACAGTATTTATGCTCTACAAAGAATAGAAAATTATTTATATTGCTGTGACCACGTCAAGTTATGCTACAAGAGAAGACCACAGACATGTTAATTGGATGAATGGATTCAGGCAGGTTTAAGTGAAGACACGAATAGCATCTCTATCAAGACTCAAGGTAAGAGTCAAGTGTAGAGATAGGTTATTTTCTGGGGATTTTGTTGGGTAGAGTGTTGCGGAGACAATAACACAAAACACGCAGGCACTACACACAGAATGGGGCTCAAAGTACCCAGGGATAGGACACTCATTAAAAAGTCCATGACATTTATTTAGTCACTTGCAAAGAGGACATGGTTATTTTTAATTATAGTTTTCCACACAGAGAGAATTGTTGAGGAGGGGTGGCTGAGGAGGGGGGGGGGGGGTCCACAGGATTAATGTTGAAATTATTCACATGGCACCAAACACTTTCATGGAAGGTGTAGGAAAGAACTGCAGATGCTGGTTTAAATCAAAGGCAAACACAAAATGCTGGAGGAACAGGCAACATCTCAGGAGAGAAGGAATGGGTGACGTTTCGGGTCGAGACCCTTCTTCAGACGGAAGGGACTTTAATGGAAGGGACAGTTTCCCTTTCACCAAGTTCCTCTCAAAGCACTGCCAACATCTCAACAGCATATGGTTTTGTGCAAACCAAGTCAAGTGTCATTTTACTGTTAAGTGGTTTCCCTTGTAGTTCACCTAAATGCGCAGTAGATGACTAATGTTGAACAACAGCGGTAAATCTCGATGCAGAAGGCACCAATCCCAGCCTCCGCTACAAGAATGATTGGGCACTTTGATCAACTTTGCCAAACCTGCATTAAACGGCATCCCTTAAATTCAATCTTTTCTCAAACTTTCACAGGTTGCAACACATAAATGCACACTGCTGCCTGTGGGAGGATAACAAAGGCTGCCAGAACACACAGGTGACAGTGGGCTGAGCAGGCCACTTCCTCCCACAATACTTGCATACTTGCACGGGCCCCCTACCCTGCAGTCACAGCGGCAGCTGCTACTCAGGAAACTCTATGCAAGAAAAATCAAACACCAACCAAACAAAAAAAAAACCAATTCATCTGGAATAGTTCCAGAGATTGAACATTTGTTTAGCATAATAATCCATCTATCACTTCGGGTAGTTTATGTAAAGCAGGTATCAAAAGGCACTCAATGCATTTTAAACAGAAAACAACTCCAGTTTAATCAAACACTTGCACTTTAAGGAATTCACAACATATTACAATACGTTAAACAGATATAACCCCAGGGGGGGGGGCACAAGAGTGGCAAGGGTGCTTGGCTTAAGGATAATTGCGAACACTACTTAATATGACACTAATGAACAGGAACTGCTTCTTCCCTACAGCCATCAGGCTATTAAACAATACAACCTCATCAGCTCTGAACTACAATAGACTATTATTATTATTGTACTGTTGTTGTTTGTTCTCTTTTTTCCTGAGTTTTTGTTATATTATTTATTATGTTTACATATTCTGTTGTGCTGCAGCAAGTAAGAATGTCATTGTTCTATCTGGGACATATGACAATAAAACACTCTTGACTGTATAGATGCTGGGAATGCCCGAAGAGCTTTTCCACTGTTCTTGTTCTGTATATTTTTTTAAATTCTGAATAAAGTTTATTTTATATGAATTTTATTTTAGATTTTAAATAATGTTCAAAAGTATTTTATTTAAAATTAAAAATGTGTTAATGGGAAGTTAAGCACATGAATAAAAAGGTAGTGCAGCCCAGCATCACACTACAGCAGAAATAAAAAGGTCACCTGTGAAAATTAACAAACCTTCCATACAATAAATTTTAGTTTTTCAGTCTGAAGAAGGGTCTTGACCTGAAACGTCACCTATTCCTCATCGCCGCTGAGTCTCTCCAGCTTTTTGTGTCAATTTGCAGTTTTTCAGATGATCCCCATCCTCATGTTTCACTCATTTTAGCAATACCTTCTATTTGAAAACACCAACAGTCACAAATGTCATCCCTTACCTTCAGGCCCCTGTACTGAAATACATTTGCAGCATGCGCAGATACACTGAGATGGCTTACGGTGGTTAAACAAAGTACATCAAGTCAAGTTTCCTGATAAAACAAAAGGTTATGCTCCAACAGGAGTCTTCCAGAAAATAACTATTCCCTCCAGATACCAAAGGCAGGTGCGGGAAGACTCAAGTCAACAGCTAAGATGTTGGACCACATACCACTACTTGTGTTTTGTTTTCAACATAAGAGTGCAACCTGACAAATAGTCACATCACAGATTGCTTCACAGAACTCAACAATTATTTTTCATTTCAAATTAACTTAATTCATAAGATTTACAAATGTTTACATTACAAAAACAAAACTCACGGCAGGTATTTATATTACAACTCGTTCCATTTACACTGTCAGCATAACACCAATTGTCCTCGTTGTCCACGTGTTGCTTGAGCAAAGAGTCGGAGGGTTTTTATACGGGTTCCAGCTCCTCAGGAGAGATGGCCTTGATCCAAGGCTTGTTCCCATCGCAGCAAGCCTTAGTGACACCAGACCCGGACACTGGTGTGTCAGTCTGCAGCTTCTTACACTAGAAGGCCAGAAAGTTCTAGGCAGACCAGTCTGCTCCGATGGCAGGTTGATGGCCTTCCAGCTGTAGCAGATATTTAACACTTTCTCTGGCACAGCTCAAAGCAGAGACTTGCAATATATACCTACCTGAACTGAACCTCAACCAAGACAGGTAGGGAGTAAGGACCCATCCTTAGTGACCCCTCTTTAAAAGTGGAACAAATTGAACCTTGACACTAGTCTGCGTACTCAGGGTCTTTTCACAGCTTTCTGTTGACATGCACAAAGGTGGCCATCAGATTGAAGGCGAAAACACAAAGTGCTGGAGGAACGCAGTGGGTCAGGCAGCACCAAGTGTAGGGAATGTGATTGGGGCTCTCCAAGGTACATCTCCTCCCCTTCTCTGGAGATGTGTATGTCACAATTCTGTAGACTTCCCATCTCAGATCTCCAAGTAAACTGGAAAATCTCACCAGTGACAGAACACCAAGAGAGAAGGAGAGAACCATGCACCTGATGACCAGGCTTTCCTGCCTATTCTCATCAAACCATGCTCCCAGGACATTCAGGTCAGCTCATGTTAGTAAATTTATTCATGCACAATCAACCAGGTACAACGTCAGTTTCACGTGACCACATCACCCCTTGAACCTGTGAGGGAAGGAACTGCAGATGCTAGTTTAAACTGAAGATGGACACAAAAAGCTGGAGTAACTCAGCGGGACAGGCAGCATCTCTGGAGCAAAGGAATGGGTGATGTTTCGGGTCGAGACACTTCTGACATACTCCTTGAACCTGAATCTTTACCAGACCTGGGGTGGGACCTCATTAAGCCAAGACCAATAATCATCTTTGATCTTGAGGCTACACTAGTCTATGCCTCAAATGTGGTTTGATTACAGCACCTATTATGATAGCGTGTTGGGGTTAAAAAAATCTTTCCCCAAACACCCCCTTTAAATTTCCTAGCCCTCATTTTAAAATTATGCCACCTTGTTTTTGATATTGCTACCAGGGGGAAAAAAATGTTGGACTATCTACATATTTATGTATCCCATTGCCTTATCTACCTATATCTGGTCCCCCTTCGGACCAAGGAAAGCAAATTCTCAGCCTATCAAGTTTCTCTCCATAAATAAAGTTCCCCAATCCAGGCAACATCCTGACCAATCGCCTCTGTACCTACTCTAAAATAATCACATTCCTCCACTCATTGGCGACCTGAATTTCACACAATACCCCATGCGGTCCACCCAGTGTTTTGTAAATTTCTATCTTTACATTATATTCTTTACCCTGCCTTGTGGTTTCCTCACCAATGTATCCAACTGTGTTGCCACTTTCAGAGAACTATTGACTCAAACCCCAAGATCTCTCTCTAATTGTCAACATTACCCAGTACCCCACCATTTACTATAAATGTCCTACCTCTATTTGAGTTTCCAAATGCTTCGTCTAACATTCGTTGGCAGTAAATTCTATCTGCCAATGCTCCACCCAATTTTCCACTCGATCTATATCTTGCTTGGCAACCTTCCTCTCTGTATAGAGCACCACTCATAGGAATCATTTGCAAACATACCAATTATTCCTCCTATATTCACAACAAGTGGTTAAAAACACATCATAAACAGCAAAGGTCCCAGCACTGATCCTCAATGGTACACCACTGGTCACCTGAGCAGCCAACTCATTTTCTCTGGATCAGAACCAGCCACTTCTGGTTTAAATCATCCAACTATGACATTGGTTCTGCTTTCCTCTCTACATGCAGTCTCACTTGCTGGGCACTTCATACAGCTCTGCATATCCCTGTACCTTCCCCAATGCAATTATATCCTTCCAAAGGTGTGGCAACCAGAACTGCACATGGTACTCCAGCTGTGGCCAAACCAAATGTTTTATAAAGCTGTGCCAAGACCCCCTTGTTTTTACATTTTATGCCCCAGATAATGATATCAATATCATTCTATGGCCTAAGACTATCACCACCATCATCAATAATCATTTCATCTGCAAACTTACCAAGCATACCTCCTATATTTGCATACAAGTCATTAAAGCACACAATAAACAGCACCGGTCCCCCCATCGATCGCTGTGGTCCATTGCTAATCACGTTCGCTCTAGAAGCAGCACTCTACCATCACCCTCTACCCTTTCTTACCAATAACTCAGACACCATTTTGGCAAGACAAGTAATATACATCTCTTTAATAGAACATTCAAACAGTAGATGCAGTCGAGCTGTGCAATCAATGGATGGCAGCATTAGATTGGAAGGCCTACAGCATTGCTGAAGAAAGCATTAGGCCTGAGGAGTTAGCAAAGGAGAACACAGGCATTGAAGAGAAAAGGGAAGAGCCCCGCAGGTGCAGTCTCGTGAGAAACAAGAGGACACAAAGCCAAGGTGACACAGTCGGCAGAGCAGCTGCCTCACAACTCCAGAGATCCAGGTTTAGTTCTGACCGCAATCTGTGGAGTGATCATGCAAGTTCCCTCTGGGTGAGGTTCGTTTTCATCCCACATCTCAAAAATCTTCATGTTGGTAAGTCAACTGGCCAGCCACATTACATTACATTAGTGTGTAAAAAAAAAAATGGGTTCACAGGCTTGTAGTGGGATCCCAACCCAAAAAGGCATCAGTGCATTTTCATCCAAAGATAAAATATTGTCTGTCAATCTGCTTTCCCTATCCAGCAAGGATAAACTTGCAAATAAGGGAATATAGACAAGGTTCTCCTCATGGATTCCTGACATAGTAGGTGGCTCAACAGAATGAGCAGCACCAGGGTAAAAAAAAAAGGGACAGTAAGAAGCACCAATGTGAAGGGAAAAAACAAAAATCAGTCATGATCTTGACTGACAGAGCTAAATAGTTTACTCCTGGTCATGTTTACTCAGTAGTTGCCGAGTCCTTAGGCACTACTAACATTTCCTGTGGTCGGTTATTGGCAATACTGATACCAATGACATCAATTCAACAGTTTAGAATTTCTAAGAAAATGACAAAAATGCAAATGCCAGAAATCTAAAACAAAAACAGAAAATGTTAGTGATGTTAATGTTTCAGGTTGAGGAACTTCGTCGGAACTAGGAAAAAACAAAGTTAACGGGGGAGGGTGGAGGAGGCATGAGTAGAACAAAGATATCTCTGCAAAATACAAAATGCTATAAATGAAGTCAGCAGGTTAGGCAGAATCTACAGAGGGAATGGACTGACGGTGCTTCGGGTTGAGACCTGTCTTCAGACTCAACCCTTCAGATTCCAGCAACTGCAGTTTCTAGTGTCTTAAAAATATCTCTGTTCAAGCAAGAACAAATGGAAGCATGCCAATTAACTTACTGATCCGAATTTGCCTGATCCGACAAAGAGATATTCCTTTTGTTCTACCCATCCCTCCCCCACTGGCAACCAACTTGTTTTACTACTTTCCTCATTTTAATTAGGGGTCTTGGAGCAAAACATTAACTCAGCTTCTCTTTCCACTTAACCAGCTGAGTATTTTCAGCATTTTCCGTTTTATTTCGACCAAGTTTGCACAGGGTATTAAAGACCTAGTAATGGATATACAAAGTGTATATCCATTATGTTCAGATCATGGATATACAAAAGTGTGCAGATGCTGTCATCTTGAGCAAAAGTGCTGGGAGCACTCAGTGGGTCAGGCAGCATCTACTGGAGGAAATGGACACACTTAGGGATGCGATAGATTTCAGATTTTGAAGTAATTCACTTTGTGTACAGATGGATTAAGAAATGGGAGAGAAATCTAAAAAGAGTGGCTGTGAAGTGTAAAAGAGGCAGAGGCTTGGTGGTCACTGGGTTTTCTGATTTGGAATCTGGTGCTACATAAGTCATAGTGATTTTTTTTTAATTTGAGCAATTGAATGAAAACGATAAACATCAAAAACTGTGGAATTTGCATATTCTCCCTCAGACAGCATGGGTTTCCTCCAGGTGCTCTGGTTTGCATCCACAACCCAAAGATGAGGTAATTGATAATTAATTGGCCTCTGGAAATCACCCCTTGTATGCAAGTGCTTGGTAGATTCTGGAGGGGGGGGGGGGGGGGGGGTGGGAGACAGGAAAATGTCATCACAGACTTGAAAGGCCAAATGGCTTCTGTGCCTCAAGATGTATGGAACTAGTTCAGTTTCAGTTTAGTTTATTGTCATGTGGTCCGAGGTATAGTGAAAACCTTTTGTTGCGTGCTAACCAGTCTGCGGAAAGACACCGCATGATTATAATCGAGCCATTTCCAGTGTATAGATACATACGTGATAAGGGAATAACATTTAGGTGCAAGTTAAAGCTGATAGACAATAGACAATAGGTGCAGGAGTAAGCCATTCGGCCCTATGAGCCAGCACCGTCATTCAATGTGATCATGGCTGATCATCCCCAATCAGTCCCCCGTTCCTGCCTTCTCCCCATATCCCCTGACTCCGCTATTTTTAAGAGCCCTATCTAGCTCTCCCTTGAAAGCATCCAGAGAACCCGCCTCCACCGTCCTCTGAGGCAGAGAATTCCACAGACTCACCACTCTCTGTGAGAAAAAGTGTTTCCTCGTCTCCGTTCCAAATGGCTTACTCCTTATTCTTAAACTGTGGCCCCTGGTTCTGGACTCGCCCAACATCGGGAACATGTTTCCTGCCTCTAGCGTGTCAAAACCCTTTACAATCTTATATGTTTCAAGCCAGCAAACTATTACAGAACTACAGAAATAATGAGACCTTGAGAAGACATGGATCACTTCTGATATCTCAGGATAACCATTCAAGATAATGTTTATGAAATATATCATTACTTTAAGGAGCGAAAACCTGGCGCATAATCTTAACCCATGATCTTATTGAATACCTGGACAGGTTTGAGGGACCGCGTGGCCTTCTCCTGCTCTCATTTTCCTGTTTCCGGTTGCAATATCAGCCAGGCATGCATACGTTATGGACAGCCCACCAGAATGACCCCGTTTCAGATCTCAAAGCTGAGGACATTGGCCTGCGAGAGAATACTTTACCCTACATGTCAATTAGAAAGGCTTTGTGGCTACAGCACTGAAGGCACCCCTCCAGTGCATTGAGATGCCAGCTACAGGTAGTCGAGGTCTCAGAAGAATTCCAGAGGGCAGCAATCACCGCTGTCCAGTAGGCCTTGACTCCCACGCACACCCATCTGTCCTATCAAACATCATCTGCCCCAACAGTGTCATCTGTAACTCCCACATCCTCAGACTCCTCAGAACTCAGGGATAGAGAGTAAGCAAGCCACTCTTCATCCCAAGGGGACTGCTTAAGAAAAATAGAACATCGTACAACAAGGTGCAGAGAACTCCATGGGGAACAGATCCAGGCTTCAATTGTTTTGAGCATTTGCAAATGATAATTACAACGCTGTATGTTTTTCGTTACAAGAACGGCAACTTTGAACAATTATCAAGTGGTTACCATTGTGTTGTGATCACTGCATCCTGGTAAAATGGGCAACCGCACTCACTCTCCACAGGAGAGTCAGTGTCTGTATCACCCTCAGGCTCACACAATGACGGGACCGGTTCTCACCAGTTGAAACAAAGCAGTCGGGGTCAGCGCACAACCTGTAGAATTGTCAGACAATAAGAAGGACCAAAGATCAGCTTGTGCAGAAATCAGAAGGAATGCTGACTTTTAATGCTTTACGCACCTGATTTAAGGCTAAAACTTGAGAGGGATTTGATTTCAGCAGCAGACAGGGGGACAGTAAGTGAATACCATCGTGGCAGAGGCAAGTTAATTGCAACAAGAGCACAACTGTTCACAAGTTAGCTCAGCTGGTCTTTGGGAGAAGCAAATCCTTATTTGTTTTCCTCTCCCACCTGACTGCACACAGTTCCACATCCCCCCCCCCCCCCCCCCCCCCACCTCTCCGCCACACATTGCCCAGGAAACAATGCTATCAGGGAGCTCTGCTGTCGGAGTGCATAGGTGCAGGAGGCACAGTCCATTAACGGTTGTCGCTCCACTTCACACGGGCAGCTGTTCACGATAAATCGCGGCTCCTGTGTGGATCAGCCTCTCCACTCCACAAAAACCCTCTTTATTTTATACTGCACAGGTCACTGAAGAATCGGACCAAACCCAAACTTAAAGTAACCATTCCCTTGACAACCTGGACCTGTGCCCTATCACTGATGTTTGCTTTCTCGTTACTCCTCCCTTTGAGTAGCTCAAAAACACGCTCCTTTCAATCACAACGTTGTGATGGTGGGTTATTGACCCGAAACAGCCCTTCTTTTTCTCACCACAGGTTGACTGACTATCAACTACAGAGTATTTCCAGCATTGGGTGTTTTGTATTAGAGCAGAGGCTGGTGAAAAGCTGCAGACATTTGAGAAAGTGATTCTTTCCCATGACTATTTTTTCCCATAAATTAACGCTCTCCACCAGGTGAGGCCAACAATGGCCATCTGAAAAATGAAGCACCTCATTGATGCAAGGAAGGGGGACATTTTGAGTGCCTGCTTGGCAGAAACTACCCTAGAATGCAATACAGATTCAACGCAATCAATGCAAAATGACACCATCAACTCACGATTCATCAGCCTGTCGTCACCTTCACAACTATTCGCAATCAGCTTCACAACTATTCCAGATAGTAATCCATTAATTTACAACACTCAAGGCCAACATAGTCACCAAATCCTGCATTGCCAGTGGGCAGTGGGTTTTTCTCTGCTGGCAGCTTTGCAAGAGGAATGGTCCTCTGAAAGATTACTCTTTAAGGGGACATTAATCCCTTAATTAACTACATTAAAAAAAGAGTTCCACCTGCTACCTTAATCCACTGACTGCTAACCAGTTGTACAAATAAAGGCACAATTTACAAGACATAATGAACCATGGTCAAAAATTGTTACATGTTGCTGCTAGCTATTAATTGGTGAGCATACTCATGCATGTGAAACCACCCCAAGGCAAATATATTACTAGATCATAACAACACGTAAACAATAGAAATCCATCCACATTGTTGTTTAAAGTGCACGCTAGGCATCTTTCAGTGGCACAGCAATGCATTGAGGAGAGTTGCTAATTGAACAGGTTATAAGTGCTATTTTTTGTAGTTAATAAACTAGGCTATGTAGATACAAAATGCCAAAGTAACTCAGTGGGTCATGCAGCATCCAAGGAGAACATGGATATGTGAGATTTGGAGTTGAGACCCTTCCAAACCTAAATGCCGCACATCCATGTTCTCCAGAGGGGCTACCTGATCCTCTGAGTTACTCCATCGCTGTGCATCTTTTTTTGTAAACCAGCATCTGCAGTTCATTTTCTAGACTATATAGATGTCAGGCTCAATATTCAGGATCAAGACTCATATTGTAATCAATACTGGAAAAACAAATCTTTTGCAGAGCTTTTTTGTTTTATGCATTAGCAAAAGTTACCAAATCAAACATAAAATATTGCACGTTACAGGAACTGGAATGATCTGTTCAGTGAGCTCGTTTATTAAAAACACTTCAATTCAGCACTAGTGTCAAATCAGATTGGGATGTAAAAAGCAGAGTTCAATGGGGAATAGTGGATGGAATATGTACCTTACAATTGAACTAATTATTGTAGAAAATGGCCCGTATACTTCAAACACGGAGCTTCAACTGTGAGCAAATACTTTAATATCAGTGAAGACTCCAGACTGATGGATTGGACTTGGCACAGTTCTGGTCATTACTCCAAATACAATAGCTGCCTCAAGAAACACCTTCTACTGAGTTTCCCTTTACAGAATATTCTGAGTTAGTTATCCCCATCAATGTACAAAACCAACATATGATCTCAGATGTAGGGAAGGGCAGATGTGGTGTCGGTGGTGTGAAACAGTGAGCTAGGTGTAGTTTTGCTGCTTCAGAATTGCCCGATCTGTCCAGGCAGACTGGCTGGAAAGAAGGCGAGGAGAGATGTCAATCCCTGAACAATCCCTCTTTCCCCACAAAAATCATTAGATTGGAATTTAAATAAACTTCAAAATTAGGGAACCATTTTGTGCATCTTACAAACCCAAAGCAAGAATTAGTTACGGCTCCAAGACTTTAATGGTTGCAAAGCAAACTATACATCCACACACATAAAGGATAAAGGCTTATATTCAATCTAATGGCCTGATGCTTATGAAAGGCAACATTCCAACAAGATACAGCATGACTCATTGCATAGAATGGAAATATTTAGCTGAAGGCCACTCCAGATAACGCTGTAGGGTACAATCTCTGGGCGTAACAAATAACTAGGCCAAGGTTTGTGAGAAAGTCAGTATCACAAAGGATCCTGGTTAATATTTTAGTTCCAAAAAAATGCCAAAGGAATGGAGAAATTTAGGGAAGTCTATTCCCAGTTTTATGTCTCTTATTGACCCCCACTCCCCCCCAATCCCTACTCTCCCTCCACCCCTCTTTTGCTATTATCTTGAGAAACCAAAATGTATCATTTTTTTTTTTAAAAAGGATCCTCAAACCCAACTAAAGGAAAGCATCACAAAGGACATTTCACACAGAAAAACAAATCACACTACATGGCTCATTTATTGGGAGGCTAAAGTATTTTACTACACAATGTAAATGCTGGATGTCATAACAGTTCTTTTTTTTCTCCATTCCTAAATCTCATCTTCTTCTAAATCGATTTCCAGTCACTGACGGGGAGTTGTGACCAGTGGAGAAGTTGTTGAAACAGCAATTGCCAACAAATGCATGAAGCTGATGTTGTTAATAATCATTCCTTTGGAGACCACTTCTGGTCTTCATCCAAATGTTCTCCATTTCCTGGGCTGGGTCCGTTCCCAAAGCTCAATTACTGCTGTTTGTGGTGCCAGTTTCCACAAATCTTACCGCTGGAAGATTAGGAGCCACAATAGGCAGTGCAGCCATTGAACTATCGGTTCACCACTTTGAGATAACTACAAGTCACTGCATTTTCCTTTATTAAAAAAGGAAATTGCTTCACGCCCCACGTTATAACACACACTTTCACAGGCCGTCCCTGACATATGCACAGCCGATTTATCGACACCCTACACACTATGAGCTCCCATAATATTATTAAACTCAAAGGTCCAACCAACAGACATATGTTCATTCCTACAAAAGGAGGACTAGCCTCCCCACCCCTTCCCCTCATTTTTAGTAATTGTGGGGGAGGGGACTAACAGTTTGGTGCACTTTTAATTCCATTCATTAGAATACCGTGGAAGTAATGGTTACCATAGTGATTTTTATGTATTTTTGAATTACGGGCAGAATCAACAGATAGAGATCTGCAAAAAAAGCATCTGCTCGTTACCCAAGGACAACCTGTACTAAGTTAATGCATTGGCAGGGCATTGCTCAGTCATTTGACAGAAGAGAGAGAAAGATCATGTACACAAGTCCCACTCTAGTCTTGTAATCTAGGGTGTCTGCAATGCAACATTTACAGTTCTATTGGAGTGTATCCTTGGGATGATACAGCAAGTTACTGCCCCTCTGGGTGGTAACAATACAAGTGGCAGTGCAGTGCCCTGAACATGTTCTGAAGAATTTCATAGAAACATAGAAAATAGGTGCAGGAGTAGGCCATTCGGCCCTTCGAGCCTGAACCACCATTCAATATGATCATGGCTGATCATCCAACTCAGTATCCCGTACCTCCCTTCTCTCCATACCCCCTGATCCCTTTAGACACAAGGGCCACATCTAACTCCCTCTTAAATATAGCCAATGAACTGGCCTCAACTACCTTCTGTGGCAGAGAATTCCACAGATTTACCATTCTCTGTGTGAAAAATGTTTTTCTCATCTTGGTCCTAAACGACTTCCCCCTTATCCTTAAACTGTGACCCCTTGTTCTGGACTTCCCCAACATCGGGAACAATCTTCCTGCATCTAGCCTGTCCAACCCCTTAAATTTCCCCAATGTCCAGCTTATTATTCATCACTAGATCAACATCACCATAAAAGACTATCTGGTTATTAATTTAATGCAATCCCTAGGATTTTCCTGTGCAGAAGTTTATGCCACCTCTCTCAAATTGAAGCAGCAAGTCCACCTACGAATCAACTAGTAAATGTTTTGAATGTCCTCTTGAAAAGGAACTGTAATGCTTAGTATTTCCTCTCCCTCTCTCCCCCTCACCCATTCCCTCTCTACCCTTGTTTAAATTCATAAACCAATTCCACTTTTTGTTTCATTATTGCCTGTCATTATTAAAAGATTAGCATTAACAATATGTCACTAGAGGGAGGGGGATAATGCAGCAGGTAACAAAGACCCCCCCAGGATAGAAAGCCTAAAGTGTGTACGGTTCCATCCTCAATCTGTTGGGATGTAGGACAGAAAAATACATCAGAAACTCGGAAGGACTTTTGAAACTGTGACTCACAAGACGTTAAGAGTAATTGACATTAGGATGCAAGAAGAGTGGGCAGCAAAGTACAGGGTCACAAGTCAGAAATCACATTGCCATTGCCTCAGTCCAACTCAACTGCACAGTAAAGCAGCTGCATGATTTAAAAGTAGCCTGTTGTCCTAAAAAAAAATAGCGTCATCTATTAGATATCCCATCAAAACATTAAATATGTGTTGATTCGGCATTTCAATCACATCTTTAGCTGCATTAAAAATGAAAGTTTTCAGCGTCATGCATCAGAAAGAACTCAAAGCAAACTTGGCCAGGTGATAGTCCACCTATCTGTCTCTTTTGAATATTACGGAGCAGTTAGCTCTTGTTCTATTGGTAGCACACTGGCCTCAAGAGAATCAGAAGGCTCCTTCAAGCCTTACTCCACTGACCAGAGAACAAGAATATCGTCCAACACCGTCATTGAGCATTGTGGGAGCATTGGACTGTCAAAGGTGCTAGTTACTAGACAGCATCAGTAGGTCTGCTGTTTCATGTAAAGGTGACTGTGTTGAAGAATAAACTATACCTTTTCCGTTCAACTAAAACATTGCTACATACACCACAAGAGCCGGTTATGATTGCAAAATTGGCAGCAGTTATTAACCAACAACATTAGTGTGGCTTCCCTGAAAAATATGTGCAGATCACAATTTAACACAGATCCTGCCTGGACACAATTTACCACTGCAAGCAGAAGACGCCACAAAGAATGCAACTGGGACTTGGCTTGATTTATAAAGAGAGGATTGATAGGCTGATAGGACCATGTTCCCTGGTGTAGGAGATTGAAGGGTAGACGCTGGGAAGTATATAAACTCAGGAGAGAAATATAAAATGTGGACAGTCACATATTTTTCCCAGGGTTGAGGAATCTAACATTAGAGGGCATGGATTTAAGAGGGGAAAGATTCAAAGAGACAATTCTTTCCATATAGACACCAAAGCTAGGATCCAGCATTGGTACTTGGCCATGGTACCCAACAACTAAATACACCATTGGAACCAAATTAACCTTTTATCACAAGTGGGCATCTTTATCAGACCAAGGAATGCAGTCACCCAATCTTCCATCTGTACCAAGATTTACCTGAAACATTGAAACATCTCAAGAAATGTAAACAAAGGCAAACTGCTTATCAATATCCTGTTACAGATTCCCTCTAAACTAATGAGCAAATACAAATATCCATGAACACTCCATAACAGTACTCCATTCTCTCCAGAAGCCAATAGGTAGCAGCTATTTCCCCACTTGAAAAGGATCAGACAGCTTTTGCTGAAGCAATTCCAAATCTGTAATGCTTTATTGCAGCTTTAATTTCCTATCCAAAGTTTTAAAAATAACTATCCATTCTGTGAACTTTCTACAGCGTACTGGAACGGAGGCACTGGGGAGGACTGTCACTGTTTGCATTTAATAAACCTTAATCTACAATGCAATCAAATATTGATCACTGATCAGCAAACTCACCTTCACACACCCAGTAATTGGAACAGTCAAGGAATAAGTAACGTCTCATCAATGCAGTGCCAGACTCCCACTCGGTTACAATAACCTCCGCATGAATGAAGGCAACAGCTACACATGCAGCATTTTTGAGATCCTTTCTCCTCCTTCACGGTTAGGAATTATTGAGATTGTAGTTCATTCGATTGCCAAACCGCAACCTACCTACCATGCTGCAACTTCCAAACGGCTCCGTTTCAATGCCCACCCAAATATCCTCCGTAGCAGCAGCTAGAGGAGCAAAGGGTGTTAAGCAATGCAATAACTGATCCAGTCACTCCATTATGAACCCACATCGACTGAAACTCGATAACACTCGATAAAACAGAGACCTTAACTAGTTTAGAGGTAATTCAAACACTCATTAACACTGCCGCAGACTGCCTGGAATTTGCAGACCAATACTTAAACTAGCAACAAACATCCATTGTTTCCTGATAGTGCAGAGAGCAACCAAGCATTACACAAGCAGACACCCGCTGATCTCTGCTGGTGTAATGGGGCTCTGACACATCAGCGCAAACCTCTTATGGATCTCAAGAGGTGCAAGATAATTGGGGGTTCAGTATTGATGTGGATAGAGAACTGGCTGGCAAACAGGAAGCAAAGAGTAGGAGTAAACGGGTCCTTTGCACAATGGCAGGCAGTGACTAGTGGGGTACCGCAGGGCTCAGTGCTGGGACCCCAGCTATTTACAATATATATTAATGATCTGGATGAGGGAATTGAAGGCAATATCACCAGGTTTGCAGATGACACTAAGCTGGGGGGGCAGTGTTAGCTGTGAGGAGGATGCTAGGAGACTGCAAGGTGACTTTGATAGGCTGGGTGAGTGGGCAAATGTTTGGCAGATGCAGTATAATGTGGATAAATGTGAGGTTATCCACTTTGGTGGCAAAACAGGAAAGCATTATCTAAATGGTGGCCGATTAGGAAAAGGGGAGATGCAGCGAGACCTGGGTGTCATGGTACACCAGTCATTGAAAGTAGGCATGCAGGTGCAGCAGGCAGTGAAGAAAGCGAATGGTATGTTAGCTTTCATAGCAAAAGGATTTGAGTATAGGAGAAGGGTGGTTCTACTTCAGTTGTATAGGGTCTTGGTGAGACCACACCTGGTGTATTGCGTACAGTTCTGGTCTCCAAATCTGAGGAAGGACATTATTGCCATAGAGGGAGTGCAGAGAAGGTTCACCAGACTGATTCCTGGGATGTCAGGACTGTCTTCTGAAGAAAGACTGGATAGACTCGGCTTATACTCTCTTGAATATAGGAGATTGAGAGGGGATCTTATAGAAACTTACAAAATTCTTAAGGGGTTGGACAGGCTAGATGCAGGAAGATTGTTCCCGATGTTGGGGAAGTCCAGGACAAGGGGTCATAAGGGAGAAATCCTTTAAGACCGAGATGAGAAATACTTTTTTCACATAGAGAGTGGTGAGTCTCTGGAACTCTCTGCCACAGAGGGTAGTTGAGGCCAGTTCATTGGCTATATTTAAGAGGGAGTTAGATGTGGCCCTTGTGGCTAAGGGGATCAGGGGGTATGGAGAGAAGGCAGGTACGGGATACTGAGTTGGATGATCAGCTATGATCATATTGAATGGCGGTGCAGGCTTGAAGGGCAGAATGGCCTACTTCTGCACCTAATTTCTATGTTTCTATAATAAAGTAAAAACTAATTGCCTGGTCCAGTTTCCACAAAGGACACATGGGCAGGTATCAGATTCAGGGAAATCTGATCATATTCATGATCAGAGCTATGTACTGATGCTTTCAAAACACTAGACTGATGCGTTAAGTGCAGTAAAGTTCAGTACCAGAATAACAAGTACAGCAGGGTGGAAATCCTGAGTATGGAGAGGGTTCCTGTGATGTGGAACACATCCTGCCTGGTTCCTGTACCAAAGAGGACGGGCCCCAGCTCCTCCAATGACTACAGGCACTGACTTCACACATCATGAAGTCCCTGGAGAGGCTGATGCTCACTCACCTGCGACCCCTGGTTAAACCCTGCCTGGACCCTCTGAAGTTCGTTTACCAAACAAAGATGGGGTTTGAGGACGCCATCATCCACCTGCTCCATCGTTCCTATGCTCACCCCAATAAGCTGGGAAGCAC
This sequence comes from Okamejei kenojei, assembly GCA_035221665.1. Taxonomy (NCBI): domain Eukaryota; kingdom Metazoa; phylum Chordata; class Chondrichthyes; order Rajiformes; family Rajidae; genus Okamejei; species Okamejei kenojei. Next base: position 18,228,823 of record CM069164.1, read on the forward strand.
TGCGAGTCGTGTTTTTTTTTACTTCTCCAGAGCTATGGAGCAAACGGATGCGGGTGGATGCTCCATTGGTGTCCTGGATCATCAGCTACCTGACTGGATGACAACAGTATGTACGTCAGGCTACAGAACTGTGTCTCGGACATGGTAGTGAGCAACACGGGGCTCCATAGGGGACGGTCCTTTGCCCCTTCCTGTTCACCATCTACACCTCGGACTTCAGATATAACACCGTCTCCTGCCACCTGCAGAAGTTTTCAGTTGACTCTGCAATTGTGGGCTGCATCAGTGAGGGGAGGGAAGCTGAATACAGAGGTGTAGTCTACGGCTTTGTCGAGTGGTGTGCGCTGAATCACCTACAGCTCAACACCGACAAGACTAAGGAGTTAGTGGTGGATTTTAGGAGGAGAGGAACACCCCTATCCCCTGCCTCCATCAATGGTGTGGATGTGCAGTTTACCAGGGAGTATAAATACCTTGGAGTGTACCTGGACAGTAAACTGGACTGGTTCAGGAATGCTGAGCCACTGTACAAGAAGGGACAAATCCGCCTGTACTTTTTGAGTGAGCTCCGCTCCTTCAACATCTGCAGTAAGCTGCTGCAGATGTTCTACCAATTGGTGGGAGCCAGTGCCATCTTCTTTGCTGCCATGTGCTGGGGCAGCAGGGCGAAGGATGCCAATAGGATCAACAAACTCATCGGGAAGGCAGACTCCATCCTGGGGCGGGGTTGGAATCATGGGAGGTGTTCTTGGAGGGAGAATGCTCCTCAAACTGGAAGAGCCGTTTAAAAAAATCCCCAGGATAAAGGAGTCACTGTGCCTCCCTGCCTCAGTCAGTCTTCACCCTCCTTTCTGCATCTTTCAACTACAAGTCTGGTGGCTCAGCACTGCGCACCTTCATTAGCAAGCTCCCTGTGAAGGGCAAATTAACACGGAAGGCATGGACACTTCCCAACCTGAATCCAGGGATTGGTGGTCAATGTGAGTCACACCTCTCTGGGAGAGTTTATCCCATCCCTGTGCTAATCAACTTTAAGGAATCTCCCTACACTTCAGGAGATAAGAGAAGGATTTAGCGCAAACTCTAAATCCAGATTTACTGTAATTGAAATGCGTCCAGCAATGCTGCCCAGCTGATGCCAGTATGGAAGGGTAATTATTATTAAAAATGTAAACGCTTCATGTGGAGGAGTGCAAGGTGTGGGAGCTGTTAATAAGCAATAAAACCAAACCACCTGCGGTGACACAGTTGCAGCTCCAGTGACAGCTCCTCACTGCCAGCTCCCTCATCTCCACAATCAGGGGTCAACTGCCCCACAAACCTTGGATTCGTATTCCACACATTGTTGTACAACAGAGAACCAGAGGAGAAACCAGCTGAATAAAACTTGCAGGAAGGAACTGCAGATGCTGGTTTACACCAAAGGTAGACACAAAAAGCTGGAGTAACTCAGCGGGTCAGGCAGCATCTCTGGAGGGAAGGACTGGGTGACAGAAGGATCTCGACCTGCTGAATTACTCTAGCAGTGTTAAAGAATGAACTGCAGATGCTGGAAAACCGAGGGTACACAAAATGCTGGAGAAACTCAGCGGGTCAGGCAGCATCTATGGAGCGAAGGGATGGGTGACAGAAGGGTCTCGACCTGCTGAATTACTCCAGCATTTGGATCTAAACATCACCCATTCTTTCTCTCCAGAGATGCTGCCTGTCCCACTGAGTTACTCCAGCTTTTTTTTGGTGTCTATCGTTGAATGGGTGACGTTTCGGGTCGAGACCCTTCTTCGGACTGAGAATAAAACTTGTCTCGCGTGAAGCGGCCTGTAAATTAACACACAAAATATAAATTCAAGAAATGTGAAAGGTTGACTCAATTGTGGTCTGCTCTTCACTCACCTGTCCTCGCCCACCGTGAGCGCCGGACAACTGACCGGGGGCAAACCTCCACTGCATCCCGGGCGGAGGGCGATGATCACCGGAGTGGCCGGCAAGAAGAGGCGGCGGGTCGGCCAAGCCCGGCTCCCCGCCACCGGGATAGACACCAGCTACTGGAGTAAACTCAGCGGGATCTCTGGAGAAGTCTGAAGTAGGGTCTCTACCCGAAATGTCACCCATCCCTTCTCTCCAGAGATGCTGCCTGTCCCTCAGAGTTACTCCAGCATTGTGTGCCTATCTCCGGTGTAAACCAGCATCTGCAGTTCCTTCCCAATCCCACACTCCCGGCCCCGGGGGGAGTGGAGCATCATCACGTGGACACATCCCACCCACCGGCCCAGACTTGCCCCTTCGGCAGGTCTTTAACCGCGTCCTACAGCCGTTCATTGAAGCAGAGTGACGAATACGAAGCCATGGGGCACACGCCTCACGAATAAAGGACAAGAGGCAGATCATCGCAGAAAGGCCGAAGATAGACACAATGCTGGAGTAACTCAGCGAGACGGGCAGCGTGTCTGGGGAGAAGGAATGGGTGGCGTTTCGGGTCGAGACGCTTCTTCAGCAGAAGGATGGGGGGGGGGGTCTTATAGAAACATATACAATTATAAAAGGACTGGACAAGCTAGATGCAGGAAAAATGTTCCCAATGTTGGGCGAGTCCAGAACCAGGGGCCACAGTCTTAAGAATAAAGGGGAGGTCATTTAAGACTGAGGTGAGAAAAAACTTTTTTACCCAGAGTTGTGAATTTGTGGAATTCCCTGCCGCAGAGGACAATGGAAGCCAAATTACTGGATGGATTTAAGAGAGAGTTAGATACTCTAGGGGCTGGTGAAATCAAGGGATATGGGGAGAAGGCAGGCACGGGTTATTGATTTGGGACGATCAGCCATGATCACAATGAATGGCGGTGCTGGCTCGAAAGGGCCGAATGGCCTCCTCCTGCGCCTATTTTCTATGTTTCTATGTCTCACCCATTCCTGCTCCCCAGAGACGCCGCCTGTCCCCGCTGAGTACCTCCAGCTATTTTGTGTCTATCTTCAGTTTAAACCAGCATCTATCTGCAGTTCCTTCCTACACATCACCGAAAGGCCGACAGGTATATCTGTCAGCATTTTAGCCCAGGGGCAAGCGTTTGGTGACACGTACAGGTATAATGGAAAAAAACAGCTGGGGCAAGCGAGCAGCTGGGTCTGGATCCCGCGGTGCGCTCTGCAGCAGGATCCCCGACTCAAGCTGCTCAGAGTCTCCGGGATAAGGCGTCAGCGCCGGGGGACGGAGCGGCTGCCTGCCCGCGGGGTGTGAGAGGCGACGGGATCCGCGGCTCTCCGCCCACAGTCGTTCGCTCTCTGCCTTTCCCCATCACAGATGTCACCGGAAAACTTTTAACAAGGCACGGTCACAGAGACAAATAACTGCGGCAACGACTGAGAGTTGCCGTGAAAGCAGACTAACTGAAGCCTGCCTTTGCAAATAATCCGGAGCATGTCGTCATTTAAAGCCGGCATCCTTGCACTCACCGTGCCCGGGGCTGGTCTCCGTTCACTGGTCCCACGCGGAAACAAGCAGCTCGCCGAAAACTTGCATTTAAACGCACTTCGATTACTCTCACATCCTTCCTCTGTCAGAGTAACATCACTTCCCGTAACCCGGCTCCGCCCCAGGAGAGGGTGCACCTCAGCGACAACGCGCTGTGAGTGAGTGAGTGAGTGAGTGAGTCTGCCTCGCCTGCCTCGCCCCTGCACCCACACACCGAGCAGCGCCGTGCCGGCAACGTCGACAACCTTCACGAGTCTTGTGTGCTCCAAAGTCTGGCCTGGTACCAAGCGCAGGTGCTTTAGTTTACGCCGGCCATGTTCCACAAGTGTTTGAAATGAGCCCTAGCTCTGGTGAATCGGAACCTGTTGCAACTGTTCACTCGTATCCGTGGCCGAGGCTGCGACATGGCAAAGTATGGAGCAATTCGGTATAAGGACAACGGGGTTATTTTTCTTACATCAGATAAACTCTCTCTTCAAAACCTGGATGCATCCACCGAATGTCAGTTCTCGCCACTCCCCAATCTCCTCACCTCTTTATCCCGACCATCTCTTTCACTCTAAAGAAGAATCCACCCCCACACAAAAGTCCAATTTCCCTCCATAGATGCTGCCTGATGAGTTTCCAGCGGGTTTGATTTTGCTCCAGTGCTTGCGGTCTCGGGTCTCTTTTTCTCAGACATCCTGAGCACCATTTATTCAACACGGGTTGGACAAATAGGAGTACTGAGAGAGAGAGAGAGGAGTCTCACTTCATTTTAGTTTAAGGAGGAATCAGACTTTCAGTCGGCAGTTTGCTGCCAAAGTTTCTCACATCTGCATCGGGCAATGAGTAGGCTGGCGCCCACCAGCAGGGATCGTGGTCCCCGCTGCACTGCAAGTTTACTCACACTCTCCGAGGCAGCTGACGAGGATATGCTGAGAGTGGGTGAAATCAGCTGAATGAGGCACAGAGTCGTCGCCATGGTTGTGGGTTGAAAGTGTGAAACAGTTGCCACTGAGCTCCTCCAGCGAAGCTGATATAATCACCAGGGCAGGCCACAGATGGGGTGGGAGATTGCAACCTTCACGTGGTCCGCCCTGTTTCGACGAATGCAATCTACCTGGCGTGCACAATCAAATAAGAACAAGTTGTTCTACAACTTTAGGCTGTGCACGCCATACGCGAGAAGAAAAGGCCACAGATCGCGACAGCACACTGCCATATTGTATGTACCATGCTAACAGGAACTCCCAGCCCACCGACCACCTGGTGACCACTCATGGAGGGAAGTGAGATCTGCCGTTCAAGGTGTATGTCCGGGCCTCATTAGTGCTCGCAAGATGCATCACCTCACATTTGTGTGGATTAAACCCCACCTATCATTCATAAATCCACTTCACCAACACATCAATATCACCCTGCCACCTGATACCTTCCACGTTGTCAATAACTCCACCAATCCTTGTATCATCAGCAAACTTACTGATTTGACACCTATTCACCTGCAACTGAGTTCAAAGCTTCTCCAACAGCTCTTCCTCCTATTTCCACAGGATCGGCACCAGTTAACACCTCCCTGCCCCGGCCAGAATGTCTTCTTGCTTTTACCATCTCCTTAGCTCTCAACAGCTTCTCTCTGACTGCTGCCCCAGATCCTCTATTTGTAACTCCCACTCCTCATATAGTTTGGAGAACAAGAGCAAATGCAACACTGATATTAGTACTCACTTTGAGAATAGCATTCATACAAAGATTGGTAGATATTCAACTCTTACAGCCACTTTGTCTTGCTGGAGACAGTGCAGTTGAGATTCACCAGCATGTGGTCTACTTCTGGGGCATTGATGGACTTGCAGTGATGTTTAATCCAAGTATTAAGTCTTTCCCACAGATCCTTCTTCTTCTTTCGTGTGGCATGCACAGCCTAAAGTTGTAGGACAACTTGTTCTATTTGATCTTCTGTTTGTGCAGGTCGAGTTGATTGCATTAGTCGAAACAGGGCGGACCACGTGAAGGTTGCAATCTTCCACCTCCCCCACAGATCCCATCATCTGCAAATGTTGCCTGCACATCCATTGGTCTCACATCCTTTAATGAAAGTCTCTTCTTGTTGAGTGGCAGATATTATGCACCCTGAAAGATTTAATGTTTAGACCTGCACCTTGCACAAAGTAACAGATGGAAACAGTCTGGGGGACAAGACCAATGATCACTTGTAAAGGCAGATTCTGGTCAGAGATAGCCAGCCTGGCATTGTCAAAGGCAGATCAGGTCTGACCAAACAGAGTGAATTCTTTGAAGAGGTGGCAAAGTGGATTGCTGCTGGAAATGTAGTAGATAAGGTTTTATATGGACCAGCCATCGACAAGCTCCCACTGGTCTAGAAGGTTAGGGCCCGTAGGATCCAGGGCCAGTTGGCAGCTAAAATTGGTTGGCAATAGGAAATAGCGAGGGATGGTGGAAGATTGTTTTTGTGATTGGGCGGCCTATGACCAGATGGTCATGAATGGTGTTCTACTGTGATTGGTGCTGAGAGACTGGCTGTTTGTAATATATGTGAATGATTTGGATATGAATATAAGAGACATCATCATTGTTCACTCATGATACAAAGACTGATAAAGGTGTTGACACTGTTGAGGGTAGTCTCAGGCTACAGAGTGAAACGCATGTTGGTGAAATGGGTGAGAAATGGCAGATGGAATTTAATCCTGATCAATGTTAAGTGATGCATTTTTGATGGACAAATATTGGGCCCCATGGGTGGGGGCATTGAACACAAGAGCCATGAGGTTACATTACATATGGCATATTACATATTGTAGATTACATATGTGCTGAGCAATAACTGGTCACTTAAATTTCATTATTATTATAATGCACATGACACTTTCAATGCCTTGTAACTGTATTTTCTGACTGATGGCAGACCAATTTCCCTCGTTGTAACGTATCATATTGTATCATATTGTTACACTTCTGCATTTTCTCTGTAGCTGTAACATTGTAGTCTGCACTCCGTTTAATTTCCTCTTCGCACTACCTGTTGTACTGGCGGATGGTTTAAATTGTACTCATCTACGATATGGTTTGACTCGATAACACACACATCGTTTTTCACTGTATTTCAGTACACATGACAGAATTCACTAAAATCGGTTACTAGGTTACAGGACATTTCAAAAACGATGCGTAACTGTGGAGATTAAAACATCTTGTGAAGTCACTGACATGGCTCACTTAAATTTGTAAGACTGAAACAAAAGTATTTTACCAAGGGAACTGGCTGGCTTTTTATATTAGGGTTTGAGTGATTTTGTTGCATCACAAATTCCTTCTGTGGTGAGCAGAGTGTCCTGTCCTCCATCTGCCTTGATACCTTCTATTAACAATGTTGGAGTTTATTTAAGGATGGTGCTATACTTGGTCAAATAATTACTGCTTATTAAATCAGTAGATGTACAGTTGTAGTATCCCAGGTGCAGATGCCCAGGCTGGAAACGTTTGCAATATAATGCTAACAAATCTGCAGATGCTGGTTTACAAAAAAAAGACCAAATGCTGGAGTAACTCAGCAGGTCAGGCTGCATCGATGATCATTAATAACCCATTATCTGTTATCTGTTATTTGCACTTTATCAGTTTATTTATTCATGTGTGTATGTATTTATATAATGATATATGGACACACTGATCTGTTTTGTAGTAAATGCCTACTATGTTCTGTGTTCCAAAGCAAAGCAAGAATTGCATTGTCCTATCAGGGACACATGACAATAAACTCACTTGAACTTGAACATCTCTGGAGTTAGGATCCTCCTTCAGACGGAAGAAGGGTCCTGACCCGGAACATCCCTATCCATGTTCTCCAAAGATGCTACCTGACCCTCTAAGGTACTCCAACACAATGAATATTAAAAGAATATGCCTCTTAGTATCCAATGGGTGAAACAGAGTAAACATGGATAAACTCTGAACTGCCGTAATGCAGTTGGCTCACCACAGCCGTCTTGAGGACAAATGAAAATGGGGAGTAAATGCTGTTTCTTCCACCAATGTTCGCATCCCACAAAATGAATAAAAATTAATTAAAACATCTCAGTTAATAATGTTTATTTCATTACCAAAACATAACAATATTATTAACCACACTTTTTTTTAATACTTAAGCACAATGGAACCAAAGTACTACAGGTAAAGATATTCTAACTTCCACCAATAATCTCCTATGTTAGGTAGTTCAGTTATTACACCTCTGAGCCTCGCAGTAAAAGGTTAAATCCCACTCCAGAAATCAAACAACAACAAAATATTGGGGATGAGAGCAAAATTGAGGTTGTGATGCAAGATCAGAGGTGTTAGCTTTCAGTCGAGCTGTCAAACTGAGGTGCCATCTGTTTGCTCAGTTGAATATGATTATGTTTCTTTGAAGAAGTGAGCAGGAGGATTGTCAAGGGCAGGGTGTTAGATTTTCTCTACTAGGTCTTTAGCAAGGCCTTGGATAAAATCGTACATAGGTAAGGTGGTCTGGAAGGTTACAGCTATTGAGATCAAGATCGAATTAGCCAAGTCAAATGTACACAAAATTGGCATGGTGGAAGGAGTCAGAGGTTAGTGGATGGACTATTTCAGATAGTAGGGCTATGCCTGTGTCATCTATGTTAATGACTTGGAGGAGAATGTAGGTGGCATGATTAGCATATCCGCAGCTGATGCAGATCTTTTCCCAGGTTGGCAAGTCTAAAACTAGAGAGCATAGGTTTAAGGTGAGAGGGGAAGGATTTAAATGATGGTGTGGTGGGCAATGAAAAAGGTTGACTACATGATCTATATCAACTGGGAAATTATGCAAAGGAACATCAGATAGAGTTTAACTCAGACAAAAGTAAAGTGAAGCTATTTGGGAATTTAAACCAGGGAAGGAAATACACAGTGAATAATAGAGTCCTGGGGAAGTGTTGTAGAACTAAGAGACCTAGGACACAAATACATAGTTTCCTGAAATTGGTGCCGTAGGTAGACAGGGTGGTGAAGAATGCAATTGCCTTCATCTGCTGAGGCAATGAGTAGAAGAGTTGGGACATCTTGTTACAGTTGAACAAAACATCAGTCAGGTAACCCTCGCCCCTGCAGAGGAGATTAGAGAGCATCAGGTAGTTAGATGAATGAGAATACTTGGCCAACAGGCCTGTTTCCGCGCTGTATCTCTAAACTAAACTAAACTCACATCCAGTCTCTGCTTTGTCTCCAAAGCTTTAGTCTGAAAAAGCGGGCAGGCATGTAATGTCATGTCAAAGGACAAAAGCCCTGCAGTTTGTATTGGTCATTACCTCCCAATTAACAGTACAGGTGAAATACAATTAGGCATTTACATTGGACATCTCTCTGCAAATGAGAGTCACAACTGAAACTGATTAACCATAACAGCGCACTTGCAATCGCACTTCACTGGGAAATATCACATTAAACAGTATTAAAATAACTTTATAACTCCCCAATGACTCCTTGAGTTCCATCACTGAATCACGAAGGATGTACAGCCTCTGGCATTTCCAATTCAATACCAGTTTGCACTAAATTAGCTGACTGCACTTACAACACGAGAGGCGATGAATTCAGAACTCCTGAACTACATGAAAAATAATCAGCTGTTGTTCCAGTGCCTCAATGAGTTGAGTTTTTAATCACAAAATGTGCTTTATAATAGTACGTTTCTATGATTACAAATTGTGAACCTGCTTGTAAATTAAACAACCGGCTAACTCACCACATCTTGCTCATTCCTAATAGTTACTTGGATAAGGTACCAGAGGATGAGCAATAGCTAAGAAATTGCACCCCAAATGCATCACCGGGTCAAGAAAATGCCCTGTGACTTCCAGATGGTGATGGACTTGGAACTTGGACTTGGAAAACTTTATTGTCATTCAGACCTTGCCGTCTGAACGAAATTTCGTTGCCTGCAGTCATACATAGAGTAAATAACAAAAACACACAATAAACACATATTTAACATCCACCACAGTGAGTCACCAGACACCTCCTCACTGTGTTGGAAGGCAAAAATCTTGTCTTTGTCTCTTCCCTTCTTCCTCTGCGCTGAGGTGACCCGGGCCTCCGATGTTGTGACCGCACCGGGTGATGTAAATAAGTCCCGTGGGTGAACCGCGCTCCGCAAGCGGGCCGGTTCAACTCCGCGGCCCGGGCGGTTAAAGCTGCCGAAGCTGCCGCCCTCCAGTCCAGCGGACGCAGCTGTTGCCGCGGGAGCTCCAGAAAAACAGATCACCAACCTGTGACCTGCGAGCTCCCGACGATGTCGTCCACTGGGCCCGCGGCCGGGCCTCCGAAGTCGCTGCTGCCGCCACCGGAAAGCCGCCACAGCTCCGAGTTGGAACGCCTGAACCCGCCGCAGCCCCGAAGTCGGCCAGCCCCGCGCTGGTAAGTCCTGGCTGCCTCTACCTCCGGAGCCTCGGGTCGGTCGCAGTTGGAGGTTCGAGGCCGCCAGCTCCGCGATAGGCCTCAGCGCAGACAGAGACGGAGACGGGGGATACGACAAGAAACGTCGCGTCCCCCCAAAAGAAAGAGACTAAGAACGTTTCTCCCACCCCTCCCACACGCATACACTACATAACAACTCAAACTAACGCTAAAAACAAGACAAGAAAACAACAAATAAAAAGAAAAACAGACGGACTGCAGGCGAGCCGCTGCTGCCAGGGCAGCGCCGCCACTCCCAATTGCTTGGTCCTTCTATTTATTGAGCTAGAAAACATACTGCTGGAGGAACTCAACTGGTCAGGCGGCATCTGTGGAGGGAAATGAACAGATAAAGTTTTGAGCCAGGACACTTGTTCAGACTGATGGAGAAGAGGAGAGATAGCTGGTAAAAAGAGGTGAGGGAAGGAATGGGACAAGAGCTAGCGATAGGTGGATCTGGTGAGGAGTTGATTCACACACGAGTCAGCTTTCTCCGCACTACTCCATCAGTCCTGACACAAAACGTTGTCTGTCCTTTTCCCTCCACAGGTGCCCATTGAGTTCCCCCAGCAGCTGCCACCATCTCTCTTTACATACTCTAAATGAGAACAGCAAATTCGCCGGTGATCAAGAATAGAAACCTGGTCATTTCCAGCCTGTATGACACAAGGAGATATAGCAAGTGCTACTCAAGAAGATAATACAAACGTTAGAAAATGGAACCAAGGAAAAGCTAAAACTGCTTACTCAACGGTAATAGAAAAGAAAATGGATAGCGCATCCACAGTTATTGTTACATAGTAGTCTGAGATCGCTGAGAAGCCGTGCATTTACTGTCTGTCCCTAATACTTTGAGAAGGTGGGAGTGAGTTGCCTTCCACACTGCTGCAGTTCATGAGGGGTCAGACCTCCCTCCCACAGAGTTGCTCGGTTGGAAGTCCCAGGATTCACACCCAGCGATATTTAAGAAACGGTGAAATGTTTCTAAATAACGATGCTGTGACATGGAGGGAAATGTGCACATGCACATGTGACAGTCTTTCTTTTCGGTGTTAGAGAAGGAAGAACAATTTAGGTGGCAAAACCCAGATGTTTGTGAGTACATCTTCGCCAGGTTGACATTGGTTGAGAGCAACTTGGCTGGTGTCTACGTCACCACCAAAAGGTCAATCCGGTTTCACTTTCCAAGGGGCATTTAAGAGTCAACCACATTCCTGAAAGTCTGGAGTTGCACATTGCCAGACTGAGGACACCACTTTGAGTGAACCAGATGGGTTTATGACTATTGGGTTGTTCCAAAGTGACCATAACTAGGTGTATTTTTATTTTCTTCTGGAGTATCAATTGAATGAAGTTCTACAGTATCCATGCGGAGAGGCCGAATAAATTCCACAGTTGAAACATTGAGGAAGTTGACCTGAGGATAGCGGTAGTTCCAACATTAAGTTGTGGTGCAACAGTAAATTCAACTTGTGTAATCAGCGGCAAATAACTCTGGACAAAGGTAACAATTTTGGATACTAAACTAAAAAGATTAAAGGCATCTGATTAATAAAAGTGATGTGATGAATTGGTAGAGAGGTGCTGAGGTTAATAACAAAAGTTGCAGTGAGTTTCCCGTTGGTTACTTTGAGGATCCACTGTATGGCAATAATATGTCCATGCTCGGTATTGGAGAGGAACCAAGTGATGATCACACAGAAATGATCCTGAATTCCTCCTGATCACCTATTAATAAAAACTATGGCCAACCATCTAAGACACTAGCCCTACTTCTGGGTTATTTATAGTGCATTGAATGTCTTCAAATTCCTGAATCCTTTAAGGGAAAAAACTGGCATTCTTGTGGCAATCTGCGGATTTCTGTGTTTCCTTTATTTTACAATTAATGATATATTAGTTTTTTCACTTCTGCTTTAAAACTTCCTCTCTTTTGAAAAATAATTTCACACTTCACATAGGCTGCAGTATTGAGTTAGCCCACAAAGTGGCGCCAGTCCCCCTTCATCTGCTGGTGCTAGTCATTCCTCCAGTTTCCCTCTCCCCTGACTCTCAGTATGAAGAAGAGTTTCGACCTGAAACGTCACCTATTCCTTTTCTCCCGAGATGCTGCCGGACCTACTGAGTTACTCCAGCATTTTGTGTCTATCTTCGGAGCTATACCCAGACGGGACGTAGGCAATGACCTGCAGTGTATCACAATGGGGCAGATTGGGTATTGAATTACAGATGGAGAGTATCTCACGTGGTGCAGCAAAGCAGCAAGCTAATTACATTGTCTGACTTAATATTCTACTTGAACAAATCAATACAAATGAATAGGCAAACAAGGATAGGAATAGCAAAATATCAACAAAGAAAGCTGAAGGTTATGCATTTTAAGATGACTACTAAGTGTAGGACAAACAAAATGAATGGTTGGATCCTGGGTAGTATTGAGGATTTGAGGAGCTTTATGGTACAATGGTGGCAGCATAGATAGATAAAGTGGTGAGGAAGTCATATGAGATACTTGCCATCATTAGCCAGGGCATGGAATGTTAGAGCAGGGAGGTTAGGATATAAATTTATAAAACATTCGATAAGTCCAAAGCGGGGGGGCCTGCACGCCATACTGGTCACCAGTCGCCACACTGGTTTCTGTGCTGTATGACTCTTCGACTCTGGAGATATCCCTCCACTACCTTCAACATCATCGTTCCTCAGCCAAGTAACATAAACTCCCCCCATACCATGTACATACATCATTGTTACTGATTTCCAAGCAGTGCCCAAGCAATCTGGATGAAATTACAGGTGATTAGATAAACCATTGCTACAATGTTTAGATTCTGTAATGGCATCTTAAAAATATACTTGTTTAATTAAAGTACAAGGAATTCTCAGTGCTTGGCTTTTCTAAAATTGGACTGGCTACAGAAAGTGGTGCAAGCTTTTGATTAGGGATCATTGTCACAGATTTATACAGCAAGGAAAAGGCCCTTTGGCCCATCTTATCCATGCCAATAAAGTTGAGCTAATTCCATTTGCCCAGTTAGATTTTTCTGCACCCTTTCCAGTTTAATGGCATCTTTCCTATGTGTCTAACTTCAATTTAAACCTGTCGGTCCTTCCTGCACAGTAATAGCAGTCGCTGTTTATTTCTGGCCTTATTTATCAATGAAGATTATTTTCTTATAAACAAGAAACTGCAGATGTTGGTTCACAATGGAAGACACACAATGCTGGAATAATTCAACAGGTCAGGCAGCAACTCAGTAGAACATGGATCAGTAGAACAGATCCATGTATAGAACAGTAGAACAACTTAGCCCTCAACTACACCAACTTTTTATTTTACCATTTTCAGCAAAGATTTCTACTTACAGAGATGGTCATGAAGCTTTTTTTGGCAAGATAAAGAACTGGAAAATCACAATTTATAGCTTCCTCCTCCTCCTCCTTTACTAAGCATGATTATGAGGCTCCAGTTTTGAGGGAAATCTAGATTTTAATAGAACAAATTTAGGGTAGCAATAACTAAACAAGATGTTAAATAGCCACAAAGTTGAACATAATAATATGGGGAGAATCGAAGAGTTATGCCAATAGTTTATAATCAGCAAAGCCATGTTAAATTAATTAATAGAAGCAGCATTTTTTCAATACAAGGTATTGTAATGTAATTATGCAGAGCTGCATTTCAATGTGTAACATTTAATGTTTTTTAAATAACTAAAATCCATAAATATATACCAAACAGACTCATTCAAATTACATTTGGGGAAGAGAAGAAAATTTACTGTTGAAGGTGATCAGAGGAAGAATTGAAACATTCTTAACTTTGAAACCAAGAGTCCCAAATCACATTTAATATAAATGTACATTGACCAAATTCAACCAATCCTAAAAAAAACCTGATAGTCTTCCATGAATTTTAGACCTCCCATAGCATTTTCCAACTAAAGGGATATTTTTGAAGTTTGGTCATTTTCTATTTTCATCTATTTTGAAAAAGATGTTTCACATGTACAGAATTATAGCACAAAATAGCTGAAACCAAAAACAGGGTGAACGAACAAGGCCTGTAATTATTTCTTGAGGTCACGCAGTTGCAATTTAAAGCTAAGCTGTCATTATGTTGAGCTGACAGCTTAGTTCTTCACAGCAAGGAAAGAAAAATGTTCATCATGTCAAGATGTTCCTCATCTTCCAAATTTAGCCTTTTCTAAGAAAATATATGTACATTTTCATCATAGGATAGTTATAATGCAACACTACTTCGCTCCTTTTTTTAAACTCACCCTTTGAACATGGACAATGTCTGAAAGGTCATCAATTCTTACTCATTCCTGGAAACCCAGAAGGATCTTTGGATCTTGTGTACAAGTGAGGGTCCTGCAGGGCCACTTCCGAGGACCACTCGGAGGAAACCTCATTAGATGGCAATGGTGTTGTTTGTTGGTCAAACCAGGGAAGAACAGCAGATGTCCTTCTCTGAAGACCATAAATAAACCTGTTGGGATTTTATACCAATCCAAAACTTTTGCAGTAACCTTCATTGTTACCAGGTTTTCGAAAACCCATTAATAACTCAGACATCGAGAATGATGTCTACCTCCTGGATGTGTCTGCTACGTCAGCCGTGTGCTTAACCTCAAAAATAAATATCACTATAATAAATACCAGCATTGAGAAGTACTTAATTGTAACATACAAATCCGAATTATGTTTATGAGATTAAAAATGTGTGAATATTCATGAAGATTTCCTACCACCCTGGCTGTGGAGGGACCAGTTCTCCTACTTCAACTTTGGGGAGGAGGAATGAGTGGGATGCCTGCCCTTCAAAAAGGATGATCTCACTGAAATATTTCACTTGCCACAGTCAAAACCGTCAATTGCTAGGTCAGGAACACATTGTCGTTGTTGTCAAGGTGACCATATTAATGATTATTTATGTGCCTGACTCCTTCCAAACTGAAACTGGATATTGTTGCAACATCTTGTAAGCTCTCATCACTATTGCATCAGGCAGGACGAGGAGGCTGTCTTTTCTGAAAGTTAATTACATCTCATGCAATCTTGCCAGGGACTAGCACGCAGAGGTAGCACATTGCTCTGCTAAGAATGCAACCTTCTGACCATATGCTTTTTGACTAACGCGTGTTGAATTAGTCATTTCCTGGTATCCACCAAGAGTTCATTCCCTTGGCAACTAACAGGTGTGTGCCCAAAAGCAGCTTCTCATGTAGAGCATATTCCAATATTCATGACGCATTTGTTTAATTTCATTTGCAGTTGAAACACAGGGCTAACCAAAGATGAGATGACTTGATTACAACGGCTTTCAGCAGGTAGTTGTAGTACAGTTTACGATTCTTGAGTGCGACGATAAAATCAGCTGTGGAAGAGCTGTAAAATGCGGTTGTGCTGGGACAACCGCTGCTACATGCACCCAACCTCACTATTGTGCGTTTTCAGGCTTTGTCACCAGCTACACCCAAATCAACTGAGAAGCATGAACATGCAAGGGTGGAGAAGGAGGGAAGTGAGCAGGGTGAGGCAACCATGGCAGCTTTATTTAGCCAAGGATGTGTGTGAAGAAATTATTTGCATAAAATGCAAGCAACCATAACCCCAATTCCCCATTCACTAAATTACTCTTTTTTCACTACTCATTGTGTCAACTGCCTGCCATAAGGCAAAAATAAACCCTACCACAAAATATTCAATCAAATTTATAATATTCATACCAAACATCATACAAATGTAAACCAATCATCACCGAATATTTTTAAGGGTAAATCATATCTAACAGTTTTTTGATGATGTAACAGAAAAGTCAGTGAATAAAATGCAGAATATATGGACTTCCATCATCAAGATTCTCAATTCTTGGATAGGAAAATGTATTAAAAATATGAAAGGTGGAAGGTGATGAATCAAACCACGTCTTCTAGTGTAACCCTGGAGAATTTCAGATTGGAGGAAAGTGTACAAGGGAGTTTCACAAGGATCAGTACCAGGACCACAGCTTTGCTTAATTCTCTGTGGCCAACCTAAATGAGTAGACTTTGTCAGTATGTATGCAGAGGACTGTGTACCAAAGAAGACAGAGACCATAGGTGAACCATGAGATGCATTCCCGGATGAAGTCCAAGTCTGCATCATTCAAAGTCAAACGATCCCAAGAAATCTGTGTACGACTTTCGCAAAGCTATCAAGGATGCCAAGAGGGAATTCCAGACCAGGTCGGAATCCCAGGATAACCAAATGACACCCATCGATTGTGGCAAGGTTTTCATTTTATAACAAGCTACAAAGTGAAGTCAGGCAGTATTGCTGGCAACAACGCATCCCCCTCTGATGAGTTCAATGCATTTGATGCTCATTTTGAACAGAACAATGGAAAGATGGCAACCACGCTGACGGCCTTGGGTGCATCTGAATCTCTAATCACATTTTCTTTGATTGCTTTTATGTCATCTTGGGAACAATTCATAGAAACTTATGCGGGTATTTAAATAGGGCTGGTGGGGATGGGATGGGACAGAGGAAGCCAAAGACAAAAATGCCCCTGCTATTGAATAGTTTGTGGGAGAGAATAAATGACAAAGATGATGCTAGCAAGGGGATGGCATTGAGACAGAAAACAATGAGCAAGATGAGTATGAGACGGAAGATGTTTGATAGGCTCAGTTGAGATTTATAGGATGTAGCAGGACCATTGTGAAATTGTTTAACAATGACTTTGCTCTAAAAGACACACAATGCTGGAGTAACTCGGCAGGACATGCAGCATCTCTGCAGTGAAGGAATGTGTGACGTTTCGGGTCGCGACACTTCTTCAGACCAATGGGCCTCGAGAAGGGTCTCAATCCGAAACGTCACCCATTCCCTCTCTCCAGAGATGCTGCTTGTCCCACTGAGTTACTCCAGCATTTTGTGTCTATTGTCAGTTTAAACCAGCATCTGCAGTTCCTGATTGGGTACTGATTGGGGATGATCAGCCACGGTCACATTGAATGGCGGTGCTGGCTCAAAGGGCTGAATGACCTACTCTTTCACCTATTGTCTATACATGTACCTGTCTAACTGTCTGTTAAACGTTGGGTTAGTCCCTGCCTCAACTGCCTCCTCTGGCAGTTGGAGTAACTCAGCAGGTCAGGCAGCATTTCTGGAGAAAAGGAATAGGTGACGTTTCGGGACGAGACCCTTCTTCAGACATCACCTATTCCATTTCTCCAGAGATGCCGCCTGATCCACTGACTTACTCCAGCATTTTATGTCTACCCAACCCAAGACACCTCAGAGAGAGAAGATTACTTGGTAATCTTCCACTTTCTGTTCCCTCCCCAATGAACATCACAGATGAAAAAAATGTAACGGTGTGCAAAATATGGTTATAAAATTAAAAATACGACAGGACACTTCACTCATTCTTTCTCACCAGAGATGTTGCCTGTCCCGTGAGCTTACTCCAGCATTGTGTGTCTATCTTTGGTTTAAACCAGCCTCTGCAGCTCCTTCTACAAAATGGCTTTGCTCTCATAGTCAGTAAAACCATCATAGGAACTTAGAGGAAGCACTGTCTCAAAACAGTATCCAGCATCATCAAGGTCCAACATCACCCTGGCCACACTCTCATTTCACTTCTGACATATCGGGAAGAAGGTATATGAGTGAAAACTGTAATGTTCACGTACCAGAACAGCTTCTTCCCAATGGCCATCAGACTGTTGAACATTACGAACTCCAACTATGAATTGCCTTGATTGCACTCGTGACTTCGTGATTCGTTTGGGATTTTTTGCACTATATTGGATTTATTTATTTATTTAATTTATTTCTGTTTGTTTATTATATTATCTATTGAGTACTGCATTTACAAATCTGTTGTGCTGCTGCAAGTGAGAATTTCATAATTTAATTTTGGTACAAAACACACTTAACTTTTTTCATAAGCTAAGGAAGTAGTACTGATCTCCCAATCTACCTCATTGCAGCCCTTGCACTTTAAAATAAAACTGCACTTACTCTGCATCTATAACACTATAATACAATATTCTGCACTTAAGTATTTTTTGTTTGCACGAACAGTTGTACTTGTGTATGGCTTGATTGTACTCATGTACAGTGTAATTTGATTGGACGGCACAGTTTATCACTGTATTTTAGTAAGTGACAATAATAAAGCAATACCAAAAGGCTAATAAATGTGCCCAAACTCAATAGGGCATTACACCCTAAAGCATATTACACATTCAATGAGATCAGACCAATCTGTAATCCATCTGCTTTTGCATCATAATCCAACAAAGATCAATCTCAAATTTAAAGTTTAACTCACCTAGTATCAACTAATATTTCCAATAAAACGTTCTTATGTCTACTCTTTTCTTGATGTAATGGTTTCATAAATACACCCAAAAGGCAGGCTTTTTAATATTTAGGACTGTCCTGTACTTTTAGGCTCCAAAACCAGCAGACATTGTTTACATTTATCTTACCTAAAAACTGTATGTTACTTATGGCTTCATACAGCATCCACATGAGACTTCAGATGAGACTAGTTCCTCTTAAAAATTGCAATATTCTACCCCAGGAGGCCACACCTGGATACTAAGGAAATCAAGAAATATTTGAATCGTGGAAAAGTGATCCCATGGCTAAGATCTTACTGAACAGCAGGAGAGGTTCACAGGCTTGAAGTGGTCAGGCACATGGACCTAGCCTGTAGGGCTTACCCGCATTTTGTAAATACATAATGGTAGACAGGGTGCATTCCTACTCACCAAGTTAGATCAGTCTTGTATAGCAGCACGAGATAAGGCCTCTGTGAACAATGTGGCAATTGGAGAGATACATTGATTGATACAAATACATCTATTGATGCTCCTGAACACATCATCAGTGATGTAACCTGGGGTCATTGGGTGTTTCGGATCTTTCAACATCAGACACCCTCACCCAGGCGACCCAGCTGCGGTTGATCAGACCACGACTTGTGTTCAGGTGGCATTCGCCCCTCCCCATGGATCCTCCTCTCCTGATCCAGAGCCATCTCTAGGCCTTCTCTGCTGCCTCTGTGGTGTTCTTGATGGCTCTTCTCCTCGCCACTCCGTTGATGCCCAGTGCACTCAAGGCTTTCTAGAGCGATTCTCCTGCAAAACCTCTGCAGCCAACCTTGATGGGCATACACCTTGCCTTCCAGCCCTGCTTACGGCAGTCTATGACCAGCTCTCTTCATACATGGTCATCTTCCTCCCGTGCGCCTCCTCCAGATGGTCCTCCCACGGCACTGTCAGTTCCAACAAGACGATGTTTTTGGTAGTCTCTGAGACCAGGCGGATATCTGGCCACAGGGTGGTCGTGGCAATGAGCTGTGGGAACTTCAGCTGTTTCACCAGGTCTATGGAAAGCTGCCAGTCCTACACAGGCGCCAGGATTCCTGACGGATTCCTGGCTGCTGTGGTTCTTGGCAGCTGCACTCCGGCCTTCACGAAGGTGATCATCTGGGTGGTGGGGCATGCTCGTCTGCAGCTGCTGATTCCCGTGCTGATGGCTTCTGCAATGGGTTTAATAACCTGGTCGTGACGCCAGGTGTACCGGCCCTGCCCAAGAGCCTTTGGGCAGCAGCTCAGGATGTGTTCCAACGTCCCCTTGCCTGATCTGGCAATCTGGAGATTCCGCTTTGCCCCAGATGAAGAGGTTCGATGGGCTGGGCAGGACATCATACATTGCCTGGACCAGGAACTTGATGCGCTGTGGTTCAGCCTGCCAGAGCTCAGTCCATGTGACTTTTCAGTCCTTGGCCTGCTCCCACCTTGTCCAGGCTCCCCTCCCTACTGCCTCAATCCAACTGCTCTGGTACACCTCTCCTCCTCCACCACTGCCCTCACTTCCCCCTGGACCAGCCTGCGCCTCTCCTTCCCCTTGGCCTTGTCAAACTGGGGAGATGGGAAGATTCCCAGGCCAGCTCTTCCCCGAGTCACTGCTCCCACCAGGACTCTGTGGCGTATCCGAGACTCCGCTTGCAGCACGGCTTCGCCGGCTCTCCACTTAACTCCCATTTTTCACCTCCACCCCTGCCTGAGCCACCTTGGGGTCGCTGGAGTCCCTGTACAGCATCTCCTCTCTGGCCCAAGTCACCTTAAACTCCTTTAGGGACTTCAGGGGCAGCTGGGGATTGGTGTTATTTCCGTAAAGGGCGATGCTGCTAAGGCTCCTGGGCAGTCCCAGCCACCTTTTGAGAAAGCTGCTGACTTTCCTCTCCAATCTCTCTATGATAGATATTGGGACTTCGTAGACAAGCAGTGGCCAGAGTATCCGTGGCAGAATACCATGCTGGTAAATCCATGCCTTGAACTTGCCAGGAAGCCCCGACCAGTCCAATGCTCTCAACCAACTCTCCAGCTCCTGACAGGTTGCCCGGACAGATGCTGTATCCTTCAGGCTGCTGTTAAACACCTTGCCAAGACACTTCACTGGCCTTTCGGAGACAGTTGGGATTGATGTCCCTTCGATGCTGAAGCGGAACTTGTCCATTACTTTGCCCTTCTTCAGCGCCAGTGGCCTTGATTTTCCTGGCTTAAACCTCATCCTCGCCCATCCTATCAGTTTCTCCAACCCCTGCAGGATCCCCCTGCCTCCTGGCACTGACTCAGTGGTGACAGTCAGGTTGTTCATGAAGGCTGATTGGTGGTTGGCGCACTCCTGACTTGGTCCGAGGGCCCCGGCACTCTGGCTCAGCAGACTTGACGATCATGTTCATCGCCAAGGCAAAAAGGATCACAGAGATGGTACAGCCTGTGATGATCTCAACCTCCAGTCTGTGCAACTCTGATGTTACTGACCCTGATGAGAATCTCATGCTGAACTGGTTGTAATAGTCCTGGATGAGATCTGCCACTTGGCCCGGCACATGATGCTTGGCCATGACTGTCTGGATCCGCTTGTGCGGGATGGAGCCGTAGGCGTTGGCCAGGTCAAGCCAGAGCACTGTCAGGTCTCCCTTGTCCTCCCTGGCTTCTCTGATGAGCTGGGTCACCACTCCCGTGTGCTCTAGACACCCCGGCACTCCAGACAAGCCTCCCTTTTGTACTGAGCTGTCGATGTAGCCATTGCTGGAGAGGATTAACATTATGATGATAACTAAGACTTCAAATGAACAAAGGAATACTTTAAGCATGAGACCACCAAATAGTGATCTCTAAGCAGGAGATAATCAAGCAGAAAAAGGGGATTGTAGAAGCAATTGAACACACACTTTTTCATGTTGGATTGAATATGACGTGAAATCGAAAATACTTTTTGCTGGATATGCTTTACCTTTTTGCTAAATGTTTATAACATTTTTATGGTTTGTACAATCATAGAATGAGTGTACAGAATGCAGCAGTACGGCAAACAAACCTCTCGCCTTCCCTTTGATAGATAAATAACTGTGTGACCAAAGAATGGACTGTGCAAGATATATTCTTCCACCACAAGACTGCACATCCTATTCCTGCTTCTACATTCTTAAATTCTTCAATACTTAAGGTCTCACCCACCTAGATCAAGCCCAACAACTTGATACTACTCATATACTAGTGGGTAGTCATATATTATAAAAGCAAGAGTGGTAAAAAATATATTTTTTTTGGCAATGCTTTATTATCTGTTCTCATGTCTTATGGTGTTGGTGAAAGTAACATTCATTGTCCATCCTTAATTAAGAAGGCAATGGTCAGCTTTCTCCTTGAACCATTGTAATTGTTGCAGAAGAGTAACTTGTCCAGCAAGGCAGTGTAAAGTTGTCGGTCAACAGTATTCATCCATTTCCTACTCAGTGACTTCAGCTTCTGCAGAAATATAGAAAAAACGGCTTATAGTCTCAAAGAACCCACAGAACTTGGGAAGTCTGAGAATAAACATCACATTGCAATGATTACCAGAATAGTTATTGTGCCTTTTGATACAGTCCATGGTGTTTCTTTTAATTCTTTTAAATACGTTTTAAAAATTTTAAACTTTTAAAAATTAAAATTCTTTTAATTTCTTTTAATTCTTTTAAATATGCATTTTTAATATTGCACCTTTAACAATAACTTAATGTACCATGGTACATTCTGGAAATATTATTAACAAAACTTGATGCCAAGCAATTTAAGAATATGTCATAGTAAAGATTTGCCCAAAAAGGTTTAACAGAATACCTTGAAGCAGGAAAGAGAGTTTGATAGATTTAACGTATTAAAACTTCCAATTTTAGAACCGTGACTGCTAAAAATAAAAATGTGCAAAAGGTCATAAAAAGAGAACCATAATAGCTGCTGGCAGAATGGCAGAGTTCTGAAAATACCAGAAAGAGAAGAATTTTAAAATACACACAAAATGCTAGAGTAATTCAGCGGGCCAGACAGCATCTTTGGAGAAAAGGAATAGGTGATGTTTCGGGTCAAAACCCATTTCCAGAGGCGTTGCCTGACCTGCTGAGTTACTGCAGCATTTTGTGTGTATCCCAGTTGATGGCTGGTGCTCGGCTTTCGCCTGCACCGAGGGGTTAATCGACAGCCACTGGATAAGGCGAAAGGTGCAGCTGACCGTCCCCGGCCTGTCGGGGAACGGGTTCCTCGGGAGTTGGAACAGAGTTGAGCTGGAGTTCGCGCTTCTTCTCCGCGCTGGTTGTAAGCCTGGGTCACCACTGCTCCGGGCCAGAGTCACCCCGGACATCCCTGGCCGCCCCCGGACAGGGATGGGACACTCAGGAGGGGACAGTAGTGAGACTCGGCTCACAAATCTGCCTCCTGGGGTTATGCAGGAGAGGAGCACGTGGTTCAGCCCCTGTATAATAACCCTGTATAACCCAGGAGGGGAAAGCCCGAGTGAGAATGGAACCCATACACCCAGGCTGAGGAGGACCGGACCGTGATTCATTAGATGGACACTGCTGAGATTTCTGCATGGACC
The DNA here is from genome assembly GCA_035221665.1 of Okamejei kenojei. Taxonomy (NCBI): domain Eukaryota; kingdom Metazoa; phylum Chordata; class Chondrichthyes; order Rajiformes; family Rajidae; genus Okamejei; species Okamejei kenojei. The sequence goes on from CM069164.1 coordinate 18,251,687, forward strand.
AGTGGAGGGAGAAATAGTGTTGCTAAGTCCAGTAGCAATTCAACAGTGCTTGCGGCGCCGGAGACCCGGGTTCGATCCTGACTACAGATGAAACGCAGGTCCGTATACACACAGCAGCTCAGCTGCCGAGAATGTTTTTCTCGAGTGACCTGTGACCTGGACATGCGCAGTCGGAATACCGAACTTGCTTATTCAATAATGCTACAGTAAAACACAAGATGAAGCATCCAACCAATCATCATTGTAGTCACAGTATTCTACAAAACAAAAAGTGGAACTTATTTCTACTAAGTATTTGGCTCAGAGTTCCTTAACACAATTATTTGGATGATTAAGTATATCATTAGAAACATAATTAATATAATTAAGCAAAACTATAAAATTAAATATGCCTATTGTAACCCAAGAAACTACACCCAATTTAAAGAATTTGTTTATAGTCTGTTGTTTCACATGTCAAAAGTCATACCAATATTTTGATTTACATAAAGGCATCTTTGAAGAACATGGGTAATGGCCAAATGTTCGATGCCCAGCTGCAGTGAGCCAGCACAGTTGCAAGGCTCAGGCCCCGCCGACTGTCCCGCGGGGAGCTGCCGTACTCGTGCAGGTCGCCACGACGCTGCCTCACATTGAGCGGTGAAGGGCCGGGGGCCGGGGGCCGGGGGCCGGGGAGCACTAACCGGCCTCGCCGCCCGCTTTACCGTCGCCGTCCGGGGCCCGAGGCGGCGCTGAGTCGTCGGCGCGGCCGCTCTCGGCGCCGGGAGCCGGGTTGCCCTGCGCCTTGGCTTGTTCCAGGCGATACTGTTTGTACAGCGGCCCGTAGATGTACAGTCCGCCCGCCACCCCCACCACGGCCGCCAGCGTCAGCTGAGGGAAGGTCAGGCCGCCCGGCAACATGGCCGCGCAGCGGAGGCGCCAACCGCCCACCGCCGCCAGTGCGCACGCGCGGCTCCCCTCCCTCCCTAGAGGAGCGCTCCTCTATAATCTTTGCTCCCTCCCTCCACCAACACTCAATTCACTCCAAAAGTGGAGGAAGGAGCTATGGACCAAAGACACACAACACAAGACGCTGGAGTAACTCGTCCCAGTATCAAAGGACTACATTGACTTATTTGCACTTTATTAATTTATTAATTAATGTATGCATTTAAGTATATAATTGTAGTCAATGCCTACTATGCTCTGTTGTGCTATGCAAAGAAAGAATTTCATTATCCTGTCAGGGACACATGACAATAAACTCTTTTGACTTTGACTTGACTTTATTGGGAAGCAGAAAGTAAACAGAGTACGTTTCCCACAAGCATTTAAAACCATTTCCTGCTTCCACACTAAGCATTGCTACAACAGAATATATTCTGATTCAATCAAGCATTTTCCTAGTCCCAGGGAGAAAAAGGGTAGTGCAAGATGGTTTCTCAGTGATACGTATCACCCCTTTCACAGAATTAAACTAAATAATTAAATTTGTATTTTAGAACAATACTTCATTGATCAATAGCAATAGTTTACAAATGAACCCAGAATGCCTCTCTTCAAAGCTTTTCTTCGATCTCTATTAATCTGTTTTCTACTGCAAAAGTTACATTTTGTAAAAAAACATGGCCGAGTTTGGTATAAATAAAGGTAGAACTGGTTCAGCTCAATCGATAAAAAACTTTCCGTGCAAACGATATACTTTATTTATTGCATAATAATACCCTTCTATTTCCTCTATCTTTCTATCTTTGTCCCACCCACTCCCCTGACATCAATGTGAAGAAGGTAGACAAAAGTGCTGGAGAAACTCAGAAATTGACTAATTTCAATAAATTAACATAATACTTCTTAAATTGATATGGCAAATTTATTAACAAGTTTACTATTCCAGTTTACAAGGGGTGAAATAGGGGGACCTTACAGCATACTAAGCATTTATTTTGAAAGGTTTTTCATTATGTATTTATATTTCTCTGAAAACCTACAAGCCAATCTTATTGGAGATGCGAGAAACTGCAGATCCTGAAATCTTGCTCTAAAAGAAAAGTGCTGGAGTAACTCAAGTGGGTCAGGTAGCATCTGTGGAAGGAATGAACAGGCGACATATTGGGTTGAGTCCCTTCTTGAGGACATCAATTCCTCCAGCACATTGTTTTTTTGCTCAAGATAATATAATTTATTTTGTGTTCCAAGTCAGTGCTGGAGATTGTGTTGACTCAATCTTTCTCATTCCATACCCTCCTCACACTTGACCCATTGAACCCCGTTTGCCATTTCTTGGCTTACTTAACCAGCTGATTCAGATCACATGGCAAGATTTGTCAACCTTCTTCGTCGTCTATAATACCTATTATTTTGTGTCGTCTGCAAACTTACTAACCTTGCTTTGTACATTCTCATCCAAATTGTTTGGTTGACTAATAACAACAGGCCCAGCACCAATTCATGTGGCACATCACTAGTTAAATTTATTTTTTAAAACAACCTTCCACCATCAGTTTCTACTTCCAACTATCAAGCCAATTATGTATCCAATGCTCTCTCTGGAACCTGTGTTCTAAACTTCCTGACTAGCCTGTCATACAAGACTTTATCAAAGGCTTACTAAAATCCGTACAGACAGCAACCATCTCCCTGCCCTCATCAATCCCCTTGGTTATCTCTTCAAAAAGAACAGATTTATGAGACATTTCCCCTCGCACGAATCAATGCTCCCTAAGCAGTCCTTATCTATCTAGATAGTACAAGATCTTATCTCAGATATTTGTCTGCAATTCGTATTACTCAAATTGCAAGCCTTAAAACCATAAAATATAACAGTGCTACATTAGTCAATTAAAGTGGTATAACAATATTAGACATAAATATGTGCAACCCAATATCTTAATAACAAAGGGAACTAAGAATAGTTAAGACCTCATCTTAAGTGGATTTTATTCATAAAGGTGAAAGAGATTAACTTGCAAGGCAGCTTTCCTATTATCTGATGTCTTGATTTATTACCACCATTTGAATTGTGATAGACGTTAGTGAAAGAGGAGTTTTGGCAGAATGTTGGACTTTCTTCAGTTGAATCCTGGAAAACCGCCATCAGCACAGGTTCACTAGTTTAATATGCACTGGTTGGGGCCAGGCTCCAGGTCAGGGGCTCTGAAACTTGTTAGGGATAGATATTTAACTGCAATGGTTATGCCAAAGTTGAAAATATTCAATAATACTATATTTTATCATCACTAAATTAAATAGGTGTGTGTAGAAGCTAATTGAAAACTTGCACACAGAAGCCTTTTTAAAAATCTATATAAAATGAAATGCACTTTTACGCACAAACATCATGAGGCTACAATTCCCTACTCGCAGACTTCACATCTATCAGAATTAACTCGCCCTCCTCCTAAAGGGGTTCTGAATTAGTAATTGCATATTGTACCTTTCCAAATATTCAGCAATACACCTCTGCCAATGGTACTCCACAGATAGAACCCACAAGTATACACTTCACAGATAGCAGTCAGGTTAGATCAATATCTAAATATAGTCAAAAACAAAATGTTCATGCCTTATTGTCTTTTAATGGCTTCTGAGCTTAGTGACAGTGTTTTTCTCCTTTTTACCAGGTATTAATGGAACAAGATCATACCCAATAAATTCCTTATATATTTTGCTGCCATTCTAACATCTCTCTTTGGAAACAAGTTTACTTTGTAAATTAAAAAAGTGTTGAGCTAACTCAGCAGGTCAAGCAGCATCTCTGGAGAGCACGCATAGGTGATGTTTCAAGTCAGAACCTCTCTTCAGGCATAGGAGATGGTCTGTTGGATCAAGAAACTCAAATAATGGTCACAAAAGATTGAAAACCAAGTTCTTAAATTAACAAAAAAAAACATTTTGAAACTACAGAATTTATTTTTGCGGTAGCTGCATCAGTATACAGTAAATCAGATTCATATACATGTAGAAATATTGGGTGACCCCTCCTGGTTGATATATTCTTAAGCACATACACATTTGCCACACAAATAAAACAGCTTCACAAATAAAGAGTTAAGCCAGAACTTTTATTATCAATTTTAACATTTTTGTTTGCCTACAATTGTTCATTTTGTCAAATGGAAAATGTAGATGCAATTTAACTGATTTTAAAATAAAAATGCAACCCATCTCTTTATCCCTTGAAATCATAAAAGGCAAATATATATATTTGTGTAAAATTATTCACAACATGGGGAAGGTAAAAATGGACCAATTTGTGCCATGGAATTAAATTACAATCTTCAAAAGAAATTTAAATTCAGCACACCAATATTAATAATTTACACAATATGGAATTTAGGTTCACATGATAGCAAATTACAAATTTGCTAAGGCAAAAGAGGCTTGCATTTCATGCACATACCAGCATACGAATAGACTTTGTAAATGCATTAAAGATCCAGCAACTTTAACTCTTACTTAATCCTAAACTTTGTTTAGCACAACATACTTTGCACAACACAACTGCTCAGGAAATCTCTGACCAGCACATTGCAAATATAGATGGAATATTATTAGCAAAACTACATCTACTCTCTTATTATTCAAAGTCAAATGAAATGCATATTGTTTCAAAACAAACGTCATTATTCTTAGGCATGTACCACAAACAGCAATCAGATAGGTCTGAACATGTTCAAACACATACTTATGAAGAACACACCCATTTAATATTTTGGATCAAAAGGCATCGGCCCCAGCTCAATTTCAACATTCGCCATGTGTCTTCGTCCTGGCTTGTTCCATTTGCAATCCCTGTGGTGGTAAGCCTGCTGGTATTTCCTTTCAGGTCTCTGTTGCCTGGAGCCAGATGCATGTTTAGAATTATGCTTTCTGTATTTATCAGCATCGTAAAGTGGACTGCAAAGATAAAAATTATTAATTATGGCTTTTAAGTAAAATAGCCAAGACTGATCTATTCATTTGCAATTCCCAATGTGCATTAGTATAAGTGCAATAGGTTTTTAGAAATACTACGGCCACATTTCAAGCAGCATTATAATAATCTTACTTTAGAAAAGGAGTAGATGAATGTATTGATAATGATTCTTTTGATACTTGGTCCTGGAGCATTGGCAAAGCAAAAAGGAAGGTTGAGGAGATATTTTATGGCTATCGGCAAATATTATACATATATATTCAATTTTCAATCTAGATATCAATCAATAGACCACCTTGGTATCAATCAAAATTAAGGTGGGAGAGGCAAAGTTTAAAGATGATATACGCAGAGGGTGGCGAATGCCTGGAACTGGGGCTGGTGGTGGAGACAGATTTGAGAGTGGCATTTAAGAGCCTTTTGGATAGGCATGTGAATTTGCAGGGAATGGAGGGATATGGATTATGTGCAGGCAGATTTGGTATTGGCATCATGTTCAGACATGGTGGGCCAAAGGGCCTGCTTCAGTTAAGTACTGTTCAATGTTCAAAAGTAATGAATCGTGTTCGTATTGAGGGATCCTAAATTATGTGGATTTTATTTGATGAATCCATCTTCTATTAATGGATACGTAAAGCAGAAAATTAAAAATCTGCAGCCCAAACTGGCAACTGGATATTCAGTGCAGATTCCAACTGTCCAATGAAGACACTGGCTGGCCAACTGACAGGAAATTAATTGCAATTGATCTTCAATACCTCTTACATAGTTAAAAAGGAACAGGTGTAGAAGACTTTTATAAACTGGAATATGTCATGAACAGAAATCTGGTAGAGTCCTTACAGTTTGCCAAATATGAGAATTAAGTCGTAGTTCTTCAGATTCCTTTGTGTTAATATTTCTGGAATTTTGTTGTCTCGCACTATTATAGCTGAAATTCTGTTGTTTACTCACTCCTACACCCAAAACATTCATTACAGAATTCCAAATATAACAGAAAATACTGGACGGTTGGCGACACGATGGAGAAAGACATTCAAAGTTTCCGTTGTGGAGGAACCAAAATGCGAACTATTTCTCTCTCCACAGATGCAGCCCAACATGCTGAGGATGTCCAGTATTTTCTGTTTTTATTTTAAATTTTTAGCCTCTGGTAGCTTTTAGTTTAGCAAATTCCTATTAGCTAGGATTGAATCAATGACATATCAAATCAAAACCCAATCCCAAAGTTATATACAGTATCCTGCTCTATATCGGCCAATTTCAAATGGCGAGTTAAATTCTGAATATCAAGTGAATGTAACTGGACAACTTAAATAATTTCAGAAACAAACAATTCTAAATTAACTGGATAAAAGAGCAAACTATTACCATGGTCCAAATTGATTAATATAATTGTCACCAAACAAGTGCTGATAGATGTATCCATCCAGGTCATCAAAACCATCATGGTTGCCTTCTTGGTGCTCTGCAATATCTTCAAGATAATCTTCAACATCATTAACAAAATCAGAGAATAACATTTGGTCATGTATAAAAAGCCCATTACGGAAAAAACGGTTGATAAATTTCTCCAGCTCACTCCAGCGTTGGAAGTCGACCATCTCTCGTTGAAGGTAATTATGGAGAAGCTCATGAAATTCTTCCATCTTGATGGGGTCAAGGACTTTATTAAATAGACTCAAAGATTCTTGGTGGGCACATTCAAAAACATCAGAGCAACCTTTAGGGCTCTTGTAGCGTGCATGTTTTCCCAAGTGATCATGTTCACCCGATTCAAAATTGTGAGAGTTGCCACTGCGCATTTTGTGCGGTTTCCTTGAATTGCTACCATGGAGCTCCTCATTAGTGGCTTGTCTGGGTTTATGTTGATAGGTATCTTTGTCTTCATGAACACCATGTTGTCTGCACTTGTTTGTTTTACATGGGTGTTCATTGTGACGTTGCTGGAATCCATGACGTCTAGTTTTTGCATCTGCATCATCACGTCTCTTATTTTTGTGAAATAATTTTTTTGCTGAGTTTTGGAAGTTCTGGAATGTGGATTTAACAGAATCAGAGAATCTCTTAAGATTTTCTTTAACAGCTTCTTTTGCCAGTTTAATCTTTTCTTTATGATGACGCACAAACTCTTTGGTTGAGTTTTTCACAGCGTCAATCGTATTCTTAAATGATCTTATAAAGCCTTTAGATTGCTTCTTTTTATCCCTAGTTCCATAAAACTCCCAATTTGTTTTTGACTCTTGCTTCTTTGCTGTTTTCTGAGTTGCAGGGTCCGTGTTTTCTTCCTTTGATTCAATATAAAGTCTTTCCCACAAGTCAGAGCGTTGCTGTTCAAAATCCAATTTTTTCTCTAGCTCTGCAAGTCTTGTTTGTAAACCTTCTGTTATTTTACCATCTCGGGCTGTATTAGGCATAGATTGAAAATTACTCAAGGTATCCAGTTCCTTACGTAGTGCATCAGTTATTTCTCTTTCTTTATCCAATTCCTTTCTTAGCATCTGAGCCTCAGTCACAAGGGTCCCCTTCTGTAGAAGGAAACGGTGTACTTGTTGTTTCTCTTCTTCGAGATGATCTTTCAGTTTCTGGTTTTCCGTGATGATTGTTTCAGCATCCATTCCCTTTCCTTCCAATGTCCTGATTTGTTCCCTCAACTTCCGAAGCTCATTCTGCAACAAGGATAATGCTTTCTCTTCATGCTCCAGGGATTCTTTCATACGCTGGTTTTCTTTGGCAAGCACTTGCTGCTGTGACTCAACAGAAAGCCTCTCATCCACAGTTTCTTTTAAACGAGTTTCCAAGTTTTCTCCTTGTGACTAAATAATTGTAATAAAAAGTTAAATATCCATTTATAAAGGCAATATGCATTATAAAGTCAGTTTATTAGTCATATTATAGGGCAACAAAATTAAATGGGAGCCAAATTCTACATTTCAATAACTATTAAGTACATGCTACATTTCGAAATATCCTTAATAGACCTATTGAAAGACCTCAGAGAAATTATTGAAATTCTACATAGGTATCCCCTGCTGTTTACTAGTAGATGGTCACATATTTTCCAGAAAAGACTGTTTAGAATCACTGAAGCAGATGAGGAATCAAAATTTACTTTTTATTGTAACAATTTCTTTGGAAAAATGGAAATCTCATCTGTAGAAACCTTTAAGTTGTAGGTACCATCCCTAACTTGCTGGGAAATTCCAATCTCACTTACAACAAGCTTTTCATAGCAACAGTCATCAATTATGAAAAACAGTATTTAAGAGTACCTATCCTAAAAGAGATGCAATCATAAAGAAAGCCGATCAACACCTCTACTTCCTTCGAAGATTGAGGAGATTCAGTATGTCAATAAATACTCTCTTGAACTTCTACAGGTGTACAGGAGAAAGCATATTGACTGGTTGTATCAAGGCCTGGTTCGGCAACACAAATGCTCACGGACAAAGATTACAAAAAGTGGTGAACACTGCCCAGTCTATCATGAGTACTGTCCTCCCCATTAGATCTATAGGAGTCTCTGCCTCAAAAAGGTAGCCAGCATTAGAGACACACACCACCCTGGTCATACTCCTATTTCACTCCTGCCATTGAGGTGGTGGTATAGGAGCCTATAAACTAACGTCCAGTTTCAGTAACAGCTTCTTCCCTAAAACCATCAGGCTATTAAACACTACAACCTCCAAATAGGCTCAAGTTAAATAGATTGGTGGGAATTTTCTTGTCTTTGCACTATTATTGCTTGTTATAGAACTTTTGTTGTTGTTTATTACAATGTTACAGTACTATATTTGCATTTGTGTTGTGCAGCTGCAAATAAGAATTTCATTGTTCCGTTTCAGGAGATTTGACAATAAAAAACTCTTGAAAATAATTTAATATTTTATCGGTAACACATCACTCCTCCGAGCATAGATAAATACTTTTGAGAGAAAGTGCTTCACCAGGTCATCTAGGAACACATTCTGGATGGCAAATGTATATTGCCATCTATGTACTTTTGTACTCTGTATTCAGTCATCCACAGAATGCCACGTCGTATCCAAGCAAATAATCTTACAAACTAACATTTGTAGAAATGTAATGACTTCATTGTCCTGAATGGAATCAATTTACACTTGTTCTAAAAAGCCTTCTGATATCACAATAATGATGCCAAAATATAAATATTCACTGCATTGTCTAAACTAGAACAAACAGAAGCATTGACCCTAATATTTTTTGTTTTATATCATTGTAGATGTGAGAAAGTAATCTAAATGCATCTTAGAATAGAGGGGAGAGTTAAAGAATAATATTGAATAGAGATGGAGAAGAATTAGAAAGTAATTTATGCATATTAATTATACTTAAAGTGAATGGGTGGATTGTTCATGATGACATCATTGATGAATTGCATTACACATGGCAAGTATCTGCTAATTTCACATATACATAAATGCTTCACGGTTTCTGTAATCTGAAGAGTTTTCTCTGTGGTCTTCTGTCAGGGGTTGTGGGGAGAAGGCAGGTGAATGGGATTAAGAGGGAAAGATAGATCAGCCATCATTGAATGACGGAATAGACCTGATGGGCCGAATGGCCTAATTCTGCTCCGATCACTTATGAACTTACGAAAAACTTTGTCATGGTGGAGAGGCTTGCATGTGTCTAAGATCTTGGGAGCCGAGCCATTTGGAGAATGGGGTCAGCCATGGCAGGCAGTTTGAGGGGGAGGTTCCTGACCAAGCAGAGATTAACTCCTAACAGTCCATGGAGTTGGACCCGGGTAGGTATCTGTCAAGGATGGTGTGGTGGATGTTCATGCATCAGTCTCTGCATGTTAAAAGATGTGTGTCACAGGCATCCACCTGGAGGGATATACTGCAATAAAGTCTGTGGCTCTGGAATCAGTATTTTCAGCCATCTCAAGACCCACAGAAAGGATCCACCAGGACACCAACACCCGACGAACAATCGATTATGATCTGAACAGTAGCACAAAACTAATTATTCAGGGTTGTTTGCTGGAAGTTTTGGTCAATCTGGAGAATACTGACACACCCAGTATTTAAAACATAATATTTGTTAACATTTTACTAATTTCAGTACAAATAATGTGCTTTATATTATATCAAGAAAAGCAATGCAGGTATCCAAGAGCAGTTAGTACCTGAAGTTCTGCTTGTTTTTGTTTCAGTTGCTGATTCTCCCTTTTCATTTTATCCATTTGTTCAGTCAGTGTAAGAAGCATGTCAGGATCTTCCTTTTTTTCTTCCAAAAAATCTTCAGTTCCATCCTAATTTACAACGGGATATCTATAAATATTAGTGAAGCTAACATAATGAATTATATTTATTACCATTAAAATTGCAAATTATTTTGGTGTCATCTTATTTATTTCCCTAACTGGCTCTGGAGAGGGTCCAGAGGAGGTTTACAAGAATGATCCCAGGATCAGTAGGTTAACCTATGATCAGCGTTTGTCGCCACTGGGCCTGTACTCGCTGGAGTTTAGAAGATTGAAACATACAGAATGGTGAAAGATTTGGATAGAGTGGATGTGGAGATGATGTTTCCACTAGTGGGAGAGTCTAGGACTAGAGGTCATAGCCTCAGAATTAAAGGATGTTCTTTTATGAAGGAGATGAGGAGAAACATCCTTAGTCAGAAGATGGTAAATCTGTGGAATTCTTTGCCACAGAAGACTGTGGAGGCCAAGTCAGTGGATATTTTTTAAGGCAGAGATAGATAAGATTCGTGATGAGTACAGGTGCCAAAGTTATGGGGAGAAGGCAGGAGAATGGGGTTAGGAGGGTGATAGATCAGCCATGATTGAACAGTGGAGTAGACTTGATGCGCCAAATGGCCTAATTCTACTCCTATCATATAACTTTTGACATTATCCCCCTCTCTTCATTCACTGATTTCATAGAATGTATAATTACTTAAGAATAGCCTCAACAGATAGTATAATCAAATTATGTACAATACAGACAGCATGCTCAGCCTAATTGACTTCCAGTAGGGGATTGGGCAGCATGGTTTGCAAACAAATACAAATATCTTGTGCTCAGGATACTGTCCAGAAGAAACCTTTTTTTTCTCTCGGTATTATGGATGGGATTTGTCCCTCACTGGGCAAAATTTCCCATCCTTTTCCCCTGAAGTCCCCAATGGCAGATTTCCAGCAAAGCAAATTTCTATTTTCCCCAGACAGGGTCATGAGGCAGCGGCAGTCTCAGCTGATCCTGAAATCCTAGCCTTTGGGTCCTTTTAGTTCAGGTGCCCAGACGTCTACAGGACAGCTAATTTCCCAAGGAAATAAGGGATATCCAATACGAAAATGTATTGCGACGTTTCGGGCCGAGACCCTTCTTCTGACTATCCAAGTATTTTAATATGCATGATCAACATTCTGCATGAAACGTTCAAACACATTTTCACATTGTATCTCGAAACTAAACATATTTATACTTGAGGGAAAATAGTTGCAGAACTTGATAAAGTCAACTCAGGCCAATTATGCTTTGATAAGCGATTGGGTGATTGTGGTAGTGGTGGGGAGGATCTGGTAGTGAAAGAAGACAGTACAAGCACAAACCTAGAGAGGGTGAAAAATGTTTGCATGAACTGTTAATGGTTAGACAGAGAGCATGGTCAATCTGGGGAGCAAAGTGAATAAGTTAAACAATCTAATTGCCAAGAATTGGAAAAGAATGCTTGAAAACATCCACATGCCCAAAAGGCAAAGTGTTTGTAAATTCAGCAATTTTTCTCCTAAAGATTTTCAGAGGGCCTGCTCATCAATTAATCTCAACAAATTAACACATTTTGAAAGTTGCATAACAGTGAAAGCCACACAAAAGAGTATTCAACACTTTGCAGTTTCACTGACGTGTTCAGAAATTGTTCCTCAGGAGACTAATCAATTTTGCTTCTTGACATACCGAATGCTAATATACATTATTTATTTTTTTATTTTACAATTACTTATTTTTTATTTTACAATTTTATTGGGAGGTTATTTATTTATTTTGGCTGGGAAGGAGGTACACAAGGTAAGCCTTCCCAACCAAAATAATTACCCAATAAAATTACACAAGTCTGTGAAACAATGATTTAATGACCTACCATACTGTCTGCATAGGAGTCTTGATCCTTTTGGCACTGAAATAGATCATCCTTCATATCATTCAATTCTTCCTCATGGATTTTTTTAACAATTTTCTGCAGTTCTTGTATTTGGGTCGTCCCTGCAATTATCCAAAACAAAACATACCATCGCACTATCAAAAAAAGACTTTTGGATATTATCTTACCAGTTACTGGATGGTTACTTGATAAATATGGAAGATCTACCATTCACATGTGTAATGAGATAATGATTTATGAAATAAATGCAGTAATGCAACCCAAAGAATATCTATAACCACACTTTTCTAAAGTGTTCTTTATATAAATGTGACGGTTGATATTTCATTAGTTGTAGTCAGGTCATCTATACTTTAAACAAGCATTCAACTCTTCACTTTCTTCAGCTTCAATTGAAAATTAATGTTTACCCTACTTTGTGCACATAAATGTACTTGTTTTGCACATTAACAAATGATAATCTCCACGAGTTAACATTTTTTTTTTTTACAAGAATAAAGCAATTTTTTTTGAGCTTTCACTTTTGCAGATCATCCAAGTTGTGCAAAATGATCACTAGAAATAAAGCGATGACCCACTAAAACAATGAGCAGGCCAATATTAAGCTACAAATACAAAAGCGCTTTAAATTATTCACTAGATGCAAAATCAACTCTGCAGATGAGTCCGGATTTCCTGAATGTTGCCAACATTTTGTTTTACTTTAGATTGCCAAAAGCCTATTAATTAGTATATACACAAAATTATATTTGAAACTACTCGCTTAACTTATCTAATTTTATTTTCTTAAATTTTAGGTACAACACTATTACAACTGTCGTGTGGTCCTCTGAGGAGGTGAACCAGTTTATCCCCATACATGATGTCTTAACCTGCAACGGTAAAATCCACCCAATACAAGCTTCCGTGCTAGTTCAATTTTTTAGGCTAGAATTTACAAAAATTGGGTTCTTTTTCTCTTGATTTTTAAATATTCCTTTTTTGCTTTGAAAAGATGCACCTTAATTCATGTAGTTTCTCCCAATGTAAATGACACTTTTTTCAGTCAATTTAATTTATATTTTCTTATGCCAATTTCCAGGCAGCCACCAACCCTTTGGTCAACTTTCAAATGAGATATCCCAGGAGGCAAACTTCTCATCCCTGCTCTTAATTTTTAAAGCATTGGTTCATAGCACTGTTGTGCCAGATTATTTGTTAATGCTTATTAATGCAGCCAGTTGGGTTCTCTAAATATTGTTATATTTAAAAGGGAGAGCAATAGTTGAAGGTTTGCATGGCATTTGAAAATGCAAGTATAATCTTGTTTTTACAAAACCCATCTTGATGTTCAAATTTTCACTTATAGCTCTTGAAATTTCAAATAAATTAGTGCACCCGGAAAAGTCACCCCAACAGTAACTAATGAACAATCATTTTTTTGTGTATACATGCAGTTGTCTGATTCAATTCAATAATGCAGATACATTTCCCTCAGATTTAGTGTCACTCACACTGGCATGTTGTGGAAAAGAGATTTAGTGGACATGCACAAAGTAAATGGCCAATACAGTGAAGTATCAACTCACAAATAAACCTAAACAAATAATTCACAAGTTCAAGCAAGAACTGCATTTAGATTATATCTGCAATTGAGGATCAGAACAGTTTGGCAGTTTTCTTGATGGTCTAATGAACAAAAATATCCTTAGACAAAGCACAAATCCATGTAGCCTAGAAGATTCGAGATTGGTTTTCAGATGCATAAAACCAAAGGAGTGCCAGATTTAGCCTTACCCCATAGACTGGTACCAGAGAGCCAACAACAATTATTGAAGCACAGGGCAAGGAAATAAATGGGAGTAAAACAAGAACATAAAAAGTATAATATATAACATAAAAAATTAGGAATATTGGAGACAAGTGAAGTTAGGCCACATCAGTTTGATTATTATTGTTCCTAATTTAGCACTGACTGCTGCGTATATTATTTTCGAACGAGTTACGTTTAGTTCAAAATAAACCAAAATAATGTAAAATGCATCCTCTATTCAGAAATATTTCAACAATATAGCTCAAAGATCGAGGAATAATAATCATTGTTTATCATCAAACAAATTTAAACTGCATTGAAACAGCTTCCTTGTGCAAACTAGTGAAACAGGCAGACTATGTTTTATTAAATATTGGCTTTAATCCTAGTTGGTTCTCTTGAGCCAGAAGCATCTTCGACTAATTTCAAGAGGCTTATATAATAAACAAATGGCCAATCAATACCAGCTTCTGGTATACATGAAGTGCACAAATCAAAAGAGCCACAACTTTATATGCATTGGGGAACATGTTTTATAAAAAGCTGATCTTCACGAGTGTCTATAATGTGAGCATGAATTCAATTTGCTGGGATAGAACTAGTGCAGTAGATAAATATTGCTATACCAGAGAGAGATCACTTAAGTAAGGTGAAAATTAACAAACCAGAAGTGAGAGCGAAATTGAGTGTAAAAGTGTACAGTTAAGAGCACTGACTTAGTATTTTTTCCAAGTAATAAGCAATCCCCATATGTTCTAAGTATAAACTTAAAATATACATTTTAAAGCATTTTTTTTTAAAAGAAAAAGTTTAATGGGGGCTATCAAGAGCAAGGATGGCCTTCTCATACTCCCCATTATTTCAAATGAGCTTCGTCTCACCCCTCTTCAGAGGCAACTGGCTGCCATCTTGAAAGTCTCCTAAACAGGGATCAAGTATTAAATTCGCAGGTTAGTCTCAACCCCAAATGCATGTATTTCAACAGAGACGATACAAATACTAAAAAAAAATGCAAGTACATGCGCAGGTTTACAATCAGCAATGTGTGTACACACATATAAACAGGCAACATGACAGACAACTGAAAGTGCGGCAGTGCAGCTTCATTTACCATTACACTTCATATTCTGGCCCCGTTTGATGGTCAAAGGTAAACAGCCATAAGGGGATTTCGAATGGTGTGGCATTGTAAAACATGACCTATGGATCACATTTTAATAATGCGGCACTTCATTCATGGATTTGATGATTTACGATTTATAATGTATTCTATTTCACTGCATCTATATTTGATTACCAAAATCAAATATCAATATATCTAGCTTGCTATTAATTGTAATTGTGCCCACAAAAGAGACGATGATTAGTTGTGTGAGTATTTGGATATGGCAAACGCAACTAAATGTGGAGGAGATACGGGTATATATACAAAATAAATTATCCTTACAACTATGACAAACCCAAATGGGTGTTAAAACAATTAAAACAGCAATATAAAGATTGTTTTAGACAGTTCAGACATTTTCCCTTCTTGGCATACATCTTTTCTGAGCATGCACTGATTCACATTGTAGCTTATGTGTATGGTTTCACTGAATATGTATACCTTTCAATTTCTATAAACAGCTTAACAAACCTCAATTAGGAATGTCACAATAAAATGATACAACGACTTTCAAAAGATAAAAACATATGCAATAAATCCAAGTGAAACATAGTGGATAGGAATATTATATGGTCCATGCTTATATTATTTGTACCTGGATATTTCAAGTTCATTTTCACTCTCTCCCCCCCCCCCAAAAAAAAATAATGCAAATGTTCAAAAGCATTTTCCATTCTTAAAAGTCATGCATTGTATTTTTGCAGACATTCACCAAAGCACATTTTTTCTAAATGTTCATGCATATATATTTAAAGTAAATTGTCAAAACTTAACATCAAAATTACAATCTAACAATCAAGATTTTTTGCATGCTACAAGAAATAAAAGATTCTAAATGTTGTGCACCAACTAATTTCAACAAATATGTACATGCTGAAACAATGGAAATTGAAAAAAGTGTTAGGGGCATTTATTCTGCATAGCCAACCAATATTAAACCAAATTGTACATGCACTGAATGCTGCTGACTTGAATCCAAATGTTCAATATGAAGAAACCTTGTCTTAACTACTGCACGCATTATCGTTAGTTCAAATGGAAAAGTATCGTTAAAACCATATTTTTGTTAAAACAAAACATGGGTGGCACGTGGCACAGATGTAGAGTTGCTGCCTTACAGCCCAGACACCCGTAATCGATCCTGACTATGGGTGCTGTCTGTACGGAGTTTGCACGTTCTCCCTGTGACCACGTGGGTTTTCCCCGGGAGCTCCGGTTTCCTCCCACACTCCAAAGACGTACAGGTTTATAGGCCAACTGGCTTTGGTAAAATCTGTAAATTGTCTCTAGGGTAGTGTTAGTGTACGGGGATGGCTGGTCGGCGCAGACTGTGGGCCAAAGGGCCTGTTTCCGAGCTGTATTGCTAAAAGTAGACAATCCAGTATTTAGTACACTTGATGAAGCACTTTGATGCTTTGAAGTGTTGGGATTTAGACCTGATCACACCTGTTCCAGTTGCTATTAAGTTTTAAGTTGAAGACTGAGATTTCCTTTTGTGAAGGGTGCATTAAAAATCTTCATAAACCCAGAAACATCATCATAAAAATGCTCGTATTCCAAACATTTTTGGTACATTGTTTGTTTTCTCCAAGCATACATGAAAAAAAATGAAATCTATAAATAAAAACAGCACTGGAAATTGTGAAGCTAATAGAGCTGTTATTTCACAGTTCCAGCACCTAGGTTTCATCCTGACTATGTGGAGTTTGTACATTTGCCCTATGACTGTGTGAGTTTCCTTCGGTTGTCCAGTTTCCTTTCATATCCCAGAGACGTGGGATAATTTGTCACAATAAATTGACCTAAGCATGCAAGTGAATAGTAGAATCTAAGGGTTGTTGAAGGGAATGCATGACAAGAAAATAGGAATTGGTGCAGATGAGTAGTTAATGGGCAGAGCAGAGCTGGTGGACCATTGGTCTTGTTTCCATGTTGTATGACATGAGTTACAACCTCTGTACTACATGTACTTAAACAGCTGGAACTGTGCCATTGTTCATTTCATTAGAAGCAAATTACAATTTTTCCTTTAAAATATACAAAACTAAGACTATCTTGGCATTTAAAATCTGGGAGCATTTGGAGCAATAAAGCTTGCAGTGTCAAGGCAGGTTCAGAGTCTCTAGTTACGATTGCAATGCATGTACATTTGATAAAATATTTCCACACAATTCTTATGGCTTTGGTTGTTGTACTCACTGCAATTCTTACCTTCAAATTCACCTGAAAATACACAAAAAACTAACCATAAGCCACAATACAGAACAAAAAACTGTACGTTACTTCACACCAGACTGGCCTTTAAACCAATTGCATTACATCAATAACACACACAGATCTGGAAGCTAATTTGAATGAATTCGTAAGAATGAGCACGTGAAATTGGCAGTTCAATTTACTGTCTAATCTCAGGATTGAAAGGTGGTAATGTGTTCTGAAAGCATGCATTTTCATTGCCTTTTCCCTTTATGTTACCTTTCGGTAATAAAACAAGCATACGCCAACAGATGGCTTCAAGAACCAAGGAAAAAAATAACACAAGTCCTCTGCACACCAGTTTGTAGTCTAACTTTCACATATACATTTTTAAATTCCTCATGATGGGTATTTCCATTGAGGCTGCATCTATTTGTTTTAGTAACCAACGCCAACTGAAACATAACAAAATACAGGAAACCCTTGTTATAATGGACCATGGGGATGGGGGGGCGGAATGCTGTCCGTTAGTGCCGAATGTCCGCTATAACCAAGTACGATATTATCATTGTACAAGTAGCAGAACCAAAAACTGCAGTTGCTGGTTAACACATAAAAGTACACAAAGTGCTGGAGTAACTCAGCAGGTCAGGCAGCATCTCTGGAGAACATGGATAAGTGACTTTTCGTTTCGAGACCTTTCTTCAGACTCGCAGTCTGGAACTGGGTCTGGAATCCAAGTGAGTTGACGTCCTGGCCTGCTGGCAGCTAGGGGAGGGGCAGGGATCGGTGGAGTCAATGGTCGTGGCCTGTAGGCAGTCGTAATACAGGTAAAAGTCGGCAGTACAGCAAACACCTGGAAGCAGCTGGAGAGGGGGTGGGGGCCAGGGTTGACATGGGCAGCCGGGTCTGTAGGCAAGCGGCAGGGGATGATGTGAGAAAGGCAGTCATCGATAGGTTCGACCGCTATAACTGAAATCCATTATAAAAAGGTCTGTCAAAACGAGGGTTTACTGTACAGTATAGTTCTCTATGACCAATCCTACCCTTAAACAATGAGTGCCCTCTGCATACGCTTTTATAAACCATAATGTTGTCTTATTTCCAGCCTTCTCATTGAACTAACAAGGTAATGAGTTACTCCAGCTTTTTGTGTCAATCTTAGGTAATTTTTAAATATAGCTCTCATACTTCCTAGGTGGACAGGCAGCAGAGGTTAACATGGTCACCGAAAAGAATGAAGCAGAATCAAAAACGATAGTCTGCATTAGCTCAGTCAGTGATACCATAAACTTAAGAAAGGAATAGTAAACTAATGCAACAAGATTGCATTATCCAAGGCTACAGAACAATTTTTCTATTTCCCCCTCCCTCAATTCACTTTGTAAAAGTATTCAACTGAGTTTACACTAAACCTCTCTCCATTCATCTTTTAATCTCCGCTTTGAAAACCCTATTCAAAACGTTGAATATAGAACAGTACAGCACAAGAACGGGCCCTTCAGCCCACAATGTCAGTGTCGAACATGACATCAAGCGCATCTCTTATTTACCGGAACATAATCCATAGCCCTCCATTCCTTGCATATCCAGTCTCTGAAATTCTACTTTCATATCAGCCAACCACCAACATTGGCAGCGCTTTCCAGGCACTCACCACCCTCTGTGTGGAAAAAAAAACTTGCCCCACAGATATCCTTTAAACTTAGCCACTCATACCTTAAAGCTATGCCTCTAGTATTTGATTTTTCCCATCTAAGAAAAAGATTCTGTTTCCACTAGCTATGCCTTTCAATTTTATATTCTTCTATAAGGTCTCTCCACAACCTCCGGTATTCCAGAGAAAACAATCCAGGTTTTAGTTTAGTTATAAGAGATACTGCGCGGAAACAGGCCCTTCAGCCCACTGGGTCCACGCCGACCAGTGATCCCCCCGCACATTAACACTATCCTGCACCCACTAGGGACAATTTTTACATTTACCAAGCCAATTAACCTACAAACCTGTATGTCTTTGGAGTGTGGGAGGAAACCGAAGATCTCTGGGAAAACCCACGCAGGTCACGGGGAGAACATACAAACTCCGTACAGACAGCACCCGTAGTCGGGATCGAACCCGGGTCTCCGGTGCTGCATTCGCTGTAAGGCAGCAACTCTACCGCTGCGTCACCGTGACTGCCCAACCCCTCCCTGAACCGTATACCCTCAGATCCAGGTAAACTGCCTCTGCACCCTTTCCAAAACAATATCTTTCCTCACACTTGCTCAGATTAAATTCCATCTGCCATTTCCCCACCTGTTTCTGGAGCTGATCTATATTCCGAGTAAATCCTATCCCAAACAATCTTCTCCAGTACTGACTTGAGGGTCACTGACCTATAATTCCCTGGATTTTCCCTACTTAAATAAAGGAACAACATTAGTTACTCTCCAGTCCTCCAGTATGTCACTTCTGGCTAATGAAGACACAAAGATCTTCGTCAAGGCTTCTGCAATTTCCTCTCTTGCCTCTCTCAATAACCTAGGATATATCACATCAGGTCATAGGTATTTAACCACTTTAATGGTTTAAGAACACCAACATCACCTCCACCTTAATCTCAAGATGCCCTTGCATACTAATATTGATTGAAAGGTTGATTGAAAAAAAAATACAGCATGGAAACATGCCTTTTGGCCCATCTAGTCCACGGCGATCATCTATCACCTATTTACACTAGTTCTATAATGTCTCACTTTTGCATCCACTCCCGACACACTAGGGGCAATTTACGGAGGCCAATTAACCTATTCTCTGCACTTATCGCACTATCCTCCAAGTCTGTTTATTGGTAAAAAGAGATGCAAAGTACCCGTTTAGTACCTCACCTCCCTCCCCAGACACCTCGCACAAATTCCATTCTTGATCCTTGAACAGTCCTACTTTCCTCATGATTACCATCTTGTTTGTAATATAGGTATTAAAAGCATAGGGATTTTCTTTAATCCAACTCGCCAAAGGTATTTCATGGCCCCTTTTGGGTGCTTATAAATGCCTGCCTGAGTTCTTTCCTCCTTTCTTTATATTTCCTTTTTCTTATTGACCAAAGTTATCCTCCTTACTGGAACATGCTGGTTCTGAATTTCGACCAACCGGTCTTTAAATGACTCCCACGTCAGATATAGACTTGCCCATTAGCAATTGCTCCCAGTGTACTCACCAGAACTCCTGCCTAATAAAATTGTAGTTTACCTTAGTCCAATTTAGGAAATTTAACTCCTGCAAGGTTCAGCTTCTCCAGATTCAAAACAATCATAAAAGTAATGGAATTGTGATCTGTATACCCAAAAGGCTCTTCCACTAAGTCTCCTGGCTAGGCTCATTTCCCAACTCAAGGTCCGATATTTTCCCTTGTCAGGTTGGACTATCCACATACTGTTTCAAGAAACTCTTTGTTACACCTCACATATACATCCAAGGCCCTGTTGCTTTTGCATCTTTCCATAATTTGTTTGCAAATCTGTTCCCGTCTCCCGCTTGCTCTTGGGGGGGGGGGGGGGGGGAGGCTTATAGTACAATCGCATTAGTGTGCTTGCACCTTCCTTATTTATAAGCCCTACCCTTACTGCCTCAGCGGACAAACTCTCCAGTTCCTCTGAGTGCTGCCGTGACAGTCTTCCTGCAAATACTCCACCTCTTTGCCTCCCTCTCGATCACGCCTGAAACGTCGAAATGCCGGAACATTGAGCTGCTAGTCATGTCCCTCTTGCACGCACGTTTTTGCAACAGCTACAACATCATTGTCTGAAGCAACAACCTAGGCTCTTAAGTTATATTCCTTGCATTTAAATAAACACACTTCAGCTTTTCAGCATCACCATATTCTTTCCAATCCCTGCCTATCCTTCCTTTTAAGTTATTGATCCTAACCTCTACCTTCCCATTACTCTCTCCAATTTCTAACCTAATACTCTGGTGCCCATCCTCCTGCCTCTCTAATTTAAATTTTAATCTTAACAATCTCTTTCTCTTCCCATTTTCTCTTCTGAGAAGCACCTTGAGGCACCAACTATATGGAGGAAGGAGCTATGTACTGACAAGGTAACAAGTGAACTTACCATAGAAGTGCCCAAATCCCATGCTGAAAGCAATAACCAGTGCAAGTAAAATGCATTTATTCAGAGTGGTATTGAATCGATGCTGCTGCTGCTGCTGTTCTCCATCCACCATTTCCTCCTCTGGTTTTTCCTCTGCTTCAGAAGTAGATAGGGTTCTTTTTCGCATGCGTCGTCTCCGCAGAGTTGGACTGGAATTACCACTGGTTTCATCGCTACTCGATTCATTCATGCTTCCTTCCATTGCAGATACTAAAATAGAAGAACATTATAAAGATTACGCAGTCCTCTTATAATGTGCATTATAGTGCATCTATGATTATTAAAGATTTTTGACACGTTGATGAAACAATACAAACAGATCTGCCATGATCGAATTGCAGAGCTGACTCGATAGACCAAATAGCCTATTTCTGCTCCTATATCTTATAAAAAGGGATATGAAGGGGAAAAAAAAGACTCCTATTTGATTCGAAACCTAACCCAACACTCCATGAAAGAGATTAATGAAGATGCAGTGTAACATGTTGGATCAGGTTGTCATTGTATTAGTCGACTGTGAACCAGACCTTTTAGAAGCCAGTCATTCAGAAGAGAATAAATGGATACTTATGTGGCACACCACAGCATCAACAACAACGACTAGATGCCCTGGAATCTCGCAGCATGTAGAGGGATTGCACTGCAAATATCCACTGATGTTCCATGCAGAAAGTAGATCATTTACACATCTTTGATTTCTCTTTTAATGTAGAAATCTGGAATTTTCTAAACCCCTTTTCACCCTACATACAAAATACTCTTTAAGAAAAAGCAATAACACTAGAAAAAATATTTAGACTAAATATCTTACTACAAATTTGCATAGGAGCAAATATTTGACAACCTATTTTTTTAAGCAACAAAGCAGCACATCCATTGACGAAATGAACTTCCTTCCTCCCAGTGGTTTACTTTGCCCTCTAAAATATTTGAAGTGGGGGGGGGGGGGTTTGTGGTGATGATGGTGGTTGGAGTGAATAATTTACATATTTGAAGTATCAAACTCCAATGGTCGGCTTAATAGACAAGTTAGGCAAAGGGGGCCAAGAAAAAAGGTCCCAAAAGTAAGCTTCAAAGGAAATTTCAAAATTAATATGAAACGGCTAGTGGATTATTGGAACACATTGCAGAGAGCAGGAGTTGACAGCACAAGGTTTTCCAATGCACGATGGATCCCTGGGGCTTGAGGGGAAACAGGACAGCAGTTATGATGATGCAAATGCACCAAGATCATTTGTAAACAAAGGCAAGGGCATGACATTTATTCATTGGGTGTGAGAGCAGAGGGATGGCTATGGTAAGTGGATGAGGTTGGAAGATGATAGGACTGAAACGATAGATCACTAAAAAAAGCATAAGATCACCACTTTAGAGCATAATACAAAATATTTGTCCACTTCAACCAATTTGTCCATAAGATGAGATCCGTCTGAAGAAGAGTCCCGACGCTCTGTCTATTTCCCTCCACAGGTGCTGCTTGACCAATCGAGATCCTTGAGCAGTTTGTTTTTTGCTTAAGATTCTAGCATCTGCAGTCTTTTGTGTCTCAAGCAGAAGTTGTGGCAACTCGAGTTACAAGTTAGACACTAGGTTGATAGAATCGGAGGCATTCCAGTGATCAAAGTCATGTTTCAGAGTGGGGGTGGAAGACAGACAAGTGGCATTTCAGGAGGTGGCAATAAGTAGTTTGATCTTGAGTAACAAGCTCAGTTCAAGATTGAGGAAGTAGATTTTGCAGTTCAGCACGAGAAGAGTTGAGAGATGGAACTGGATACAAGGGCCCATAATTTGTTATCATTAAATTTTAATAGAATGGTTTGGATTAGCTGTAGTGGGTCATGTTAAAAAAACATCAACATCACCACTTATGCTGAATAAGCAAAGCAGCTTGGTGCAATCTGATCATGCCACTGGGAAAATCACACTGCCCGACAGATAGATGCTCGCTCCTTTGATTAATCACTCAATTTTAAATGTTCCGAAATCTCACAAAGCCATTTCAGCATATTTTCTTTCACACAAACTTGAAAAAGAATACATATCTTTAGTGCAGATAATTAAATATTTTGAAAAAAAACTATCATATACATATCAAAAAATTAATAAATAAGAGATCATAATGCAAATAAATATTTTCACCCAGTGCAATAAAAAGCAACAATCAATTTTCCTAGAGAAAAAGCTGAGGTCAGAACACTGACCTGAAATACGCTTTGTAATGGAAACTTGTTATATTTGTTTGAGGGATGAGTACATTACTAACAAGGTCAGTGGTTTGTATAGGAAGGAACTGCAGATGCTGGTTTAAATCAGGGATAGACACAAATTGCTGGAGTAACTCAGCGGGACATGCAGCATCTCTGGAGAGAATGAATGGGTGACGTCTTGGGTCAAAACTCTTCTTCAGACTGATGTCAGAGGAGAGGAACTTACATAGATAAGGAAGTGTATAGATAAGGAAGGGTAAGGTGTGAAATCAGGGAATAGAGATCAGAAAATGTAGAATAGATCATTGTTAGTTGGGACAAAGTAACAACAAAGCAAACAGAGCTAAAATGTAGTCGGAGACAGTGAAACTGGTCAGAGAACTGGGAAGGGATGGAGAGAGAGGGAAATCAAGGGTTACTTGGTTAGAGAGGTCAATGCTCACACCGCTGGGGTACAAGCTACCCAAGCGAAATATGTGGTGCTGTTCCTCCAATTTGCGCTGGTCCTCACTCTGACAATGGAGGAGGCCCAGGACAGAAAGATTAGGGAATGGGAGGGGGAGTTAAAGTGTTTAGCAGCCGTAAGATCAGGTAGGTTTAGGCAGACTGAGCGGAGGTGTTCAGCGAAGCGATCGCCAAGCCTGTGCTTGGTCTCGCCGATATACAGGACTCCACACCTGGAACAGCAGATACAGTAGATGAGGTTGGAGGAGGTGCAAGTGAACCTCTGCCTCACCTGAAAAGACTGTCGGGATCCTTGGACGTGGTCGAGGGGGGACGTGTAGGGACAGGTGTTGCTTTCCCCTGCGGTTGCTGGGGAAAGTACCTGGGGCGGGGGTGGTTTTGGTCAGTGGTTTATTGTTCATCCACAATTATCCGAAACGATGTATCTTCGAATCATTTTTTTTTTAAAATTGCGAGTCATTGTAACGAGTCGCTCAAATGTTGTTGGATAAATGGTTCCCTATTTCCACCTATCTATTTATTTATTTAATTCTTTATTTCGAACAGAATAAAAGAATAAAAAGCAAGTGTGAAACAGCATACAAAAAACAAAACAAGAATATTTATAAAGTGTCACAAACAGTATCTATAAATAAATGAAATTGAATGTGTCCGAAAAGGAGCAGAAAGAAGCCAAAGCTTATTAATTCCCGCCCCTTATTCAACTGCTTATAATTATCTTGTACAAATTTAGCAGCTAATTTAGCAGCTATATGTACACCAGCAGCTACATATACACCAAATGATTTGCATTTGTACACTATTTCCAATGACTATTCAATCACACTTCTTTTAGACAATAGAAAGCTTTGTGGTCTCAGAACTCAATTCATTTAATAATCCATCTCTCATCAGCTAATATGGCTACACTATTTCTGCACCCATCACCTTTCTTAGTTAATGGCGACCCACTTGGATAGTGATGGTAATGCTGCTGAATATAAAATTGTAACCAGATTTAAGAGCAACAAACTGTTGGTTAAACTTAAGTAGTTGTGCAGCACCTGTGGATGGAAAGGAATGGTGGACATTTTGGGTCAAAACCGTGCAGCAGGGCGCTGCCTGCCTTGCTGGAAGATGGTTAATACCAGAGACTTATGAGATACAAACATTCACACTTGAATGTTGCCTGATCTCACTTCATAAACATGAGCTTCTTCATTCTCAGAGGAAATGCAAATGGAACTGCACACTACAATCAATAAACTATTTCTGATCTGATGATGGTGGGAAAGTATTTGATAAAGTAGTG
Source organism: Okamejei kenojei (assembly GCA_035221665.1). NCBI lineage: Eukaryota > Metazoa > Chordata > Chondrichthyes > Rajiformes > Rajidae > Okamejei > Okamejei kenojei. The sequence goes on from CM069164.1 coordinate 18,276,971, forward strand.
GATAATAAATAGTTTATCCCAGGAAATCATCTTCAGTACCTTCATAGCAGTGATGTTCTGGAGGGTTTGATTATTTGCCTCCAACAATCATCTTCCCTGATGTTGGATGTGTGACACCAGCTAGTGTTTCAGCAATTTAATTTTTAATTTAATTTTAAGGCCTTATAATAAATTTGCTTACATTTTTAATAGTTCTCTGCAATAACCAAGTTCAGTCTCAACTATACAAAATGCTTGATGTCTGAAATAAACACATTGTAATAATTCTGCAAAATGTTCAAAAAGGGCAGACATCCATGTTAGGAGGAGTGAACAATTCAGAGCAATGACCTGCTAGAGTTCTCACATATTTCTTCAGACAGGGCTAGGCTGCAACTTTCCGAAACACTAGCTCGGCTGTATTTGAAGTAATTTGCAGAGCTTTGGTCACTGTGCTTCACAAAATGTTTGATTGCAAGAGAGAAAGTGCAGAGGAAATTCACCAGAAGCTCACCTGAAGTGGAGAATTTTAGTTATGGGGTAAGATTGGATGGGTTTGTTTTTCCTGTAAGGAAGGGGCTGAGGGCTGACCAGATAGAGGTACAGAGAATTATAAGAGGCATAGAGTAGATCGTCAGAAACAACAGAAATTGTTTCACCATATTTAAGTTTTATAACATTTAGGTTGCATCACGTAAAATTAAAATTGCTACACCATTTGAAACTTTTATTTTCAAAATGTACGTGGTTGGGTTAAAGACAGAGGTGGACTTTAATGTCACCGAGGGGAGAAGGAAACCCACAGAATGTGCCTCATTCTGCTAGTTCTCCTATTTGAAGTGCATGACTTCACAAAGGAGCAAAACTTTTCCACAAGAGAAAATCAAGTTCCTCTAGACAGGTGAAAATCAAGCTTTATTTAGAAAGGAATCAAAGAGCAATTAAGTTGCCTTTTGGAACAGTGGTTCTCCGTCCATTTCAATAAAAGGTGTCAAAGGCCACTCATTTTAAGGAACTGGGTGATTTCCAGGGACCACTAGTATCCCGAAAGCTGAGGTAGCCAAGATGCTGAGTAAAAAACAAAGCGTTGGAGGAACTCAGCGGGTAGGGCAGCATCTGTGGAGGACAATGGACAGAAAATGTTTTGGGTCAGGATCCTTCTTCAGACTGCAAGTGTACATTTTATTTCCTGTGTACTTTCTAACTAAACTTCCTTAACAGGGTAACATAGAGATGTGACAGGTAGTGCATCTGTCTCACAGCTCCTGTGACCAGGGTCTGATTTTGACCTCTGGTGCTGTTTGTGTGGAGTTTGCATGTTCTCCCTGTGACGACAGGGTTCCCCACACGAATACTCTAGTTTTCTTCCAAACCCAGTGTTTGGATGTAACATTAATTGGCAACTGTAAAATAGCCCTACTATAGGTAGGTCGTAAGATAGAGTAAGTTACAGGGATCTAAGTGGGAGAGTGGGATTAATATGATTGTTCTTAAGGCCTTAGACTTAGTGGACCAAAAGACTCCTTCTGGTATAAGAATATATGCAAATATAAAACTATAAGAAATATGAACATTACCAGCCATAAGCTTTGGCACCAACCAAGGTGTCAAGAACTCAGCATGGGAGCCATTCAAGCAGCTAGGCAAAACAAACTAACATAATACTAACAACTTTTCAAAACTACTCCCCTATTTTTGAAATACACTGTGGCAACTCAGAGGTCACGTTGTTTTTTTTTAGAAATAAATGTTCATAAACTCCCAGAAGTTAGAAATGACAGGAATAAAACAGGGTGTCCATAAGGAAATAAGCAAGTGTATTTGAATCTGCAAAAAACAAACATTTGTATTTATTGCCAAGGACTTAGCCTGAAGAAATATATCAGTAGAAAGTGGTGGTTTTAGCATAACATCAAACTAAACAAATAGGACCAATAGAGGCAATGTTTTGTTATGCTCGGTGACCCAGAACAAAGGGAGAAAATACATAAATCCGTATTCAGGTCAGCTCTGTGAGTGAAGCTTGGCATAGCTGTCACATTCACCTCAATAACAGTGAATTTACAAACAAGGTTTATTTTTGATTGCTTATAAATCGGTTTTCAAGCATTCATTATTCTTAGCTTCAGTTTTGATCAATAATCTTAAAAAGTTGTCAATTCAAAGATCCAAATTAGTTGCAATATAACTAAAATGTATTCAATGTGTACAGAATTGTCATTAGTGTTAATGTCAAAGGCAAAGTATCTGTTATTAGGATAATAAAGCAATTGTCTTTTAATCTCATTAAATAGGTACAGTACTTAATAAATTGTTATGAATTTATGTTAAAATTGTGAAATCGACACCTACTCAAACATCTTCAATGCAGATTTAACTTATTGATGAGAAAAATCATTATCTTGCACTCAAGCTGCACTTTAAATAATCTGTTCTTACCAGTTTCGGGAGGGGCAAAAGTATACTGGCTGCTGGAGGACGAGCCAAGGTTCAATTCATCGTCATTTATGTGTTCTGTTTCTGCATCTTCAGTTGCTTCTTGAATAGTCTGAAGATCTTCCACAGGTGGTGACTCAAGGGTAACAATATCTGAATCATCACTGGTTGCACCAACAAAAGTACTGTCATCAGCCAATTCTTCTTTTGGTGCCTAGTTAAAAACAATATGGAAACAAGAGTGCCCAGATAGTTTTTAAAAACGGAAAAATTAAGTTTTCATGGCAATTTATTTTTGCATGTCAAGTCCATAAAATGCAACCTACACCAAAAGTACACATTTCACAATTAGGAATGTTTTTCATGAATGATATCACGTACATTTGAAATACATTATAAAGATTTTGGCATTCAACAGGATTTTACTGTCTACCCTCAACATTTTCAAGAGTTTTATATGCAGTGTTGGCATATTTATTGACCTCCTTCTCTCCCTACTAAATACTTAGCTCCACAGGTGAGATTGCTCAAAACTTGGTAGATATTTATATGGAGCAACAAGCAATCTGCTGAAGGAACTCAGCAGGTTGAGCAGCATCTGTGGAGGGAAATGGACAGACAATGTGTCAGGTCAGGACCTGCACATAGACTGAGGCAGCAAGTTCAAGTTTAAGTGTATGCTTACTGTGGGGTACGATGAAAAATCATGCATGCAGTAGCCTCACAGGACATACTCAGACAAACACACAAAAACAAACTAAATCCCAGAATATTAGGATCACATTTTCTACCTCCACAAATATATAAAATCTATTATATACAGTGGCTTGCAAAAGTATTCATACCCCTTGAACTTTTCCACATTTTGTCACGTTACAACCACAAACGTAAATGTATTTTATTAGGATTTTATGTGATATGCGCCACTTTGTGTTGGTCTAATTGTGAAGTGGAAGGAAAATGATACATGGTTTTCAAATCTTTTTACAAATAAAAAACTGAAAAGTGTGGCGTGCAAAAATATTCAGCCCCCTTTACTCTGATACCCCTAAATAAAATCCAGTGCAACCAATTGCCTTCAGAGGTCACCTAATTAGTAAATAGAGTCCACTTGTGTGTAATCTAATCTCAGTATAAATACAACTGTTCTGTGAAGGCCTCAGAGGTTTGTTAGAGAACATTAGTGAACAAACAATGTTCCTTGGGCATCATGAAGCCCAAGGAACATACCAGACAGGTCAGGGATAAAGTTGTGGAGAAGTTTAAAGCAGGGTTAGGTTATAAAAAAATATCCCAAGCTTTGAACATCTCACGGAGCACTGTTCAATCCATCATCCGAAAATGGAAAGAGTATGGCACAACTGCAAACCTACCAAGTAATGGCCGTCCACCTAAACTGACAGGCTGGGCAAGGAGAGCGTTGAGCAGAGAAGCAGCCAAGAGGACCATGGTAACTCTGGAGGAGCTGCAGAGATCCTCAGCTCAGGTGGGAGATTCTGTCCACAGGACAACTATTAGTCGTGCACTCCACAAATCAGGCCTTTATGGAAGAGTGGCAAGAAGAAAGCCATTGTTGAAACAAAGCCATAAGAAGTCCCGTTTGCAGTTTGCCACAAGCCATGTGGAGGACACAGCAAACATGTGGAGGAAGGTGCTCTGGTCTGATGAGACTAAAATTAAAGTTTTTGGCATAAATGCAAAACGCTATGTGTGGTGGAAAACTAACACTGCACATCACCCTGAACACACCATCCCCACTGTGAAACATGGTGGTGGCAGCATCATGCTGTGGGGATGCTTTTCTTCAGCAGGGACAGGGAAGCTGGTCAGAGTTGATGGGAAGATGGATGGAACCAAATACAGGGCAATCTTGGAAGAAAACCTGTTAGAGTCTGCAAAAGACTTGAGACTCTAGTCTGTTGACTTCCAGCAGGACAACAACCCTAAACATACCTTGAGGCGGTGAGCCAGGTAGGAGGGTCTCGACCCGAAACGTCGCCTATCTCCTTCGCTCCTTAGATGCTGCTGCACCCGCTGAGTTTCTCCAGCCTTTTGTGAACCCTAAACATACAGCCAGAGCTACAATGGAATGGTTTAGATCAAAGCATATTCATGTGTTAGAATGGCCCAGTCAAAGTCCAGACCTAAATCCAATTGAGAATCTCTGGCAAGACTTGAAAATTGCTGTTCACAGACGCTCTCCATCCAATCCGACTGAGCTTGAGCTATTTTGCAAAGAAGAATGGGCAAAAATTTCAGTCTCTAGATGTGCAAAGCTGGTAGAGACATACCACAAAAGACTTACAGCTGTAATTGCAGCGAAAGGTGGTTCTACAAAGTATTGACTCAGGGGGGCTGAATACTTTTGCACGCCACACTTTTCAGTTTTTTTATTTGTAATAAAATTTGGAAACCATGTATCATTTTCCTTCCACTTCACAATTATGCACCACTTTGTGTTGGTCTATCACATAAAATCCCAATAAAATACATTTACATTTGTGGTTGTAATGTGCCAAAATGTGGAAAAGTTCAAGGGGTATGAATACTTTTGCAAGCCACTGTATTTTACAGAACAATCCGAGTGAGAAGTTGAGACACAGAGAGTACAACTTTAATTAAATTAAAATAGCAAGAAAAATGATACTTTTGTATTGAAGTATCACAACTGGGCTAAAACCAAATTTCAAACAGATTTAGCACATACCTCTGTGTAAAACATTATACTACGGTGAACATAAGGAGGCCAATAATAAATATAACTTTTTTCTCAATAAAAATAATTGCAGTTTATATAATCCATGTGCTTGATTGTTACTATACAGATAACTTTCATAAATATTGCTACATTCTTCCCTTGTTCTTTACTGAAGGCAGCAACTAGTTTCTTCCCCTTGGAAATTATAAGGTTACACAGAAATTCTCCATCTTATCAGCCATAAGTTTTTACAGAAGAGCTGCAAGAATGCGGAAGAGCTACACAATTATCATTTACCACTTTGCTCTCTGAAACTGGAAGAGCCAGCCGCAGATAAGCTTTGATAAACAGAGAAGCCTCTGGAAGTTAACCCTATTGCCTTTCAGTAAAACAGCAATCTTTTAAACCCAATCCCATTTAGAATGCTTTGACGTCTGAAGCGATAAGTGATTCCCAAGGTTGAGTGGAATTCCAAAACTGCATTGGAAAAAGATGGCTGCGAGTATGTATAGTTCAAGATATTAAGTGATTTGCAATAGTATCCTGTGCTCAAAAACACACATCAAGATGAAAATAGTTATCAGTCCAGTTAGAAGATGTGCACCTAAACCTAAATTGATTATCTCAAATAAATCTTTAACTCTTGAATAAGAAAGTTTAAAAAAAGCACAAAATACAACTGAGATTTTCACATTTTCAATGATTACTTGGCAGCATCAAGCTGGCTCCAGTATTCATTAATTAAACAAATGTTCTTGCCTCTGAAATTTTAAATATACATCAGTCTTCAGATCCATACTGCATAAATGGCTTTCTCTGCATATCAAGTGACAAGAACACACCATTCAACCGATAAATATGAAGCAAATGGATAAAATGAATAATTCTGTCTCCCTGGCAACAAACAGCCAGGTGAAGTCGCCTCATTTTTAATTATGTCAAAGCAGGTCTCGTCTCAACTCAAATTTGCTTTGTGTTCATAAGGAATAGGAGTAGAATTAGGTCCTTTGGCCCATCACGTCTACTCTGCCATTCAATCATGGCTGATCAATCTCTCCCTCCTAACACCATTCTCCTGCCTTCTCTCCATAACCTCTGACACCTGTACTAATCATTTGTCCTGTTGGTCCACGATATTGATAGGGTCTCATCTGCACAAAACAATATTGTACACCAAGGATATTCAATGAAAATCCGGAATACTAAGCATTCACATGTTTAGAGACCAAATTTTTAATAATTAGAAAACATCGTGTCACCCATTAGAATTTCGAAACCACTGAAAATGCCCCAAAGGCCAACTCCAAAGAAAATAGCTCCAAAAGAGAAAGGCTGTGATAAAAAGGTTATATACACAATAACTTCTGATGAAATTAAATATTACAAGGAACATTTTAAGGTTTGTGTAAATTAGAAAAGCAGTAGATTCATAATTAATTAGCCAATCCAGTTATTAATTTATTTTAGAATCGAATTTCTGGCGACACTTTACAAATGTTAATGATTCCAACTTTATTATTTAAAGAGCAACCAGTTATTACCAACCAATCATCCAATTGAATACTGCAAATGCAAGTTCATTAAAGGCAGTTTGACTAGGAGCTCACCTTAGACACCAATTCCTTTTCCTCAGATGCAATTGAAGCACTGAGATTTTCTATTTTGGGCTCTATGTGCTCGCTGCCTTTTTCTGCAAAGCAAATTATGGAGAATAAAATGTTGCAAAGTTTGAGAAATTTATGAAGAACAAGAAGTTATTAAGTCATTGAAACAGGAGTTTTACGATTCCTACAATGTTTATTTCTTCTCTATACTAGTCAGCAATCTGGCCTGTTTTCAGGAAAATCCATAATAAATGACTCACAGCAGATTTACTGGTCCAAATTTCAATATTACAATGACACCAAAACCATCAACATTGCCCCTTAAAATTGAAAGATTTTCAAGCTTGAGGTTTAGTACAAAATTCCCAAAGCTGCTGTCAGTGATCCTCCACAGACTACAGATGGAAAATCTTGTGCTTGATAAATCAAACAATTCTCGGTCCATTCATAGAGCCAAATAACAGGAAAGAGAAATAATTGAGCTTCTATTACTCCACATTCTATCTGATTAAAGGGAAACCAGTTAATCCAAGCAGCATAGAAATTAACCATTTAATAGAACTAAAAGGACTTTACTTATCAATTGGGAAAGATTCTATAAGGAAAGCAAGCAAGTTAACGATTCCATTATGGCAGAAAAAAAATCTACACTGGAAAATCATGCATTTGGAGCGGAAACATCAGATCATTGAACGATCTTTTTGTTATGATTCTTTTTTCTAGAATTTAACTTCGACTGATGCAACAAGGCTCAGTGGAATAAAATGTTCATCAACTGAATATTTCAGCCACTGAACCAACAAATACTCAGAATCTGTCTTAACCTCAACTGATGTCAGATGGCGTGTCTGCAGAGGAAAACAAAAGGGACAACTTAGGTGGGGACCCATCTCCTGATCATTAACTTATCCTGGTTAGCAAGACAACAAAATTCTAACAACCTAGTTGGTGCCTGTGAAACTGGTAATCTGTCACCCGGGCAGGATGACAATGGCTGTCCAATGTTCACAAACTGGATCCATGCAGGAGAAGTCAAGGCAAGGAAGTCATTGAGTCAGAGTCCACACCAATCATCAGGCATCCATTTTTACACTAATCATATTTTAATCCATTTAATTTCTCATTCACTGCACTTCAGTTCTATCACTCACCTACACTCGGGTACAATTTACAGCAGTCAATCAAGCTGCACATTTTTGAAGTGTGAGAGGAAATTGAAGCACAAACTCCATTCAGACAACACCCAAGGTAGGGATTGAACCCCAGTCACTGCACCACTTTCAAGAAAGGAGGTGGGAGTTATAAACTAGGCATTCATAAAGCTTTACATACCTGCATATGTACACATTTTTAGCTGAAAATGAAAATAATCTCCATTGGCTATTTTACTTACCTTGTATTTCACATGATTGGTCAACTTGTTGATTTGTTAAAGGCGGCAAAGTGCATTCCGCCTCTCCCTTGTCTGAATTGAGTACCTCCACATCAGAACCCTATCCAAAGGGAGATCATCAGTTATCAAGTATCACTTCAAGCAAGTCCAAAAGTTATGTTGACTCTTAACTTGATGGTACACAGCTTTCAGATTTTCTGCTACCAAGAGAGCATTTTTAACCACAATAATTACGGGAATACCCAATAATCAAATAACTCGACCAAATCAGAATCAGTTACATCACACACGATTATCTGACTTTGTACACTTTAAGCGACAAGGTGAGCATACGTTAAGATACAGCAGTAAATTTTCAGACTATTTTAATAGAGTACATGAACAGCACACAATAATTTAGTGCATTTAGTCTTCTAAGCAACACATTAAAACAGTAACAGTAGTCTTCTTAACATTCTCTCATCATAATTAGATAATTTAAAACATCATCTTAGTTCTGATTTGAATTGCACAAACATGAGGTTCAGTCGGTCCAATCCTTCTGCTGGACGATTGATCCCACTCCACTATTCTGTGTGATGGATGCTTTAAAAAAACTCCCTACTAAAATATTTGTAAAGATACATCAGAATAAAAATAAAATGATACACAGTATTTTCCATAATTTTACAAATGATTGAAATACTAGAGTCAAGCTGAAACATGGTAATCGGAGAGCCAAAGATCACGTGAAAGAGCCCAGTGGTTCCCATTTCTCCTGTATTTCTTCTGCATATCAACCTAATAAATTATACACATTTCCCACCATCAATATTTGAATTCATAACAAAGTATTCAACTTCCTACAAATAACTTAAAACTGGGTGCCATGTGAAATAAAGAGGATTTGTGATTTACATACAAATTTTAAAGCATTGACCATGGTCATATTTAACCATAGCATATACACAGCATGAACAATCTAATTGCTGTGAACATTACAGCATCCACAAAGTATATTGGATGGTTTATAGCAGTGCTTCTTAAACTATTTCAGTGGCATTCACCCTTGGGTCTTTATCACAAAATTTCATTCACCCTCAACTAAATTTTCTTATGTTTTTTGGTAATTTTCGTCTTATTCTCCCTTGTGTTTCATTTTATATATAATTTATTTTGTCACATGAGCAAAAAACAAATTAACTAATTTCGTGAGTGTTTATTTTATTCAACTTTTTGAACATCCTAAAAATATGTAAAGAAAACTAGGAGTGAAAAAAAAGTTATAATTAGCACTGGAGTTGGAAAATCATTAGATTAGAATGAAAAAAACCTTTCCAACGTCTAAACACTGGGCTTCAGCCCCATCCTACCCTTTTAGGCTTTGATTACTGCAGTTTTTTGGGGGAAAACGAGATTTAAAAAAAGTTTTCCCTAAAAGGTTATATTTCAGTTAATTTTGGAAATATCATGCTACTTTGAAATTAGAAGACCATAGGTGAGAGAAAAAAAACATATCAAATTTCCAGCTTCACTGCCATTAAAATCAATGAGCTTACTAACCACTTTAATGGTAATGCCTTTTTTAAGTATAGAAAAAAACATAAATATCTGAATAAATTAAGTCATTCACCCTTCATTCACCCCTCTAGTTTAATTCAACTCAAAATAATTACATTCACCCTTGGATGAGCCATTCACCAATTTAAGAAGCACTGGTTTAAAGCACTGATTGGTCAAAAATGTACTTATGCCTCATCAGTGTTTTAGTCTACATAAAGAAACTTAGTTTCCATTCACTGGAAGACATCACAGAACTTTAACATTTTACAGAACCCATTGAATAAACTGACTGCCCGGAATGATTGATTGGGGCAAGACTATCAAATTATTGAATGATCAGGGCATACCAAAGTAATTTTGAAATGTTTACACCAGAACCTCTGTGCAAAGAAATTGTTCTATCATAGAATAATCTATGAAATAATGAGGCATAGGTAAGGTAGGGAAGGGAGTCAGGAAGACAACGCCTGATAGGTATTTGGAATGAGCAGCCAGGTGGAAGCAGATATAGTAGTGGTGTTTAAGATACTGTTAGATAGCCATGAGTAGGCATAATGGAGATAAAATGATCATGTGCAGGCAGAAGGGATTAGTTTAATTTGACATCATGGTCGGCATAGATTTCATGGGCCGAAAGGCCTTATCCTGTGCTGTACTGTTTTGTGTTGCATCAGCAGCCTCCCTGATTCGCATCTGGTAATATCCCACTTACCTCATTAACACAGCTTGCAAAAGAATAGACAATGTAAATGTTGGGCACGGCAGACTGGCCTGAACAGCTGGAAATTTAGCTCCAGAATTGAAAATGTACCAGGACCCTAGGTTGGTAAGTTTGATTTTACGAGAGTGACTCATTTCCTCTAAATTAATTGTATTTTTCTATATTTGTAAAGCTTTTTAGGACACCATAATCTGTTGTATTCTGCATATTGTAATCAATGCATCTCATCCTATCTTTTATGGTTTAAGCTCTTTTTTAATATCGCAGTGCATACACATAAGATTCTTGCCAACATTTTATGTAATCTGTAGCTGGAGAGATTGGTTTGAAACAGGTGGCAGAGTAGTGCAGTGGTTAACACTTGCTATCTCAACTCCAGGGGCTTGGCTCAATCCTGACCTTGGATGCTAACCGTGTGGAGTTTGTGGCCAAGGGGCTTAGGCTGAAAAATGTACCCGCAGGTTGATTAGCTACAGTAAGTTTTCCGTTATTGTAGGCAAGTGCTAAGATTTAAAGACGAGTCATTGGGCATACAAAAAAAGTCGAAGGGGTACAGAAAAAAAAGGAGGGGGAAATGAGATTGACAGGGTTGGTCTGCTGAGAGCTTCCATGAATTCAAGAGCCAATAGATCTTCTGCATTATAAGATAAACTGGCGCACATTTTGATATGAAAAAAATCAAAAAATTTGAAAATCTGAAACAAAAACAATTTAATAGTGAGAGAAAAAAACAGGTCAGGCAGCAGCGACCCTTCATCTTGACTTGATATGCTGAACTGATCAAACTTCTGCCAAACTGCTTTAAAAATGCCTCATCCTATATTCCCAGTTGAAATAATGCTAAATACTTGCCCAAAAAGTTAGAAATGTTTCAGACACTTCACAATTCTACAAAGGATTGTTTACAAGTATTGATTGTGAACAGCACACAGAGTCCTGTTGGAATGAGGCCACATCCACAGCAGCCATTTTCAAGGTTATAGGGAAAGAAAAAAACCCAGAGAAATACAGATGCTGGATGCAAAAAAATAATAAGCTTTTCAGCATTTGCAATTCTTTACTTTTCAGAGAATTGCCTGTCTGCTAAATCACAAATAGAGGTCACCAACCATGTTTATGGTTGACATTAACAAACGTGGCTTAGTGGAAGGAATCAAGAGGTTGTGTGTCTGTCCATGTCTCTGCCTGTCTAGCGGGGGGGGGGGGGGGGGGGGGGGGGGGAAGAGGGAAACAGTGTGTTGCTATTCAGATTAATGATCAGTGACCAATGATGTGCCTCAGGGATCAGTACTGGGTCCAAAGTTGTTTTCATCCATATTAATGATTTGGATGACAACATTGTAGGCGGATGTCAAGTTTGTGATTCCTTAATGCGAATCCAGAATATCTCCAAGAAATTACTAATTTTAGTTGGTAATTTAGTGCCATTTCCAATGTTGGTTTCAATACCAGTAGTTAAACTAAACTGAAGCAAATAGAACAGATAAATAAGTAACCAGGAGAGGTGCAGAAGTATTTTTCACATTATAATTATTGGAGGTATTGTGATGAGGTACTGACACTGGGTAAGGGTTTCATCAGTCTAACTAATACAAGAATGCATCCCAGTTTCAGGTATTAGGGCAGAGGAAGCATTTTGCCATAACCTAGAAAATATCTGAATTCCCAAGGTGATGTAAGTGAGACTGAGATTACAGAGAGTTGGTAAAAAAAACATAACCATGACTGGATGTCCTGCATTGCATCATATTCCTTAATATTTCAATCATTCACCAGATACAAGTCAGGAGTGCACAATATTCTTGACAAACCTGTAATTGCAAATCGAACAACACTTAAGAGGTTCAATAGTTTCCTAATCGCTTCAGTGGCACCTCATGCAACATGTGTAATGTTTACAACCCCCATCCTCTGCCTATCATGACAGCAAGATGTATAAAATATAAGATGTCATCCATTATCCAGACAAGAATAACAAATACATGGTTCAAAACACCTGTCATATCCTTCCTCATCCTAACCCTACCCTGTATCAGTATGATATACTGTCAATTCCTCATTATCACCCATCGGAATCTTTGAAGACACAACCTAACACCACAATGGGGCACCTTATTTACATTGATTGCAGAGGTTCAAGAAAGTGACCCATTATCGGTCTCAACAGTAATTAAGTTTAGTCAGTTAAATGTTGGCCTGACTTCAATATCAACACCAACTCTATGAAGGAAAAAATGGCCATCTTGGAAAGGCAGTGTGAAAATATTTTCCATTTCGACTTGCATGCACTAAAATAGCACATCTATTTAGTAAAGACCAAGATGATGAGACCATTATTGGTACACAAAGGAAATTCCTTTTTTGTGCGATAAAATTTTAATAGTTTTCTTCCTTTTATTTTAAAAAATGTTCAGTTTTTTTTTTAAAGTACGGATTCACACAATTAAGGATTATTTATACAGCTAAAGAGATAAAACTGGAGAAAAATAGTTTACTTCATGGTTAATTATGGTCCAACCACAAGAGGATTCACTATCGCTGGAATTCTCTGACATCTTCAAGCCCAGGTAACTGCAAAACAAAGATATAGTCAAGTTAATTTAAAAATCAATTGGGCATTGAATATTAGACTTGAGCTGTCATGTTGCAACTGTATAAACATTGGTTGTCCCGCACTTAAGGGTATTGTGTACAGTTCTGGTTGTCACGCTACAAGAAGACAATATCAGTAATAGAGATCGTCAAAAACATTCCCTTGAATGAAAGACTGTAGTCATAAGGATAGATTGGATAGGCTAGATATACGAGAGGCATAGATAAGTATTTTTCCCTGGGCTGGTGTATCTCGAGCTAGAAGGTGAGAGGGAAAAAAAATGTAAAAGACATTGGAAGAGTGTTTTACATAAGAAGCTGCAAAGGGAAGGTAGTGGAGGCAGATACTACTGCAACATTTACAAGGCATATGTTAATGATGTCATTAGAGGTCAATGATTCTGGGACTTTGTTTTAAAATACGGATTTTGTTAACGCGAGCCTATTCTTAAATTTGTGGAAAATGAAGTTAAAATAATCCTGGTTAAAACTGTTTAGTTTGTATATTTGAATAATTTACATTTTAGTAAAGAAATCTTTGAATTAATAATAGATGATACCGCAAAAGCAGGATGTTTTTGTTCCGGCAACCATGTGACCCATCTTTCCTCGCTGCCTCTTATCTAGAAGGCAAGGACCCTGTTCACAACAGCTGCACACACACAAAGTCAGCTTAAAATCAAAGCGGAGCTTTCAGCACAATCTTTCTTGCTGGTAAACAATTAATCTAGGCCAATCACAAGCTAATACAACAGTCCAGCAATAACCATTACCAATTCTGAATTTGAAGCTTTAAGACAATCAATTGCTTTGTTTTAAATGTAATGTATTCCATTCCCAATTCATTTTTTTTATTGTTCTCGTCCAAATATCTTTGGTCAGATAAAATATGTTCTGATTATTTTTATTTCAATGTCCTTATCTATGAAAAATGTAAACCATATAGGAAGGTTACAATGCCACTTCTAAAACAGGAGAAATGCAAGTAAGCCTGCCTATTGAGTTTTCATTATATGGGTGTTTCCGTAAATACAGCACTCAGTCGCGAAAATGAAGTTCCCCAAACCTCCAGGTTATTTTCCTGTTTTTTTTTAATGTCATAATCCCATTGTTTCACATCCTGTATAAGTACTATAGATAATGGTATATAGCCAAAATAATGAGTTGAAGCAAAAATAAATAAATCTGTTTCTACAAAGAAAAATAGCAGATAAGCCCTGTGCTTGCCTTATTTTGAGAATTTTTTCAAGCAGGATTTCATCAAACCCTTAGGCTAATTTATACCAAAAAAAATCACATTAATTGTGCAATTAAATAACTCTATACAAGCCAAATTCTGATTATATTTATGATTTTTATCATTCATCACCTGATTTTATGGTTTTCTGATGCTCAAAGATTTTGCAGCAAAACACGAGTAGCAATGCCCATTTGGCCACGTGTGAAAAGTGTGATTTAAAGGCAGTGTAACTGTTTTTATATTTAAGTTTCTTTTTAATTGTTTATATTCAGTGTTTAAGCTTTCCATTGAAATACTTAATAATGAATTTTTAAAAAATCATGAAATAAAAATCTAGTTTGCTCACCTATTTTATCGAAATAATTCTGTTGCCCCTCCTGTTTTCTGACCTCGTCGATGATACAAAGATTTTTTTGCACTCGTTGCGATTAAAAAAGAAATTCAAACAACGCTTTTGTAATGACCCTGACCTGAAGTACGTGCCGACATTTTGCAAGGGAGCTTAGAAATCAGTATAAGAGACAGTATCCAAATGGTCACGTTGTGGGCACTCTGAGCTCTGAAGAACGTTGTGTTCACTTTTTTTTTGCTTGGCATCATTGGTTAGTAAAAACCTTTTTGCACTTTTTCGTTCTTTTCCTGCAAGTGCTGCTTCTAGTTTACTCTAGTTTACTATAGAAATGTTTAAATTATGTTAAACTTTCAGTGCTTGTTGTTATGGTGTTGTAAAGTGTGTGCACTATAATTAAGGGAATCGGGTTCCAGATAACGCCATGTATCGTTGAAAGTATGTTCCTGTCCACTCAGATGCTTTTGGTTCGGGGCAAAATTCTAGTAAATTAACATCAAAAACAATGAAAGCTTTCTATATATTTTTCTCATTTATGTGTATTTTTTAAAAATAATAAATTTGTAAATCCATTTCTCTTTTTTTTTCAAATTTTGAAAGTTATAAATTTTAGGGCAAATTTTGATCGATTTTGATCACAAATTAGCTCAAAAGGATCATTGGTAGGCCCATTTTTAATGCTGTGGTATTTCATTATAAATTAATATCTTTCAAAATTGGCCACCCATGTCACAGGTTGGTACCCTAATTTACAGAAACACCCATATACAAAGTCATACCACTTACCATGCAATACAAAGCTTTAAGCTTTATGCACTTAAAGATTTAAAAATATTCCAATACTTAACATTGATGTTTAGAAAACATTAAGCTTTCTATTATCTCATGCCATTAATAACAAAATGATACCATGCTGCTGCCAATTTAAATCTGTTCAAGGTATTTATAAAATTGCATGTTACTGCCTTATGAAAGTAAATTGGGAGCAAAAACTTTGATGTCACCTATGTTTTGCTTTATCCCCAGCAACCAGCCAAGATTAGTGGTGGCACAGCTGGTAGAGCTGCTGCATCACAGTGCCAGAGACCTGGGTTCAATCCTGACCTTGAGTAATGTATGTGTTCTCCCTGTCCACGTTTTCAATTTGCACGTGTTCTCCCTGTGACCACGTTTCCTCTGGGTGCTCCGGTTCCTTCCACATCCCAAAGATATGCGGGTTTCTAGGGTAATTAGTCGCTATAAATTGCCCCTAGTGCGTGGGGAGTGGATGAGAAAGTGGGATAACAGAACTAGTGTGAACAATGGGTGGTGTAAGCTTGCTTTTTGGGCCAAAGGGCCTGTTTCCATGCAGTATCGGTAAACTGTTCTATATTATACAACATAAATACATTCACATTATCATGTCAGAAGGAAGATATGGATTACAGATTTACAAATTGCCTGAAGCAATGAAAACAACAGTGTTCTAAGTATTCATGCAGTGAATTTTCAGGAATATCGTACCAAAGTCAATAACATCAGGAAAATTTTGAATTCCACTTCATGGCTGTCAGTGGAACATTAACCAAGCTGTATACAAAAAGGCTCTCTAATGAATAATTTCCTGCATATATTTCATATAATTGTTATTAATTCAAGATGTGCTCACTCAACTGAGATGAAAGTTTAAAAGAATAACTGCCAATAAAATGTTAAAATGAATGAATTAATACGTTTATTGGCCAAGTATGTACACATACAAGGAATTTGCCTTGGTGCTCCACTCGCAAGTAACAACACGGCATAGAGTAACAATTAAGAATGACTCATAAACATTAAATATTAATAAAACATTACAGTTTAAACATGTGAATGAAATAAAATACCAGGACTTTTGGTTATTGAGTAGAGCTACTACTTATGGAGGGGTCAAGGAAAGAGCGTTCACGTCGCGGCCCTGTTTCCACCAATCTTTCCACCACTACGCAGAAGAAGCAGGAGAAGCGACAAGACAGACACCATTGTATGCAGATGCCGAGAAGTGTGTTCAGCTCTGGCTGAGCAACTTCTAATCTTGTGTGTGGACCCGACAAGAAGAAGAACTACTACTTATGGAAAAAAAGCTGTTTTTATATCTAGCTGTGGCGGCTTTGACAGTCCGGAGTTGCCTTCCAGAGGGAAGTGCTTCAAAGAGTTTGTGGCCAGGGTGAGAGAGGTCAGAGACGATCTTACCCGCTCACTTCCTGGACCTTGCAGTGTACAGTTCGTCAATGGAGGGAAGGTTGCAGCCAACAACCTTCTCAGCTGATCGGACGATTCGCTGCAGCCTCCGGATGTCCTGCTTGGTGGCTGAACCAAACCAGATCAGGAGGGAGAAGGTGAGGACAGACTCTACGATCGCAGTGTAGAATTAGACCATCATTGCCTGTGGCAGATTGTGTTTCCTCAGCTGCCGCAGGAAATACACCCTCTGTTGGGCCTTTTTGACTGTGGAGTTGATGATGGCCCCCCACTTCAGGTCCTTGGAGATGAATGGTTCCCAGGAACTTAAAAGACTCCGCAGATGTGATTGTGGTGTTGTTGATGGTGAGGGGGGGGGGGAGGGGAGGGGGGAAGCTCTCCTAAAGTCTACTATCAAATTCTACTGTCTTCGGAGCATTAAGCTCCAGGTTGTTACAAAGGCACCAGGATGCCAGCTGTGTCACTTCCTGTCTGTAGACAGATTCCTCCCCATCCTGGATCAGTCCAATTAGGGTTGTGTCATCCGCAAACTTGAGAAGCTTGACAGAGGAGTCTGTGGAGGTGTAGAGAGAGTGAAGGAGAGGGGAGAGTACGCTGCCTTGCGGTGCTCCTAAGCTGAGGATCTGCGGGTCCGAGAAGTGCTTTCCCAGCCTCACATGCTGCTTCCTGTCTGTCAGGATTATGAAATTATACATGAGATTGAATTGTTTTTAATAGCTTGGTAAATCAGTTATGTCAGGACTGTCGTCAGTAGACGATCGGGGCATAACGAAAGAGTTTTTCTTCCCATACAAACAACTATTAGTAAATGGAATCTTTAACCACTA
This sequence comes from Okamejei kenojei, assembly GCA_035221665.1. NCBI lineage: Eukaryota > Metazoa > Chordata > Chondrichthyes > Rajiformes > Rajidae > Okamejei > Okamejei kenojei. The sequence continues at coordinate 18,294,572 of CM069164.1, forward strand.
TAGATTACCAAAGTTTATACTTTTTGTTTTATCTAAAAGGGAATTTGAATTTATAAATGTGAACAAATTCCACGGAGAAAGACTGCACTCAACACATCCAATTAAGGATTTACTACCAACACAGTGGGTTGAATTGCTTCCATCTGTGCTATGAATTATTAGGAAAATGGCGAAACAGTGTTCTATGTATGTAGTAATAACAGCCAAATGAGAAGGCCTTTTATATGGAATATCAAAGATGCTGTATCTGTTCAAGGAAACATTGCAAATTACATGTACATGCAACTGCTATGCTTCTCCCAAAATGATCTTTCCAGTCACATATTCAAACCAAAGGTTTAAAAAGGTTTTGTTTTCAAAAAGCCATCACTATTTTCTTTGCAATTCATCTACTTTGAACCACCGCTAGCAAAACATGTTTCAGTATAACTATATGAAAAATGTTTTTAAATCAATTTATATGACCCGAGTGCAACATCAAATGCTCATAATTTATACAATTTATGGCTTTCAATAGAATACTTATTTTGCATTGCAATGATGTTTTGCTAAGTTATAATGTTTTTCCGATTACAGTAAAATTGCCATGTACGTTACTGAAGATATTTTAATTATATGTTGAGACAGTTGTCATAGAACCAGAGCACAGAAACAGGCCAATCTCACCAAGTTGCCCCATCCATGCTAATGTTGTTTGCTCGCATTTGGCCATTATCCTCTTAACCTTTCCTATCAATCTTCTATCTTGGAATAGTTTCAATAGATTAAAAAAGCTCTTAAAATTTTTGCTCTGCCTTATAAATTTTCAATGAAAGGAATAGTTCTGGATTTAACGTTTGCAATGTCTCAAAGCACAGTGGAAATGTTATTTTAAAATTTGACTTTAGAAGTCAATCTTGCCAATCAGATTAGAAATACACGAAATTGTCATATTTCATAAATTATTGCATTACCACACAAAAATGGAAAGGTTTTTTTTCAATTAAAAATATATACATTTGAATAGCATTATACTTAGCTTTTCAACTTAGAGATACAAAAAACCTTAATTTACTCCAAAAAATTATAGCTCACCGAAATCTAAATCTAACAATATCAACACAATCAACATCTTCAATGTTCTTTGGAGTTTTTATTTGTTTAAAAATTACAATGATGTGCAACTAAAATCTTTAATTGATTGCATCACATGACCAAAGGTTCCGTTATTCTAAAAGTTGTTCTCAACCACTAAGTGAATCGAAGGGTTAAGCAGAAAAAAAACACAAAATAGGGTGAAGGAAACACAAAAAAGTGAAAATGAGAATAGAAAATAGAATAAAAACTAAAAATGGGCATTAAAGTACAAAACATCAATGTGTCAATAGGTTTCATTCAAAATTAAGACTGCATTTTAAATTCTAGTTTCATTTTCTGTCTTGTATGGTCTTCATTTTTCACATCCGCATTTTTCTAACTTTTCACTAGTGTGCCTGTTTTTAAAGCTGGTTTCCTCCAATGATCACCCTTGCTTTTTAAAGTCCTTCCCCGAGTCCCACATTTTCTTTTTACCCACCCACTTTCACTCCTCTTCCCCATCCCATCCATATCCCTCTCTTCAGATTTTTCATCACCCCCTCGTTATCTGATATCCTTTTGTCTCCTTTTCACATCTACCCATTGTCCAATCATCTGCCCATCACTCTCCTCACCTGTATCCACCTGTCACTTCTCAGGCTTTGCCCCTCCCCACCTCACTTTTCCAGCGTTCTTCCTCCTTACTAAGAAGGGGCCCGACCCAAATCATTTTCCATTCCTTCCACAGATGCTGTCTGGCCCAGAATTCGTCAAGAAGGTTGTTTTTTGGCTAAGTATGTGTCCTCTAATTTGACCTACCTCTAATATGGAGGAACGTTTCTTGCATTAGCTTATATTATGGTAGCTCTATTGTTATATGCAAATTACAATCTCTATAAATCCCAACCAAAACAAAAGGATAGGGATTAAGATTCTAAAATGATAAAGGAAGGAAGGTATGAGCAAGGTAAACTAAGAAAACTGTTTACTGTTAAAACAACAATATTACAAATCAAAACAATAGGCCACAGGTTTTGAAAGCCTCTGCCATTCTTCAAAATGATGTTCTAACTCATCCAAGTTCTTGCCTTATCACCCAAACACCCTTAAATCTCCATCTTAGCCCTGAATATATATACTCAAGAACTCAGCAGTTAATTTATACCTATTTTGCAGCGCCAATGCAGGAAATTTGAGCAACACAGTGAAGTTGGTAAATTGTTTTAACCAGGGAAATAAGTCCTCTAGGGTATACAAAGTCTGAAGAAGGGTCTCGACCCGAAACGTCGCCTATCTCCTTCGCTCCTTAGATGCTGCTGCACCCGCTGAGTTTCTGCAGCCTTTTGTGTACCCTCGATTCTCCAGCATCTGCAGTTCCTTCTTTAACAAATAAGTCCTCTAATTGTGTAAAAGAAAACCAAATATGGATTTGTTGTTGGCAGGACTGAAGACCATGAAAAAGAAAATGCCAACCAGACTTTTCTCAGTCTGGGCAAAAAATCAAAATAGCGAGATAAAATCTCGCCTCCACCAGTCCATGGAGCTAATTCACAATCTTTGACTCAATTTATCAATTTCAATTGTGCCATTGCAGAAAATATAAATATTGCTAAACTGCAGGTGGAAAATTGTTAATGAATAAGTTTCGTTGGTGAGCTGCGGATTGCAGAAATAAATAGTGCAACAGCTTATTTCCAATAACGCTGGCGTAAAAAATGATGAAATGCGGAAATCGTCCTTTCTATGTACTGTACTTAACATTTGAAACAAAGATATACTATAAGATAAATGCCTATTATTGCCACATCGTTTGACCTTATCGCAAAGGATTACGCTCAGAGCAACATTCCTGATAATGTACACTATTAATATGCTTGATTTCCTAATTTTTGACAATATCCTGATCCATCAATAGTTGCTCTATTAGAACCTGCGCAACCCACAGCGCTATCGACGGCGAGTGCGTCAGGAGATCGGAAGTCCTCAAATAACACCGGCTGACAAATGTGACCGGTGTCGACAGCCGAGGGTCGCACTGTGGTGAGGTTGGGGAAACACCCTGCCTGCCCCCGGGTTGAGAGGGTGGAAAGGACAAGAGTATAGGCTGGGCATGAAGACGAGACGAGACAGGCCCTGCCCTGCCCTGCCCGGCAGCGATTCACATCCAGTGGCAGCGCCGGCGATCGGCCCCGGGACATCGCTGGACAGACTGTCCGCCCCGATGGACAGCGACGCGTTTGCGCGCGGGCCCGGGACGCCCGGAGGCGGTGGCCTTACCTGCCTCCCCTCAGCCGGAGGTGCCTCACGCTGTGTGCCGGTTAAAACCACCATCCACACCCGGCCCTTGTGATGTTTTGACTGACGAGCAGTGACGACGCCGCCGAGCGAAGCGTCAAAACAAGCGCCACGAGGCCGCGCCGCATTGTGGGACTTGTAGTCCCGCGTCTCGAAGCCAGCGCCGGGGCCGCCGCGTCACCGGACTACGCCGCCCAGAATGCAGCGCGGGCCGGGCCGGGCCGGGCCGGCAGCGTCCGCCCGCCGAACACGTCGCCCTCGGACAACCCCGATCAGGCGCGGTTACCAAGGCAGCGCTGCCACAACAACGACGCTGGCGGGGAGCGAGTGGGGGCGATTAGGGAGTGAGGAGCCGCTACTCGGCGCCTGTGGCCGACTGGGCGCCGGAGAAAGCCCTCGGGAAGAGAAGAGGCTCGCACCGCCACCGCCACCATGGCTGACTGTCACGTCCCATCGCCCGCTCGAAGGGTCCAGTTCAAAGAACCAGAATGTGACGACTTCAACTTCCAGCAGCCCTTCGTTCCAAAGCCGGAATCTGATGAGCCGCCGAGGGATCTCAACTCATCTCCGACCCGCCAGGTCCCGCTTAAGGACAGCGAGTTCGACTGCCTCAACCAATCCATCGCTTCAAAGCCTGATTCTGGTGCTGTAAGTGTAACCTGTGACGATCAAACCCCAAATAATGAATCTGAAGAGTGCGAAGCGAACTATCGGCCCGTTGCTCCAAAGGCGGACTTCGAAGACCCCGTGTATGATGATCCCTGTGCGCCAAACACTGGAATTGATGGATTTAGATACTCAGTCTGCGACGACCTCAGCACACCCATCGCTCCAGCAGTTGGCATTAAGGACTCCATCTGTGACAAGTACTGTTTCACTCCAGGGGATCCTTTGGAAGATCCGTTGCGTGATGATTTCAACCCTTCCACTTCTTTAATAGTTCCCTTGGATTCAGTATGTCACGACCTAAAATCAGGCCTTGATTGCAAAGACGCAAGTGGTGATCTCGCGCAATCCTATGCTCCACAAGTTGAGGACAGAAAGGAAACGAGAAGCGACGATACTATTCCCGTCCGCCCTCCAACGACAAAGGATACGAAGAAGCTGTGGTTTCCCTGTGCGAACCCTGGAAACCCTGTCTTTTCCTGCATGGAAAGGGTCCCAATGTCGCCACAATCCTCGGCACCATTCGTGAAACCCCAGAATCCGCTGTTCAGAACAACCTCTGCCGATTATGGATCCAATGAACCGACTTGTGACATTGCACCCTCTGTCTACAAACCGCTATCGCAGTCGTTCTCAGAGGCGCTCAACACCGGTGGGATGTATCGGAATCGCTCCCTGAACACTTCGTCGGATAAGAAGAGAATTCACGATTTACTCCCGCTTTGATTTTCTGCCCCCGTACAGTTCTGTATTAGTTACTATAGTAAGACAGTGAAGACAAATGTTCCCGTTTTCTTTCGATGGCAGATTTTGGAAGAGAATGGTATATAACCGGATGGAATTCGAGACTCTTGATATGTGTGTGTATAAAACAAAAACAATTTGATCGTTTGTATATTTAAAAATAATTTTCTGTGGTAATATGCCCGTCTATAATATAGGGTTTTTTTCAGACCTTTACCGTGACATTTTTTGCTATTTGCATTCATTTAGCATTTTACATTTGCTGATAAAGGAATCGAATCATGGAAAATTAAAAACCCGAGGCTATTCAGCGCGTCTTTTTCATCAGTCTAATCCTTCAGTACATCCTTTAGTCTCTTACCTTGAGATCAGGTTCTTCCGGCACATGTCCAAGGACATTTAAATACGATAAAAGTTACTATCCTTTTTGGTAGTGAGTTCCAGATCAGGGTCAAAATGTAATGCCTTTATCACTCTCCTCTTGTCCTAGAAGAATCAATGCTTCATGGCATTTGTGGGTTTTTTTTTTTTGCCCTTCCACGTGGCTGCAGTTGGACATCTTTCTTGCAGACAGTCGTCAGGGGGACATGGCTACAAATCGGGTCTCTTACATCTCTGACAGGAGGAGCAGAGTTGTGCCGACTGTCATTTATTGCTCTTCTGCCTTTTCCAGCCATTTGATTAGTTTGATTTCTAATTCCATCTATCATTCACACTGCAAAATTGCAAAAAAGTTATAACTATAGCAGTTCCCAATTCTCTTGGTGTGGATTCCAGTGATTTCAAAGTTAGACATAAATCGCTATAGTAATTTTGAGTGAATTTAAATGATTTAGGCAGCTGCACATTTGGCCAGGCATTCTCCAAAGATTTGAAACTTTTAATCCTGAAGAAGAGCATCTGCAGTTGTATGCTGAACCTTCTTTGAGGTAAAAACAAGTGAAAATGTCCAGTTTGGTTTAAGGAACATGGCAGCCTCTGGCTTCAGAATGGTACCAATCGCGTGAGTGCAATGCAACTCGACCTACTGAGAAATAAAGAACGTTGCCTTGCCAACAAAAGGAGCTTCACCACCGAGTCCAAGCACTGACTCTTATAACTCTTGTATTCTTTTGTCTATGAGGTCACTCTCTAATTATTCTCATTCACTAATTGACCAGATAACCGTGTTTACAGTTTATCCCCACAGTCACTCCAGTTTTATGCTATCAGATATGTCTCCCTGCCCCCCCCCCCCCCCCAACTTAACAAACTTATTTTGTCTCCTTACCAGTTCTGATGAAGTGTCTCTGACATGAAACAGCTCTTGTTTCTTTTCACACAGATGCAATCTAAGCTGCCAAGTATTTACAGCATTTTATGGTTTAACAACCTACTCTTTGATGTTATTATAAGGGCTCCAAGAATTTTTTTGGAGCAATGTGTTTTTTCTTGCCATATTTCTCAGTTTAAAAGGAGATTAACTGAAACAATATATTCTAAAATGTCTGCTGCAAAGGAAAGGTTGGCTCCCATTAACATTGTCTGACAGGAGGTACTGAAAGTGCAATTCTTATAAACAGTCATGTGCTCCTGAAATAAACAATCACCACGCACCCTAACCTTCAGAGACAACATGTATCGTTTGGTTATTAATCACTCATGATGATCAGAAAGAACATAGCATTACTTACATTTATGATTCATTATAGACAAACAATTATAATTTGAATAAAACCAAAAAGGGTTAATGGATTTAACCAGGGCATCTAGTTAACATCAGGTAAGCCGTTTAGCAACAAGTTGAAAAACACATTCTCACAGACTGAAATCTTTCTGGACTTTCCAACTCTGAATCAGATCTATGCCAATATCAGGAGAGACTAAATGGTGGCGAAGAAGTAGTATACATCAGACAAAGTCAGAGTGGTCAGCGAGTGCTCAAAAATGCTTGAGTCAATGAAGTTTCATGCCATCAGATTAAACATGGGCAAGGAACCGTAGATTACTGACTGTAGATTAATTGTAGATTACTGACTGCCTCTCCTTTCCCTAGTTGGTTTATCTGTACTACACACTGAACGCCACTTTAAAGAGTCAGTGGGGATAGGACATGTGCATAACTTAACAACAAGTGTAAGTCGGCATCACCATTATTAACTTTGATGGTCACATTCTGAAAGGCATATGTCATATTGGTCTTGTAGGAGGTGGTGAGAAAATCCATGCAAGGGGAAAAAGCTAGTGATCTAACAAAATTAAACTTCATGCATTCACTTTCCAGCAGCCTGCATGATCATCTGTAGTATCCATTCCCACCACCATCAGCACACCAAGTCTGCAATGTTCACCATTTTTAGGATATACTTATATATAGGGTGGCACAGGCTCGGTAGAGCTGTTGCCTTACAGCACAAATAAATGAATTAGGAACAGGTCACTTAGGCCTTGAGCAATTGAACACCTGAAAGGATTGTGATATGATTTAGAGCCAGAGATGAAGGAATGGCAATATAATTCCAGGTGAGTTTGATGTGCTGTTTTGTAGGAAAACCTGCAGCTGATGGGGACAAGAGACTGCAGGTGCTGGAATCTTGGCAATAACATTTTTGAACCTGCAGGTGATGGTATTATCACATATTCATTGACCATGTCTTTATGGATGACAAAAGTCACATTTTGGGAAGTGTTAAAGCAGCCCAATCAAACATAATTTTAAATCTTTCCAAATATTTACACATTTGTTCTTCTTTTGCCTTCTCTAAATAACAAATCTATGACTGGGTTCTCAAAACACACACCTATGTATAGAGAGGACACTGGAAAAATAAATCTGCTTGCTGGCCTTCAAAACTTTCCGCACAATACTGCTCCAACAGAATTGCAAGCATTCATATTTGCAGACCTCCCAACATTTGATTGTCAAAATTCATAATATTTCCCCTCAAAATTCATATTTTTAAATGAAAATTCATAATATGTCGCGGCGCCCTATTCGGGGTCCCATGTCACAAATTCTAAATTGTGAAGAAGTATTTTAAATGCCAAAATGTGAAAAAGGTACATGTATGCTGAAACATTTATAATTCTTTGTTAAACTTTGATAAACTTGGCACTAGACTCACCTTAATTTCTCTCACTTGGGGTTGTTGCCGGCGGCTATGCGCCTGCGCACTGGTGCAGACCGGCGGGCGGGTGCGGCACATGCGCACTTGGCCAGGTTGCCGGCGGGTCTGCGCCTGCGCGGGGGGGGGGGGGGGGGGGGGGGGGGGGGAGGCCCGGTGATGGGGCTTTAAAGAAGGAACTGCAGATGCTGGAGAATCGAGGGTACACAAAAAGCTGGAGAAACTCAGCGGGTGCAGCAGCATCTAAGGAGCGAAGGAGATAGGCGACGTTTCGGGTCGAGACCCTTCTTCAGCTAGAAGAAGGGTCTCGACCCGAAACGTCGCCTATCTCCTTCGCTCCTTAGATGCTGCTGCACCCGCTGAGTTTCTCCAGCTTTTTGTGTACCCCCGGTGATGGGGCTGCCGCGAGCGGCCGGCTGCCGGCAAGAAAGTGCCGCTGATCGCGCGGGCCGGCGCCGCCCGGGCTCTGGGCCGAGCGTGGCGTGGCTCGAAATGGCGCCAGGCCCGGCAACCCTCCCCCACTGCGCACGCGCGGCCACTGGGGCCCGGCAACCCTCCCCCACTGCGCACGCGCGGCCACTAGGGCCCGGCAACCCTCCCCCACTGCGCACGCGCGGCCACTAGGGCCCGGCAAAGTGCCGCTGATCGCGCGGGCCGGCAAACCGGGGACACATGGCGCCGGCGTTCACCACGGGAGGAAGAATTTAGCGGGATAATTAGGGTTCAAATCGGGATGGCGGGAAGGGAACCTAAAAAGCGGGAATATCCCGCCAAAAGCGGGATAGTTGGGAGGTCTGTATTTGTCTCATCTTGATGGGTCCAAGTTAAGTTGTTTTCTTTTCAATTTCCTTCTTTATAACGTTAACTTTTAACCAGTTACAACACACTGGTACTCGACACAAGTTTCTGTTTTTATGCATGTAACCTCCACATGAGCTTCAGGCTGTGAAACGGAGGCCAGTGACAATACTTGCTGGTCAATTTGATTGCTAATCATGTCCATCTTGTGACCATAAAACCACAAAAAGTGCAAACAGGACAAAGTCCAAATTATCAAATCATCTTTTTTCCCCATTTGTATTCTAGAAACAGGCTAACAATGGATGCGCCAGAGCGGAAAAAAATCAGAACTGTGTCTTTTTCAAAAGATTTCAGTTGTGTCTGTATTGTACGATATTTTTCAATTTAATAATTGTAATTCTAAGCAAATGATAGATTCCATTGTCCAAATTTATTTGGACATATCATAGAAGTAGAGTAAGAGTCATACAGTATGGAAAGAAGACCTTTGGCCCAACTCATCCACGTTGAACAAGGTGCCTTCCTGATCTCAAAACCAAATACTGGCCGGTCAAGCAACAAGCATGGAAGCAAATGGACAGACGACATTTCGAGTTGGGGTCCTTTTTCAATCTGGATTTCCCTCCACAGATGCTGCCTGATCCACCGAGTTTTTCTTCAACATTGCACACTAGCATTCTTTTGTGTTACCTTCCTGATGTATTCACTTGTTTGTATTTGGACAATAACCCTCCAAGCATTTCCTATCTATGAACCTGACCAAGTCTTTTAAACGGCATAATCGTATCACTTCCTCTGGTGGCTCATTCAATATATTCACCGCCCTCTGTGTGAAAAGATATCCTTTTAAATCCTTACCATTTCACCGTAAATCTATGCCTTAGATTTCTAGACTCCCTGACCCATGCAAAAAGATTGTTACTGTGCTCCTTATCTATGCCCCTCATGATTTTACAAACCTCGATAACGTCACATGTGAACCACAATTTCACAGGTGCAATGATACATTTAACTAGACTAAGACATCATTAACCAATGTAATAATTGCAACATAATAGTTTATTGTAATATTATCAAATCATGATTTTTCTTGGTCCAGTTCAATATAAAATTATATTTATCAATAAAATACTTCAGGTTATATCTTGGAAATACTTTTGAAAAATGCAGGGCTATTATGGCATTATGACTATTAATAGATCATTTTGAAATAAAACCTGAACACCTTAATCCACCAAGAGTTTAATGTTAAAGTTATATTGTCTGCATTGGTGTTGGTCTAACCTTTAATTTACATCAACTATTTGTCCTCAATGCTTTTATTGCTTATCATGTCGAAAACATAGCTGACAGTTGAGTTAATTCCAGTCTTCTATCCTTGTCTTTTAACACTTTTACTATTTATATTCATTCATATATTACAGGATTCTCCTTTCAAACAAAATAAATATTTAATTGATTTAACATTTTGTGTTTAAAAAGATTCCTAAATGAACACGACAATATAGACAGTATCTTTCCCGTTTACCCATTCCAAAGTATACTGTGTGGTGTTTTCAGAAAGACTTTGCAACATCTTTCAAGACTTTATAACATTTATTTATTTTAAAATAATAATATGAATTAAAAGTAGTTTGTATTTAGTTGAATTATTCAAATTTACTAAATGCGCCATTGTTGCATTATTAATCTATTTCAATTCCTTGGGTGGTAAAATATCAAATTATAGGGTATTCCAAAACTTTATGAACATTTATTGTTGTTTGGCAAATATCAGAAGCATCGAAGTCCATCTCAGACTGCTTACAAAAATTAACAGGAAACATTAAAGATTTGACTCTTTGGGTAAAATAGCCACAGCACAGAAACAGGCCCTTTGACCCATCGGGTCTGTGCCAACCAACCAATTCTACTAATCCTAGTGTATTTAATTCTCTACTAAATCCAATCAGCCCTCTCTACCCTCAGATTCTACTCAACAGAATTCTACTTCTTACACCTATTACACACAATAGGTGCAAGAAGAACTGCAGATGCTGGTTTACACTGAAGACAGACACAAAATGCTGGAGTTACTCCGCAGGTCGCAGAGCATCTCTGGAGAAAAGGAATAGGTGGCGTTTCGGGTCAAGACCCTTCATCAGGATCTGAGTTACTCCTGCATTTTCTGTCTATCTACACAATATTGATAATTTACAGCAACCAATTAACCTACCAACTTGTAAATTTTTGAGAGATGGAAGGAAAATGGAACACCGGGAGAAACCAGGAAGTCAAAGGGGGAACGTGCAAACTCCTCATAGACAGGTCATGCTTGAACCCAGGTCTTATTTGGTCCCAAAAAGTGCTGAACTAGTTTCTATAGTAAGTTTCTGTGCAACATATTGACCGAGAAAACAAATAATTCCACCACTGTGCATTGGAAGAGTGACATACAAGGTCCCCGGTGCATGAATATCTGTGATCTGGAACGTGTAACAAAAAGTGTGATTATTCTTAAAAACTTGTTTTTTGGTAGCAACATGGTAACCGGCAATCTTATTTAGATAAAGGAATAGAAATACATCTCTACCTAGACAATGCTCAGCTCGTAAATGAATGTTCATGAATCCAAAATAGCATTCAACTTTGCTTCATGCAAGTAGAATAGCACCAATATTTAATGCTGGCCATCTTATTTAAACATTATTGTCACCTTACGACAAATTCAGAATCCCCTGAGAAAGTAAAAAGATGCCTGGTTTTGATGCTGTCATGAATTACAAATCTTTGTAAGTCTTAACAAAAATGAAAAATATAGATATAAGGTAGTTAACTATCTATTAATCCGAGACATTTTTCATATTGCTTTCACGGTTCAGGAGGATTTCCTTGAATCACTCGACGTATCTTCTCTGCATCTGCTCGTATTGTAGTGTTGCTTGGGTTAATCTTGAGAGCTGCTTCATAATCTTGAAGACCTGTCAAAGTACAAATTAAAGCATCTGCTGACAAATAAAAATAATGTAAATACCAAGACTTCAGGAACCGTCCACCTTGAATCACTAGAGTAGACTGGCTTACAAAAACAATTATTGATAATGAGGGAGCTTCAGTCATCTTGGGCAAGGAAAAGGAAAAAATAATCTGGGTTACATTTCCAGTTCAACAAGCAGCCCCAGATAGATGTGTTCCATTGTCACTCAGCAATGACATTAAAGCTTGGTTATACCACATCTATCATCCTCACAAACATTTGTCCTTACAAGTTACAACACTACTTTCATAAAAGGAAACGTAAAGAGCAAAAAATACTGAAAAAGTGATCACTAATGCAAGTAAATGTCTACGGTAGTATCCAATATTTCTAACTATATATGTCAACACAAATATGATACACGTAAATTTTAAAAGATTCTCTTACCCTCCACATACAATTCCAACTCACAAAATGCTGTCCCTCTTCTAACATGGGCCTTCAGTCTGCTATCAGCATTGTCTGGAACTGCAGGAGTTAATAAATCAAGTGCCTATGAGAAAGAAAAAACTATTCAAAATTCAAACTGGAGCTAAGAAATAGATGGCTTTTAAAGTTTCAAAAATTTATTTTCTAATTTTTTTAATTCTTGAGAGAAGAATGGTAGGGTTTAAACAATTGCTTTCTCCAAGACTTCAAGAAATTGCAGTGGAGTGAATGCAGCCCAGTCCATCATGCAAACCAGCCTGCCCCAATTGACTCGATCGCCACTTCACATGCTGCCTCGGGAACGTAGCCAACATAATCAAGGACCACTCATACTCTGGTTATTCCATCTTCTCCCCTCACCCATCAGGCACTGCATACAAAAGCTTGAAAGCACATATTACCAGATTCAAGAACAGCGTCTTCCCCATTATTATTAGACGCTTAAACGGACTTCTTATCTGCTAGGGATGAATTCCCAATTTTCCACACTATCACACTGTGGCCCCTGCACTTAAAAAAAAAATCTGCACTTTCTTTGTATATTCTGCACTGTTTATTTTCTCTTTTACACTTCCTCATGTACTCATGCCTCGATAGCATGCAAAATAAAGTTATTCAATATATATCACGCGTGTGACAATAATAGTAATGAACCAATAAATGCATTTATGATTTTATCACATTTAAGATATACAACAACGACCAGCATTATCTTTTGGAGGCTATTTCTGTACAGAATAACTGACACATAGCAGTTGATTTTACTTACAGCAATGTAGCATTGTAAATAATCTAGTTGTCACACCATGTGTAGGAGCAGAGAGTATTGCATCACTTCAAAGATAAATCTCATTAACATGTAGTACTCAATATTACCAGCCTCAGCTTTTGCCCCATTTGGTCAGCAAGAAAGCACAGTAAAATATGTTTTTAAATTTACTTTCCCAGGCCTCTTATGAGCAGCAACTCTTCCTCTCTGCAAATATTTTGTTACTGTTCCCACACTCAGGCTACGGGTTAAAATAGCAAATCTGGTCCCGTTGACATAATTGGAACTTAATCTGCAAATTTTAAAGAGGACCTAACCACTTTTGCCTGGAAGCCATTATTGCTTACAATGTAGTGAGCTGCATAATGAAAAGTAAAGGAATGAATAGGTTATCTACAGGCTATCCTCTGAGAAAGAAATATAATTCACAAAAACATAAAAGGGAAAATGAGCAAAAAAGCATAACAAATTTACTGTCTTATTTTGTCGAATAATGCAAGAGACCTAGGGTTGTTGTGACCAATCCAAAATCGAAAACTCAGTTGACAGAGCAGGATTCTAAATTTAAATAGAAACTATATGATTAATCTTTGCTATTTTTGTGAATCTGATTTGCAAGAACTAACCTTGGAACAGTCTTCAAGGGCTTTGTGTAAATTTCTTAGCTTAAGGTGGGTTGCAGCCCGATTTAGATACAAAGCTGGAAGTTTGTTGTTCAATCTTATTCCCAAATTATAAGCATTAATAGCTGCAAGATAATCCCCTGAAGCAAACAGCTTGCTGAAAAAGGAAGACAATGTTTGAGCAACCATGATAAAGCTGAACTATAGCTCATTGCAGAACAGTTAATCAGATCTTCATAGATCAGAAAAAGGAAAGCAACCATAAATTGTGATATTTCACTCCAGTTAATAGCAAACTACAATCTCCGTGTCCCCAAATGTCTTTTTGACTGTACACATATAATAGCCAGATCATCATTCTTGTAAAGGATTGGCACCATCATAGAACATAGAATAGTACAATGCAGGAACGGGCTCTTCAGCCCACCATGCCTGTGCCAACCAGATGCTAATCTAAACTAATCACATCTGTCCGCACATGCTCTGCATCCCTCTATTCTCTGACTGCAGTTTCCAGGCACCATCACTCTTTGTGTAAAGAATTTGCCCAGTAAATTGCATTTAAACTTTCCTCCTCTCAGTTTATACATGTGCCCAAGTATTTGTCATTGCTACTCTATCTATGTCTCAACTTTTCTGTAGATCACAAAAAAACTGGAAATGATAGAATTTAATCATGAGTGATTTTAATCAAGCGGACAGAAAAAATAACAGTGGAAAATCTGGAAAGTGGTGTATATTTATATTTTAATATACTCTATCAGTGGCACTGTTGCCTGAGGAGGAAGGTTATGGACCCAGCATATCTTCATATAATCTTCAGGCAGTCAGTTTGGGCAAGATTTGCTGCATAGTGATTAAAAGAAGAAACTGGATAATTTTCCCTTTTGCAATCCAAAGTTATAATAACTCATTTTTGACTCCCCACAAGTCAGCTTGGGTAAGGGCAGTTAGCTTTATCAGGCTGGGATTTTTTCTGAGACATCCAAGATTTATTTGACTCACTTTGATACACCTGGCCAGGTATTGTAGGAATGAGAACATAAATACAAATGCTTTCATAACTTACTTCCCTTTGTCCTTCAGCCATTCTGGATTTTTTTCTTCCTCTTTTAAATCTTTAAGGTCAGGGGCATCTGCATTATTGGCTCGCCTAGCCTCTGCTTGTTTTCTTAGCCACTGTAAATAGAAAAATAAAAATAGTTAATGACCAATGGATCTTAACTGCCATGGATCATGCAGATTATTAATTAAATATAATCATGAATCCACAGCACACAATCAGGCCCTTCAGCACACCATGTCCATGTTGTCCATCAAGTTCTCATCTATGCTCGTCCCATGTATCAGCATTTGGTCTGTAGCCTTTCATGCTCTGGCAACTAGGACATCCGGTGGCGCTGTTGATGGCTGTCTCTGCCTGCAGTCTGTTTGTCTCTTTAGTGTGTTTAAATTGTGTTTTAAATTATTTTTTAGTGTTTTATGTGGGGGAGGGGGGTAGGGTAAGGGGGAAACCGCCTTCAGTCACTTCCTGGCGAGGATGCGACTATTATCAGAATCGCGCCCTCGTCCCCCTATGCGCGGCCTACCACTGGATTGGCTCGGCCGGGACCGGACCAGAGCTTCAGCAGCGTCGGCGCAACGCTGGATGCTTCCCGGAGCGGGCAATATCTCACCTGGGATCGTCATTTGAGGCTCCGGAGTGCTGGGCCTGCTGCACCGACATCGCCGAACTGTGGTTCGCAGACCTCCCAGCGCGGGCGGCGCTGACCAACATCGCGGAGCCTTGGGACCCTTTGCCGGGGTCGCCAGCATTGAATCTCTGCCCAGCTCGGCCTGTGGACTTCGGGAGCCACGGACTCCAGTGGGAGGTTGCCGATTCAGAGGTCTAGGCCGCTGAGGATGTTCTTCCGCCCGACTTCGGGGTTCCATCGTTCCCGGCGAGAGGGCCTGAACATCGGGCTGCCTGTAGCGGTGACTGCGGTGGGCTCAGGAGGCCGCGACCATGGGTGAACATCGGGGAACATCAGCGAGGAGGTTGACTGGATTTTGGTTCCTTCCCTCACAGTGGGGAACTTTGGTGCCGCTGTGGGGATGTTTGCGTTGTGGACTATTCTGTTCTGTGTTTTTGTTTTTTTTATTCATACGACTGTATGGGAAATAGCATTTTGTTGTCTCTTACTTGAAGACAATGACAATAAAATTGAATCAAATCAATCAAATCAAATTAAACTGCTCATTCAAATATATCTTAAATGTTCTGAGAGTACCTGTCTCCACTGTCCTCACTGGCAGTGCATTCCAGATTATTATCACCCACTGGATGAAAGAAGTTCCTTCTCCAATCTCCTCAAATCACTGCTTTGTGGAAAGGTTTCCTTGTTTCCTACCTATACTTTCATAACTTTCATGCATACATTTACATGGTTTCCCATCACACTCTGCTCCAGCAAAATAAACCCAGCCCGCACAATCTTGGCTCATTGCTAAAATGCTTCACCCTAGGCAACATTCTTGTTAAGTAAAGAACTCTGCGTGCCGGTTTATACCGAAAATAGACACAAATGCTGGAGTAACTACAGCATTTTGTGACTAACATTCATGTGAATCTCCTCTGCACTTACCACATTGCAGTCAAGTCCTTCCTACCATATGACAACAAGAACTGCACTTAGTACTCGAGCTGTAGCCTAACCATTGTTTTCTAAAATTATACCATAACCTACCTGCCCTTAAATTATATGCTACACCCAATGAAAGCAAATATCCTAAGCAACTTCTTCACCACTTTATCTACTTATGCTGCTGCCTTCAGAGATCCTTGAACTTGCCTTCGAAAGCCCCCCACTCCCGTTCGTTATTCCACCCCAAGCGCCTGCTATGCTTTGAAGAGGCACCTTATTAGTCCTTGCAAGCTGCAGACACCTCTTGTTATCAAGATTACATTTAATCTTCCGTTGCACTGGCCATTCTACCAAATGATCAATTACATCCTGTAGCCTATGACTAATTGCCTCATTGTCAATGACACTGCCAATTTTTATATAATCTGTAAACTTAATAATCAGAACACTAACATTCAAAACCAAATTATTGAGAAGATTATTTGCAACGGTGAGATGTGAAATAGATGAAAGAAACATTTGTGTGCAAGTTTAATTATAGCACCTGCAGATCTTCCCTGGGCCACAACATACCAGCACAAGCAAAGGCCCAGAACAGTCTCTCTTCTTGTGCTGTGGATGGGAAATTGCATGTGGATTGAAAAAGAGGGAGAAAAAGGTAACCAAACTGTAAAAGAATCAGTTACACACATCGTTCAATCTCAATTCATACTCTGAAATGCTACATTTTCTTTTACTTCCCTTTTTTCCAAAATGACAGATTTTTATAGAAATTAACAGAAAATAGTAAGCTCCATTGTTTCCATTTTATTTGAACAGTCATCTGAAAATCAATACCTTAATCAAATATATCAGTTTCCAAATGGACATGATTAACTATGTACAAACAAATGTTTCAAAACTTGTGGATTAATAAAACAAGTTTTCCTGTAATCAACTTCCAAATGGTTTTGAAACATTTTCACAGAATCCTTACCTCCTCTTCCTCAGCAATGAGGGATTCTCGCAGCGCAGTAGGAAAAACCCGCGGTGTGAATTGTATTTGTATAGTGCCCGCTGAACGCGGACATGGTATGATTTTTTCCTTCGAGTTTTCAGAAAATATATCGCCAGCATTGCCTGCAATGAAATCCTGATTAGAAGTTTATCATCAAATACCATCCTGTAAATTTGACATTAAAAAAAAAAAAAACAGGTGCATGATCAATAAAATTAACAAAAGGCAACATATTTCTATTTGGTATAGATATTTCAAGAAATAATCTCTTTCTTGTGCTTAAGATATAAAACAAGGAATTTGATCAAGCAATAGGATCTGCTTATACTATGCATAAAACTAGATCTACTTTTACAGCCCTATTTAATCTTCGCTGATAATGTGGTCTTGACATTCAAACTCAGTTAAACATTGACCACATCTAAGAAGCTGATAAATCCTAATTAGACAAATAAAGAGAGCCAAATTGCTAGATCTAGGCAGCAATCTCTGCCTACTGGATCGGCTGAAAATGTTGACAAATATAGGACGTCTGACACCAGAACTCTTAATGAAACATTCGCTGACAACACAATAGGATCTATATTGTCCCTCTTTTTTAATTCTGCTCATTTAGCAAGCAGGTTTATCAGACATGCCATGATAAATCTGGATATTGGGCAAATTGAAAGGAATCAACCAGAGCAACATGGATGGCAGTGACCAGGATAGCACTTGAGCAGGTGACAACATTTATCAGATTAAGCATGCAAAACTCCAATAGCACCACTGTGGTGACAAATTCAATGCCATAACATGTCCCAAGGCACTAAACACAAGAAGCTCAGTCAAAAAGGTAGACTTAAAGGAGTGTCATAAAGAAGAAAGGGAAGGCAGAAAGGTTTGGGGGGGAAATGCCAGAGTTTAGAAGCTGCCAATGATGGGATAATTCAAGAGACCAGATATGTAAGACTGCAGTGATCTCAGAGAGTTTTAGGGCTAGAGATCAGGAGTAAAAATAAGTGAAACCTTAGAAACATTTCAAAAACTACAAGAATTTTAAAGATTTAGGTGTTCCTTTGGTTTTCAGTGGTTTCAACATAATTGTACCAATAAACTATTATCAGCTACCTTATTTAACCAAGGTTAGATAAGGCAGAACTAAAACAGAATGCTAGAACAACTTAGCAGGTCCAGCAGCATCTATGAAAGACTAAGATATATGTCGTCATTTTGGGTTACGTCCCTGTATCGGAACTAAGAGGGAACAGAAAAATTTGTCGGCACAAGGTGAGAGGTGATAGATGGAGCCAAGTGAGGAGGGGATAATGGGAAGATGGAACCGGGAGGGATGGGATGTGGGGGGGAGGGTTGGTAAGGTGGGGGGTGGGCTTGGCCTTGCAGGAAGAAATAAATTGGAACAAGGCAAACTACAACATTGTTATGCAGGTTGACACAAAATGCTGGAGTAACTCAGGTCAAGCAGCATCTCTGGAGAGAAGGAATGGGTGACATTTCGGGTTGTGATCCTTCTTCAGACATGCAGGGGTTAGGGAGGGTACACTGGGCGCAGTTGTTATTGGGCAAGTCCACATTTGGCACGTGGAAGTCATTTAAAGGCTAGTTCATTGACATTCAGAACAAACATGTTTCAGTAAGGAGGAGGGAAAAGGATGGCAAAGTAAGGAAACCTTGGATAACCAAAGAAAAAGGAAGCACTTGAAAGGAAGATGATGGAATCCGACAAGACCTTTGAGGAATGTAAAGAAAGGAGGAAATAACTTAAGCGGCTGATTTGAAGGGCCAAAAGGGGCCATGAATTAGCTTTGGCAAGTGTGATTAAAGAATATCACAAAGCTCTTTGTATCTATTTTAGACACAAGAGGGTAATCGGAGAGAAGGTAGGAATGCTCAAGTATAAAGGAAGGAATTTGTGCTTAGAGTCTGTGGATGTAGGAGGGGGGAGGGGAGTTGGGGCAGCAGAAGGTGTAGGAGGAGGTGGTGGTGGGGAGAGCCCCGGTTTCGGACCTTCAGATCGTCACCCCTTGCCCTACTCCCCCTATTTCTTCTCTGTTAATAACTATTGTCCTTCACATGGCACTTTCTTGTGTAATGCAACATCTATCGTTTACATTTGTAAAATCCAGCGGCCTGAAATTATTTTCACTTGAAGGAACTTTTT